>CM028349.1:2729860-3064340 GCA_016618105.1 Dendrobium huoshanense | reverse complement strand
CTAACACCTAGACAGCCTACTGACAAACTGTCTGAAAAAGCAAACATCGCTACCCCCAGCGTTTCAACAACTGGCTCTAAAGTAGGCTATGTGCTGTCTTGGGTTTCCAGTACCATCAAAGATCTTGAAGGAGGGAGGCACAAACCCCTTCGGGTATGGAACTCATCAAACTCCTCTGGGTAGGTCTACCCTTTGGAGTATATGACGAGCTCTGAGATTCTGCTAATGCCTCCCTAACTTGCTTTTCTACCATTTGCTTTAACTCTTTGGATTGAGAAACCTTTATTTCTGGATTTTTGTTGGTGTTCTTCTATAGTCTCATCACTTGTTTCTTTCCTACCACCTGAACAGGCTCGGGTTGAGAAGACTCAACCTGTGCTCGTGGTGGTAAAGGACCCTGACTTTGGAAAGAAGCCATAGTGGCCATCATTTCTTCTATCTTCTTCTCCATACTTGAAATCTGCTCATCTTTTTTTGTTTTAATTGCTGTACAAGACGTTGAGTTAAGTTCTGGCGCTATGCCTTCCTCAACTACAACATCTTGTAATACAACATCCTCAATCTGTTCATTATAAATGTTGTTCTTGTTTCAACCATAAAGACATCAGCCACTGTATCATTTAACATATCATCTCCATCTAAGTCAAAGTTCAAAGCCTCTTCTTCATCCAGATTTCTAATACTGTCTTTTAGTTCACCTATCATATCCTCTATAGATCTTCCAGAAACATAATTGGGATCAACAGGAAACTAATTTTCACAATCCATGGGATCTGGAGTAGTATTCTCAACCCTCTTCTTCTCTTCAAGTTCACTTTCTATAGGCTTCTCAGGTGAAGCTACTACAGGAGAAGTAGCTTTTTTCCTTGGGTTTCCAAACCTTCTTCTCATCAGATGTCGAAGAGGGTTGGTTTGAGGATTCCAACCGCTCTACATCAGGATAAGAAGATGGAGTAGGACCCGTAGAGTGGTGCCTATCTATCCGGGGAGAAGAATGGGTATGAGAACTACGTTGAATCTTACTAGGACTTGTGGTGGTGCAGAAGAAGGGGACAACTGACGGCTGACTTTCTGTGGAATATCTGTAGTACTTTAAATCTCATTGAAGCATCAGTCAACACAATACTGTCTGTCTTTCTACTGGATCTCCTTGGTTCCCTAGGGTATCCATCAGTGAGAGCAGAGATGGCAGTTGATTTGAATTTTCTTTTACTATCTCTTGTTCTCAACTGACCTCCTACCCTAGTTTTAATAAGTTTTTGCCTTAAGGTTTCTTCTTCAATCCTATCACTGATCAATCTTCTCATTTTCCTTAAAAATTCTTCTTTAGTCTGTGGAGGACCATCAGCACAATCTTGTACTATAGCCTTTACCAAATTCTGAACATGTGTTTCCTTACTTTTTGTTGGCTCAGTGACAGACTTTTTAACAGTAGTAGGGCTGATCGAGCAATCAACCTCGCATCTTCCTCTCCATCAGCAGCGGAGAGGGGATGAAACCTACTACCACTAAGATGTGGAGAGGTTGGAGGGATAAGCTCGTTTTTCTTTGATTTTCCTAGTTTTTTCCATTCTTCTTTTTATACGACGATTCTTATTCCTTCTCTGAGTCTTAGTCATAATCGTCGATAAATTAGAAGAAGATCCAATCTCAAACTGACTGGTGCACTGAAAGGGACTGAACTGTTTGCTACTACTACTGACTTGAGTTTTCTGTCTTGATTAAGTTGCTCAATCCTAGTAAACACAGAGGGCCTAGGGTCTACAGGAGCAGTTTGAGACCCGCATCCCAAAGTGAATTCTAGGATAGGTTTCTGATTTGCAACCTCACTAGTTGGAACAATAGTGAACTCAGGTCCACTAACAGACAACTGCAAATCCTCAAATCCTTTTCCAAACTTGATTACACTACCATCAGCAAACGGATTGTAGGACAGGTTCATGTTATCAGACAGGGAAAAGATTAATTTACCCATCATTTTTCCTGAAATTTAAAAGGAAATTTTTAATTAGACTCTGAAAAATTTATTTAAATTGTAAAAGTTTAATTAATCCAACTAAATAAACTAAATCCTATCTCATTTCATATATATTGAGTTATATGGAAAATATAACTACAATACATAATATTGAGATAATGATGAATTTTATTTAGTGTTTTAATTTCAACTTTTGAAATTTTGGACCCATTGCTAATTCAAACATCAAGCTACAAAAAAATAATGTAACTACAACGTTCAAATTAACACGGGATTTACTTTACAAATAGGCCATTATAAAGGAGCTCCTCGTTAATTTTCTAACGGGGTCCAAAATAAGACCTCTAAATTTTTTTTTAGATACCGGCCAAATTATTCAAGAATGAAATGAATAAAAGAACCGGCGGAAGAAAGGTAGTTACAACTTATGCGAGCACAAGTATACTACCGATTAAAGGGTATAAAACACTGCTAAAGATGGAGAGAGGATTGGTCCCCAACGGAGTCGCCAGAAAAACCTTGGTGGGAAAAAAATTGTGTCACCACGCAGATTTTGATTTCTCCTATTTTGTAATCGAATACTGCATTGAGAATAAAGTACAGTCTCGAGAGGCCGACACAATATTCTACAATGGATTCAATATCAGAATAGGGTTTTGAAATTGATATTTCTATAATCAAACATAGTTCAAAGAATAACATATATCTTAAAAGATGAACATGAAATTCTATAAAATATGTTTCAAAGATAGAAATACGGTTTTTTAAAAAAAAAAGTTTATTCATTCTTTTATTTAGATATGGCAAGAAGAATATTATATCATCTTAAAAGACGAACATAACATTCTTTAAGATATCCAAAAGCGAGAATGAGTTTTATAAAATTCATTATTTCTAAAGTTGAATATAACAAGTATAATATTATATTATCTGAAAAGATAATAATAATATTTTTACAAGTCTATTCAAATTAGAAATAAGATTTTTAAAAAAATATCACGTTCCCAAAGATTCTTCCCTTGTTTTATACGAATAAAACAAGGTTTATTTTAGTCTGGGGTTCTCAAATCCCTATAGGAGCAAGCTCCTATAGTTAATTACATCTTAGAAGGAATGCTCCTAAGAAAACTCTCGATTAAAGCAGTGATTTCATACCCTTTGACTACAAAGTAAAAGACAAGGAACGGAAGTAGGAATTTTCCAAGGTGAAAGCTCAATGTTGAACATTTATTAGCGAGTCAAAGGATGAAAAAGTAGGAGGTGTCGGATTCTGAGAAGCTCAGAGACAACCTCAGTCTATCCTATGTTGGGCTTTACATTTTAAGAGAAAATTTTATGTTTAAGTTGACATTTTATTAGAAAATTGGGATTATATTCCCGGAGGGCGAGGACTTAAGATCTAAAAAGAATCTGCCTCAGAACCTAAATCTAATTTGGGTACTACAAAGTAGCGACCCGAACCTAACTAATGAAGTGCAAATCTGGACTTACCCCGGCCTGGATTGGGGAGCCAGCTAACCACCTAGGCGCTTTAAAACCATGTGTCCAGTCTCTTATGAAAGATGGGTAAGGATGTTTATTTAAGTTTTAAGGAATTGAGGGCCGACATCTAAGACAGTTCCTAATTGGCCCCTTAACTTATGTATGGTGAGAAATGCCTAGAAATGCTATTAATATTTCAGACTCTTTTTAATTTGTATCTAATGCAATGCATGCTAATTGACTCGAATGCATAAAATGAATATGAAGCAGTTTAAAAATTAGGCTTAGAAAATAGGTTTTTCCCTAGAGATTGCACAACTTCCCCTTGACAGAACTGCACCCTCATAGGTCAAGTGGTCTGCCAGAACCCGCAGGCGGGGAGGTGCCTAACAAGGAAGAGAAAGTATTAATATGCTTATGCTGACTCTCGGCGGTCCCGAGCTTACTTCTTAGATCGTTAGAGTTACTATGTGAGCCTAAAAATTTTTATTTAAAATTACAAGTAGAAGAATTTTAAGCGTACCCTTACGAAAAAAATCTCTCCGATTCGAATCCAGGCTAAAACAAAACACGGCATGCAAGGTCCTAAAAAAATCTACTGCACAAACAATG
The DNA here is from genome assembly GCA_016618105.1 of Dendrobium huoshanense. NCBI lineage: Eukaryota > Viridiplantae > Streptophyta > Magnoliopsida > Asparagales > Orchidaceae > Dendrobium > Dendrobium huoshanense. The sequence continues at coordinate 3,060,268 of CM028349.1, read as the reverse complement.
TAAACAATCAATTTTAATAATCCAAATATAATGTCCAATGTCCAATGTCCATATTACACCCAGAATTTACAGAAAGTAAAGTGGCCGGGCACCACTGCCAACAAACCCGGATTCTAATCCTAAGAATGACGCAAGTGATTTTTGAAATGGGATATACTGTTCCTTAAATCTTCATTTCTTCATCTTCTTTCTTCAATCTTCTTGTTCAGTCTTTTCTTCTTCTACGAACTTCTCGGGTCCGTCGGGTTCTGGATATCCAAATGAAAAGAAACTCATCCCTAAGAGGGGTATTTTCTTTTCTATTTGGATATTGAATCATCCTAATTTGGCTTTCCAAATAAAAGAGAATAATCCTTTAAGGTATATTCTCCTTTCTTTGGATTCCAAATTGGATATAATATCCCACTTTCAAAATCACTTTCACAATTTTTGACTCTTGATATATTACATTTACATTACATTTCATTTCACAGAAAGGAAAGGAAAATCTAATCCACCTGCAAGGTTATCCTAAGCAATTTATAACAAAAATCATCCCACGCAGTTATATATATATGCAATTGAATTTAAATTATTAAGCCACACTTGGCCACACTCTTCTTCATTTGGGGGCTAAGCAGCTGAAGCACCTGTAGCATTTATTTATTATTAATGAATTAGCCCCCTTTTTCTGCCCTGCATGAGTGTGGCCACCTGCAGAAAATCATGTTAACAATCCAGATCGCTCCTAGCCTATGGGTAATCTAATCGTCAATCAAACAAACACAGAGTGCAGTAAAAATAAATAAACAAACACACCAACATTTTACAACCAGCATGCAATAAAACTCGAGAAAAAGCCCGTCACAGTGCAATAAGGAAATAAACACTGGCCTAACCTAAAACTAGAGTCGGTTGTCCTAGCAAACAAATCTAAGTGTGTGCAGTAGACTGTGAGGTTTTGAAATGTCCTAAATGAATTATTGACTAAAGCTTTCTAATTGATTTAATTCTAATTTAAAGATGTTTACTAATTCTAAAGTGAGATGTCACTAAATTTTCTATGTTATAAGTTTCTATCCTAAGGTGTGCATGCTTCCTAAGTCTAGATTTTCTAAGACCCGGTCCTTAATTTTTGTCCTTAAGTGTCACTACTGTTGTATGGGATAAAAATTTATTATTACTAACCCTTGGGACTTTGAACGTGTATAAAAAGGGTTTAAGGATCTAAAAGCAAATAAAAATAAACCTAATAAAATTGAAGTTACTACAGGGACCTAAAAGGGAATGGTTAACGCACACCACATCAAGGGGCCCCTAAAGGTTTTCTAAGTTTAGAAATACTTACAGTCACCGGGGGCTACGACCCGGTGGTTCCGCCCGTAGCACCTCTACCCGGTTGGATAGAGGCGACTGACGTCATTAGCTCCTTGTACTTTTGTCCACTCGATCAGTACCGTTCCTCGCAGTTTATGCAAATAAAACAGGAAAAACAAGGATTAGAAAGTTCATTTAATAAATAATAATGCAATAATTGAAATTTACTAAAAGTAAAGACGTACCTTTCTTCGGGCTTGAACACTGGCTTTGTTGATTTGACTTTTGGAATCTTTCACTTCTGATAGCATACTTTATATCTTTCTAATATTTATTTCTACACTTCTTAACTTACACAATTTTCACAAAACAAACTCTTTACTTCTCACACTTGTACACTTCTCCCATCCCAAAATCATATTCTACACTTTTCTTTATCAAAATACTCTTAAACATTTCAATATTCAATGTACCTTTCAACACATTTCAAATTTCACATTTCAAAACATAAATCCTTCACCTTTCCACAACATAATTTCCACCTTTCCGAACTCATAAACTCCATTTTTATTTTTCGCACACATCACCTTTCTACAACACACAATTTCCATCTTTTTCAAATTGAACATTTTTTTTTATTCTCCAACAATCAAGCTTTAATTTACCATTCAAAGATCACAAACTAAGATCACAAACTAAATTTTTCATCTAAATAATTCACTTTTCATTTTTCAAAATAACAAAATTCATTTCTCAAACTACACATATACTTCTTTCAAAACCGAACCCTTTACTTTTCATATACACATTTGAAAATGAAAATCAAACTTCTTCTTTTCATGCAATAAACAACAAAACTCCTCAAAAATGAAACCTAACACTTTTTACTAAAATGCAATCATATGAAAATGGATTTGATGCCGATTTATTCTTTCTAAATTTCAAGAAAAATATTCCAACTACTTAACATAGAACAACATTATCTTGAATCAAGACAAAGTTCATATTTGAAATATAAAGTATTTCAACAATTTTCAACATGATTATTTACAATGCTACCATATAAAATCAAACAAATGTAGAAATTTTAAGATTCAAAAAATCTCTTTACTAACGATGATTCTCCAAAGTTAGATGTAAGCAACAATACTATTCTCAATGCCCATGATGCAAATTTTCAAGAATTCTTCACATAGAAATTTCCTTTCAGATTAAATATAGGCCATCTTAACATCCAAGCTTTATAAAATAAGAGCCAATATTAGTAGAGAATAAACTTCCATACTTAAACATAAGGCCAACTAGTAGAATGGAAAATCTACTGAAATGAATGTATATGCAAAGAATGATATTTTGGATAAATTTTCTTAAAGCATCATCAGATTTCAACAATAAAGGAAACGAATCTCTAATATCTTCCTTCACGAAACCAAAAAGGAGAAGAAAATTTACCCAAGACTGCTGGTCGCCTAGGGCTGGGATCTTCACGAACTAAGAGCAGATAGATCCAGGGGAGTTCGTTCGGACCTAGAGGCTTCGATGCGTGCGAATGGAGAGAGCTATTCTCTGTGTGCCAATCCGTGGGGAAATTCTGAACTGCAGAGAAAGAGAGCGGGGGCTGTGCTTGAAGACTTCTCGTGCGAATGGGGGTATGCAAACTGAAGAGAGACGTTCGGGAGAAGGGTCTACAGCGAACTGCTCTGGACGGGGCTGAGTGGTTTTCGAAAATGAGAGGGATGGATCGTGGGTTGCAAACTGTCGTGAGAGAGAGGGGCTCCGTCTGTGACTTCTTATGCAAATGAGAGAGAAGCAGATGTGTAAAACCGTGAGAGAGAGAGAGAGTGAGAGAGAGAGAGAGAGAGAGAGAGAGAGAGAGAGAGAGAGAGACGTGGGAGTGTAGTTTATTTTTGATTTTAAAAAAAAAATTTTAAACATATTTTACTTTAAAATATATTAAAGGCTTTAAATTAATCATAATAAAAGAATGAATTTAGGAGTTAATTCATAATTCAAAAATAATTTAAAGATTAATAATAATAAAAAAAAAATTGATAATTTAAAAAAATATATATATATATATTTTTTTTGAGTTAATTTAAAAATATAAATAGTTTTAAAAATACTAATTTTATCTCAATTATAATGATTTGAATTAGAACGAGTCGAGGCGAATTTGATTTGATTTTGATTCGATTGATGAATTGATTTAAGCCCAACGATATATCAATTTGATCGAAAATGGATTAAGTCATATTAAATTGAATCGATCGACATTGATGAATCATGAATTGAGTTTGATTTGAGATCGTTTGGAGTTGAATTAAAATTGGATTGAATTGATTTTGATTCGAATTGAGTGATAGGTTCGAGTCGACGCTACGTCAATGGGTATCCACCTAAGAGAAATCCTATGGGGGCGACGTCTATACTAGGCTAGGAAGACCTAGGTGCTAGAGATGAATTCAGGGAAATTGACCTCGAAAATGAGGTCAACAAATGGACCCCCAATAGGCATGATAAACTTGCCAAAGTTTATCGTGAATATTGGCGTTGACCGAAATGATCAACTTGATCCAAAATTGAACTTGAAAGTCTGAGTATATAAATTGAAGGAATTTTGGGTTTGATAGAAAAATAGGATGAAAAATTTATAGATATTTGAGTTGATGAATTGATTTGAAGTTGATGTCGGCATTGATGGCTTTATCAAATAGTAACTAATGAAATTAGTATTATTTAATAAAGCCAAGATATTGAAAAGTTGAATGTTATGATTTGAATGTAATTTGGAAGGAATTGAGAGTTTGATTTTGATTCTGATAAAAGCTAGAAATCAATAGGATGCCGTAAGAGCGGACTTAAGCCAGAAGTCGATAGGATGCAGTAAAAGCGGACTTAGACCTAAAGACGGATTTAATCAGGTTTGGCTGCCGTAAGAGCGGACTTAAGCCAGAAGTCGATAGGATGCCGTAAAAGCGGACTTAGACCTAAAGACGAATTTAAGATTGAATGGCTGCCGTAAGAGCGGACTTAAGCCAGAAAGCCAATAGGATGCCGTAAAAGCGGACTTAGACCTAAAGACTGATTTAATCAGGATTGGCTGCCGTAAGAGCGGACTAAAGCCAGAAAGCCAATAGGCTGCCGTAAAAGCGGACTTAGACCTAAAGACTGATTTAAACTAGATTGGCTGCCGTAAGAGCGGACTTAAGCCAGAAAGCCAATAGGCTGCCGTAAAAGCGGACTTAGACCTAAAGACTGATTTAAACTGGATTGGCTGCCGTAAGAGCGGACTTAAGCCAGAAAGCCAATAGGATGCCGTAAAAGCGGACTTAGACCTAAAGACTGATTTAAACAGGATTGGCTGCCGTAAGAGCGGACTTAAGCCAGAAAGCCAATAGGATGCCGTAAAAGCGGACTTAGACCTAAAGACTGATTTAAACTGGATTGGCTGCCGTAAGAGCGGACTTAAGCCAGAAAGCCAATAGGATGCCGTAAAAGCGGACTTAGACCTAAAGACTGATTTAAACTGGATTGGCTGCCGTAAGAGCGGACTTAAGCCAGAAAGCCAATAGGATGCCGTAAAAGCGGACTTAGACCTAAAGACTGATTTAAACTGGATTGGCTGCCGTAAGAGCGGACTTAAGCCAGAAAGACAATAGGCTGCCGTAAAAGCGGACTTAGACCTAAAGACTGATTTGATTTTTAGAATTTAGAAGTATAGTTGATTTCTTCAAAGTTTTAAATCATTTCCCTTCGTCACAAATGACATTGACAAAATGTAAATATTCTATTAAAGATTAAAACATTTGTATATGTCATTTTCTAGAAGAGAATGAAAAATATTTGGAAGAATTAAAATTTTGAACATTTATTGAATTGAAAATTTGTTTCCTTTTTTAATATAGATGATCTCTATAACTTACAAATATTCCACTGGGAATTTTATTTTTATATTGGATCATCATATCTGAAAAAGGAAAACTAATAAAAGGACAATTCTACAGTAGTATTATAGAACATCTCAATTATTTCAAATCTTGCAACCTTTCAATTTTGATTTTCAAAAGTATACAAATCATTTGGACCCAGTACAATAAGTGACTTTCAAAAACTTGAGAACAACGTATATTCTGAGAAATTTGTAATTTTATTGCAAAATCATCATAACAACGTCATTACACATAGTATTTTTTAAGAAAACGCCCATTGATGGGTAACATAGGACGATCACCCTTACAATCCACCAATTGGTAAGATCCTCCTTGGTAGACTTTCTCCACCACAAAAGGACCTTCCCAGGTAGGCTCAAATTTACCCCCAAACCTTCGATGAGTCAAGATAGGTCTACGTAAGACCAACACAAGTTCTCCTACTCGAAAGGTTCTAGGGCGGACTAATTTATCATGTGCTTGAGCCATACGGGATTTATATAACTCGAGGTTCTGTTGAGCCTGCAGTCGCTTCTCTTCTAAACCTTCGAGTTCTTCTAGTCGAAGTCGGGCGTTCTGTTCAAATGTGATACTATTATTAACTGCAACTCTTAGAGAGGGGAGCTGTATCTCTAAAGGGAGAACAGCCTCTGTCCCAAAGACTAAAGCAAACGGTGTAGACTGAGTTGGGGTTCTATATGTGGTTCGATAAGCCCACAAAGCCTCACCCAACTTTTCATGCCACTGTCGCTTATTGTCCTCTAAGCTTTTCTTTAAAATTCCTACCAACGTCTTATTGAAGGCCTCTGCTAAACCATTTGCCTGTGGGTAATAGCTTGTGGAGTATCTCCAATCAATATTGTGATGTTTAACAAAGTTGTTCAGTTTGGTACTTTTGAAAGAAGGACCATTATCGGATATAATTCGACGAGGAATGCCGAATCGATATACGATATGGTCTCTAAAGAACTGGAGCACGTTATGAGTCTTGACTTCTCGTAGTGGAACAGCTTCCGCCCATTTTGAAAAGTAATCTGTTGCTGCTAGGATGAACCGGTGACCTTTAGAAGAGGGAGGGTCGATAGGGCCAATGATGTCTGTGCCCCAACTTTCAAAAGGCCATGAAGCAATTGTTGGATGTAGGACATTAGGAGGTTGGTGTAGGACTACACCATGTACTTGGCACTGATGACAACGACGTGCAATAGACATACAGTCGTCAATCATTGAGGGCCAATAATATCCTAACCTTTTAATTTTCATCTTCATTTTAGGACCAGATTGGTGAGCACCACACAATCCGGCATGTACCTCGGTCACGATCTTTTGGGCTTCTTGTTTGTTAAGACAACGTAACCACAATTGATCAAAAGACCGGCGATACAAAGTGTTGTTTATCAGTGTATAAGAGAGAGCCCTTCTCTTAATCTGATCTGCGGCAGATTTCTCTTGAGGGAGTTTGTTTTCTTGCAAGTAGTCAATGAAAGGTTTTCTCCAGTCAACCGTCTCATCATTAACAGCAAGAACAACCTCACCCTCAGAAGGAAAAATCTTATTAATGTATTCCAAGTCTATAGGAGATAAGATTTTGCGACCTTGAACCTCTATAGAGATTGACTCTTCTTCTATACAAGCTAACTCTTTTGCAAGTTTTGCAAGGGCATCCGCCATAGAATTTCTTCCACGGGGTATCCTATACAAAGTTACATTTGGAATTTGTTCGAGAAGCTTCATAGTGTATTGATAGTACGGAAGAAGTTTAGGTTTCAAGACTTTGTAAATACCAGCAACTTGATTGATAATAAGTTGTGAATCTCCAAAGATCTTGATTTCCCTAATTTCCATTGATATTGATAATTCTAAACCAGTTATTAGAGCTTCGTATTCAGCTTCGTTATTAGTACAAGGCTCTAATAAATGATAAGAATAACGCAACAAACCTTTTTCAGGGGTTATGAAAACCAACCCGATACCGGCCTTCCCTGGGATTATTTCCTGAGATTCCTCAATCTTTTGTGAAGATGCGGCACCATCAAAATATAACTCCCAGGTATTTCCTTCCTGCTCCTCTAAACTCATAATTTGTTCATCAGGGAGATCATCATTTAGAGGGGACTCAGCAGGGATCGGGTGTGCTGCTAAGAAGTCAGCTACGGCTTGACCTTTGATAGCACGTAAGGGTATAAACGTGATATCAAACTGAAGTAAGAACATTGACCATTTTGCCAAACGTCCTGACAATGTTGGACGAGTCATCAGGTATTGGAGTGGATTGACTCTAGAAATGAGATTGATTTTATGAGCTAACATGTAATGCCTTAATTTCTGGGCAGCAAAAATTAAGGCTAAACAATGTTTCTCAATAGGTGGGTAATTAGCTTCAGTTGGTAAGAGTCTTCTACTTAAGTAGTAAAGTGCGTTCTCTTTTCCTTCCTCGTTAGTTTGGGCTAACAAGGCGCCAAGGGAACTATCTAAAGCTGCGGTGTAAAGTATTAAGGGTTTTCCCGGAATAGGAGCCGCTAAGACTGGAGGTGTTAACAAATACTGTTTTATGTTTTCAAAAGCGTTTTGACACTTTTCATCCCAATGAAATCGGGCATCTTTCTTACATAAAGCAGCAAATGGTTGACACCTACCAGACAAGTTAGAAATGAATCTTCGTAGATATGCCAACCTACCTTGAAGAGATCTTAATTGGGTTAGACTTTTAGGAGGTGGCATATCTAAGATGGCTTTTATTTTGGAAGGATCAATTTCTATACCTCGGTGTCTCACTACGAACCCTAAGAATTTCCCTGAAGTAACTCCGAAAGCACATTTCAAGGGGTTCATCTTTAGGTTATAGCGGCGCAACCTTTCAAAAACGATTCTCAGATCATGAAGGTGGTCTTCCCTTTGACGACTTTTGACAACCAAATCATCGATGTAACATTCCACTTGTTGGTGGATTAAATCATCGAAGATTCGGGTCATAGCTCGCTGGTAAGTTGCACCAGCATTTTTAAGTCCAAAGGGCATGACTTTGTAACAGAAGACCCCTATAGGTGTTCTGAATGCAGTAAATTTTTCATCTTCAGGAGCCATCTTGATTTGGTTATATCCAGATGAACCGTCCATAAAAGAGAAAATTTCATGCTCAGAGGCAATGTCTACCATGAGTTCTGGTATGGGTAATGGGAACTCATCTTTCGGACATGCCTTATTCAGATCCCTATAATCGATGCATACGCGAATTTGACCACTTTTCTTCTTTACTGGGACGACACTAGCCAACCAAGAGGGATATTTCTCCTCTCGAATAAAGCCTGCATCGATCAGTTTCTTAACTTCAGTTATTACTTGTTGTTCAATTTCTAAACGCATGCGTCGTGGGGCTTGTTTGACAGGAATTATGTCAGGTTGAATTTCAAGTTTGTGAACTGCTATTTCTGGAGATAATCCGGGCATTTCATCATAGCTCCAAGCGAAGCAATCCTTAAACTCTGAAAGTAACTTGACCAAGTTATTTGACTCATCCTCGTTCAATAAGGCACTTATGAACGTTGGACGTGGATTTTCTTCATTACCAAGGTTAATTTCTTTTAGTTCGTCAATAGTTGATTGGATTTCCTCCTCGAGTTCAGGAGGTGCCTCCTTAACTTGAAAGTCATCCGAATCACTAAAGTTTCTAAGCAAAATTCATTAAGAATTTCAATGTCCTTTACAAAAGACGATCAGATCCTATATTGTTAGTTATCACAAAGCAATAATAATCATCATCAAATGGACAAACAGTATTAAAGCCTAGTCCTGCTTTTGACTTTGGTTTATGGAATTCCGTATTCCAAAGACTTTCAAAGGACTGAGCTTGACGTTTTGTCCAAGTAGATGGGGCTAGACCTTGCTCAATTAAATTTTTAACACAATAAGGATACCAATCAAAAGGGAGTTCCACTATTTCATTCATAAAAGTATCATCAACATGTACATCAGTTCCAATATTTTTGCTAGAAGAAGGAATAAACTTAGCAGATTTATACTCATTGCTCAAAGCAGGTGAAACATTAACTTCCAACCCGACTATACTATCATGTGATATTGGGGTTAGAGGTAAAGTCTTCACATATCCTTTAAGTTTTTCATAGGTAGACAAATCTGAATCATCCTCTATATTTGCCTGAATTTTATCTTCATCACTGTCATTTTCCAAAGAGATCTTAAATTTTGGCCTTTTGTTACTATTTTCATCCTTCAGTACACATGATTCATCATCTGAACCAGATTCTAAATCGATGTGTATCGTAGGGTTTTGCTTTTGTATGTTTTCATACATTGCACTTTCATGATTTTGCCATCCTCTGCCTCTACCTCGCCCTCGTTGGGTCATCCTACCACCTCTTTGTGAGGGAGGAGCAGGATGCCAACGAATGCTATCTTCGAGGCATGGATATTCTTCATTTCCTTTTTCTTCTTTTTCTTTTTCATTTTTCTTTTCAAGTGCAATTTCATTTTTGGCCAATTTAAGATCTTTGGAAACAACTGTTTGTTTTTTAGGCAAATAATAGGCGGCATCTTCATAAATTCCTACTTCATGAACCGAGAATGGTTGCAAATCTCCCTTAATACAGTGCTTAGTACCATCTCTGATGTACTTGATACACTGATGCAGGGATGAAGGAACCATCCTATATTCGTGAAGCCAGGGTCTACCTAAAAGAGCGTTAAAAGATGTTGGAGCGTCTATAATATGAAACTTAGCTTCAGTTTTAAAATCCTCAATCTCTAACAACAGAGTAACTGAACCCAAAGCCCTCTCGCCATTTTCATTAAAACCCCCGTAAGATCATCTTATCTGAGCTGAGCTTACGGACGTCTATTCTCAAATAGGCAAGAGTTCTTAGAGTCATAATATTAACTGATGCACCAGGATCTACAAGGATACGTGACAATCTGAAGTTATCTATGTTCACTGTTATGTATAGTGGACGGTTGTGATCAGCCGTCCCTAAACATAGATCTTCATCAGAAAAAGAAATTTCAGGAACTCCTCTGGAACAAAAAGCTTCATCAGGCTGTGCAGCTGCTAACTGGGCCATGCAAATATCTGGATCTAACAATGCTTTGATTAAGGCTTCCCTCATTTCTTTGGAAAGAATCAAGGCATCGTAAATGCTCAGTTTGGCAGGTAGCTTCCTGAGATGAGCTAGGACATTGTAATCGACCTTGGGCATTCCACTCTCAATTGGACTCTGAAAAGGAACGGGTTGAGGTGGAAGAGAAGACTCTGGTTCGTCAATAACTTGCTTTCCTTTGTCTTCAGAAGAAGCGTGAGGTGGTAATACTTTGCCACTACGAAGCTTGATTTCCACTATCTCTTCAGAAGAAGCAATAGGCAGGTTATCTTCTTCGACCTCACCTAATTCTGATTTTACTTCTGTTAAATTTTCAGAATCAGACATCTCAGCTTCAATACAGATAGGCATACCCTGCAAATCAAGAGCAGGGACATCACTATCTGAATAATAACCAAGAGAATGTTTTAATTCTTCAAAATTAAATTGATCATGCAGAGAATCATTTTCAGGTGTAGTTTTTAAGTCATCCGTAACATCATTATCAGAAATAGACAAGATATAAGCAGAATCCTTTTTCATTGATTTGACATCATCACACTTAACAAAACAAAAGTCATCTAAGATAAGAGGATTGAGGATAACAGTCTCCCCATCCGAAGAAAACACAACTCTACTAGATACATCACAATCAACACTACTAAAAGCAATAAAATGATCTCTAGTGTCCTCCTTCTCCTGAACTATAGGACCCTGGCTGACTCGGGCTTCCTTAAGCTCTGAAGGTGGAGTCATCTCTACATCATCTTCTGGAACTATCAGATCAACCTGGAGAGGCTTCTGAGCTCCCAAAGACTCCTGAAGAGAAGAAAAGTAAAGTTTGTTAAGAAATTTCTTTGAAGAACGGGATAAAACTATATCCCAAGTAGAATCAGAATTTGAAAAAGAAGTAGGAACGATAGGTTCACCAGTCACACATTTAGCTGATCCCTGCCCTGGATCCACTAAGTATTCCTTGGGAATCACTACAGCTCCTAATTTCATGTTTCTGTCAAGCCATTCTTTAAAAGTGACACATTCTTCAAGCTGATGACCCAACATCTGATGGTAAGGGCAATAATTGGGGTGATCTGACCTACCCACTTCTTCTGGCCTTCTAGGTGCAGGCAACTTAAAGTCTGGCTTCTTAAGAAGATTTTTCAATATCTTCTTTAAAGCCTCCTTCTTAAAGGGGTAAGTCTTACCAATTAATGCATTAAATTTATCCCAATTTTCCCTTCTTTCTTCTGGAGTAAGGTAAGGTCGCTGTTGGTTGAATTCTGGTTGAATCCGAAGTGGTGGATGTTGTGGTGGCGGATACTGCGGTCTCTGATACTGTTGATTATAAAATTGAGGAGGGGACCTTTCTGCCTGCACTTTTATTGGCTGATTTCCCTTATCCACAGCTGACACCGTCCCAGATTTCTTTTCAAAGACTTTCTGGGGTTTCAGCTTCTTAGGGTCTGAAGAGGACTGATCAACAAGGAAGGAGAGCTGTGAAGCTTCTTCTTGGAGACTGGAGGCCTTATTGAGCAATTTTTCAAATGTCTTAATGGTAAAACCCTTCAAAAGAAAGGCTACCGGTCCATGAATATTTTTAAGCAGGATCTCAATTGCATGTTGTTCTTGCAATTGAGGTTCGCATTTCATGCTCAAATTCCTCCATCTAAGTATATAATCAACTAGCTTTTCTCCAGGCTTTTGTTTCTCTATTACAAGATCTCCAACTGTAACATGGTGCTGACTGCCTGCAAATCTTTTGACAAACATGTTCTCTAACTCTGTGAAACTGTGCACTGAACCATTTGGAAGATCTGCATACCAATCAAATGCTACCCCTGACAGACTACTGACAAACTGTCTGAAAAGCAAAGCATCGCTACCCCCAGCGTTGCAACAACTGGCTCTAAAGTAGGCTATGTGCTGTCTTGGGTTTCCAGTACCATCAAAGATCTTGAAGGAGGGAGGCACAAACCCCTTCGGGTATGGAACTGCATCAAACTCCTCTGGGTAGGGTCTACCCTTTGGAGTATATGACGAGCTCTGAGATTCTGCTAATGCCTCCCTAACTTGCTTTTCTACCATTTGCTTTAACTCTTTGGATTGAGAAACCTTTATTTCTGGATTTTGTTGGTGTTCTTCTATAGTCTCAATCACTTGTTTCTTTCCTACCACCTGAACAGGCTCGGGTTGAGAAGACTCAACCTGTGCTCGTGGTGGTAAAGGACCCTGACTATGGAAAGAAGCCATAGTGGCCATCATTTCTTCTATCTTCTTCTCCATACTTGAAATCTGCTCATCTTTTTGTTTTAATTGCTGTACAAGACGTTGAGTTAAGTCTGGCGCTATGCCTTCCTCAACTACAACATCTTGTAATACAACATCCTCAATCTGTTCATTATAAGATGTTGTTCTTGTTTCAACCATAAAGACATCAGCCACTGTATCATTTAACATATCATCTCCATCTAAGTCAAAGTTCAAAGCCTCTTCTTCATCCAGATTTCTAATACTGTCTTTTAGTTCACCTATCATATCCTCTATAGATCTTCCAGAAACATAATTGGGATCAACAGGAACATAATTTTCACAATCCATGGGATCTGGAGTAGTATTCTCAACCCTCTTCTTCTCTTCAAGTTCACTTTCTATAGGCTTCTCAGGTGAAGCTACTACAGGAGAAGTAGCTTTTTCCTTGGGTTTCCAAACCTTCTTCTCATCAGATGTTGAAGAGGGTTGGTTTGAGGATTCCAACCGCTCTACATCAGGATAAGAAGATGGAGTAGGACCCGTAGAGTGGTGCCTATCTATCCGGGGAGAAGAATGGGTATGAGAACTACGTTGAATCTTACTATGACTTAGTGGTGGTGCAGAAGAAGGGGACAACTGACGGCTGACTTTCTGTGGAATATGCTGGGTAGCTTTAAATCTCATTGAAGCGTCAGTCAACACAATACTGTCTGTCTTTCTACTGGATCTCCTTGGTTCCCTAGGGTATCCATCAGTGAGAGCAGAGATGGCAGTTGATTTGAATTTTCTTTTACTATCTCTTATTCTCAACTGACCTCCTACCCTAGTTTTAATAAGTTTTTGCCTTAAGGTTTCTTCTTCAATCCTATCACTGATCAATCTTCTCATTTTCCTTAAAAATTCTTCTTTAGTCTGTGGAGGACCATCAGCACAATCTTGTACTATAGCCTTTACCAAATTCTGAACATGTGTTTCCTTACTTTTTGTTGGCTCAGTGGCAGACTTTTTAACAGTAGTAAGGGCTGATCGAGCAATCAACCTCGCATCTTCCTCTCCATCAGCAGCGGAGAGGGGATGAAACCTACTACCACTAAGATGTGGAGAGGTTGGAGGGATAAGCTCGTTTTTCTTTGATTTTCCTAGTTTTTCCATTCTTCTTTTTATACGACGATTTTTATTCCTTCTCTGAGTCTTAGTCATAATCGTCGATAAATTAGAAGAAGATCCAATCTCAAACTGACTGGGTGCACTGAAAGGGACTGAACTGTTTGCTACTACTACTGACTTGAGTTTCTGGTCTTGATTAAGTTGCTCAATCCTAGTAAACACAGAGGGCCTAGGGTCTACAGGAGTAGTTTGAGACCCGCATCCCAAAGTGAATTCTAGGATAGGTTTCTGATTTGCAACCTCACTAGTTGGAACAATAGTGAACTCAGGTCCACTAACAGACAACTGCAAATCCTCAAATCCTTTTCCAAACTTGATTACACTACCATCAGCAAACGGATTGTAGGACAGGTTCATGTTATCAGACAGGGAAAAGATTAATTTACCCATCATTTTTCCTGAAATTTAAAAGGAAATTTTTAATTAGACTCTGAAAAATTTATTTAAATTGTAAAAGTTTAATTAATCCAACTAAATAAACTAAATCTTATCTCATTTCATATATATTGAGTTATATGGAAATATAACTACAATACATAATATTGAGATAATGATGAATTTTATTTAGTGTTTTAATTTCAACTTTGGAAATTTTGGACCCAGTGCTAATTCAAACATCAAGCTACAAAAAAAAATAATGTAACTACAACGTTCGAATTAACACGGGGATTTACTTTACAAATAGGCCATTATAAAGGAGCTCCTCGTTAATTTTCTAACGGGGTCCAAAATAAGACCTCTAAAATTTTTTTTTAGATACCGGCCAAATCATTCAAGAATGAAATGAATAAAAGAACCGGCGGAAGAAAGGTAGTTACAACCTATGACGAGCACAAGTATACTACCGATTAAAGGGTATAAAACACTGCTAAAGATGGAGAGAGGATTGGTCCCCAACGGAGTCGCCAGAAAAACCTTGGTGGGAAAAAAATTGTGTCACCACGCAGATTTTGATTTCTCCTATTTTGTAATCGAATACTGCATTAAGAATAAAGTACAGTCTCGAGAGGCCGACACAATATTCTACAATGGATTCAATATCAGAATAGGGTTTTGAAAATTGATATTTCTATAATCAAACATAGTTCAAAGAATAACATATAATCTTAAAAGATGAACATGAAATTCTATAAAATATGTTCAAAGATAGAAATACGGTTTTTTTAAAAAAAAAGTTTATTTATTCTTTTATTTAGATATGGCAAGAAGAATATTATATCATCTTAAAAGACGAACATAACATTCTTTAAGATATCCAAAAGCGAGAATGAGTTTTATAAAATTCATTATTTCTAAAGTTGAATATAACAAGTATAATATTATATTATCTGAAAAGATAATAATAATATTTTACAAGTCTATTCAAAATTAGAAATAAGATTTTTAAAAAAATCTACGTTCCCAAAGATTCTTCCCTTGTTTTATACGAATAAAACAAGGTTTATTTTAGTCTGGGGTTCTCAAATCCCTATAGGAGCAAGCTCCTATAGTTAATTACATCTTAGAAGGAATGCTCCTAAGAAAACTCTCGATTAAAGCAGTGATTTCATACCCTTTGACTACAAAGTAAAAGACAAGGAACGGAAGTAGGAATTTTCCAAGGTGAAAGCTCAATGTTGAACATTTATTAGCGAGTCAAAGGATGAAAAGTAGGAGGTGTCGGATTCTGAGAAGCTCAGAGACAACCTCAGTCTATCCTATGTTGGGCTTTACATTTTAAGAGAAAATTTTATGTTTAAGTTGACATTTTATTAGAAAATTGGGATTATATTCCCGGAGGGCGAGGACTTAAGATCTAAAAAGAATCTGCCTCAGAACCTAAATCTAATTTGGGTACTACAAAGTAGCGACCCGAACCTAACTAATGAAGTGCAAATCTGGACTTACCCCGGCCTGGATTGGGGAGCCAGCTAACCACCTAGGCGCTTTAAAACCATGTGTCCAGTCTCTTATGAAAGATGGGTAAGGATGTTTATTTAAGTTTTAAGGAATTGAGGGCCGACATCTAAGACAGTTCCTAATTGGCCCCTTAACTTATGTATGGTGAGAAATGCCTAGAAATGCTATTAATATTTCAGACTCTTTTTAATTTGTATCTAATGCAATGCATGCTAATTGACTCGAATGCATAAAATGAATATGAAGCAGTTTAAAAATTAGGCTTAGAAAATAGGTTTTTCCCTAGAGATTGCACAACTTCCCCTTGACAGAACTGCACCCTCATAGGTCAAGTGGTCTGCCAGAACCCGCAGGCGGGGAGGTGCCTAACAAGGAAGAGAAAGTATTAATATGCTTATGCTGACTCTCGGCGGTCCCGAGCTTACTTCTTAGATCGTTAGAGTTACTATGTGAGCCTAAAAATTTTTATTTAAAATTACAAGTAGAAGAATTTTAAGCGTACCCTTACGAAAAAAATCTCTCCGATTCGAATCCAGGCTAAAACAAAACACGGCATGCAAGGTCCTAAAAAAATCTACTGCACAAACAATGTAAACAATCAATTTTAATAATCCAAATATAATGTCCAATGTCCAATGTCCATATTACACCCAGAATTTACAGAAAGTAAAGTGGCCGGGCACCACTGCCAACAAACCCGGATTCTAATCCTAAGAATGACGCAAGTGATTTTTGAAATGGGATATACTGTTCCTTAAATCTTCATTTCTTCATCTTCTTTCTTCAATCTTCTTGTTCAGTCTTTTCTTCTTCTACGAACTTCTCGGGTCCGTCGGGTTCTGGATATCCAAATGAAAAGAAACTCATCCCTAAGAGGGGTATTTTCTTTTCTATTTGGATATTGAATCATCCTAATTTGGCTTTCCAAATAAAAGAGAATAATCCTTTAAGGTATATTCTCCTTTCTTTGGATTCCAAATTGGATATAATATCCCACTTTCAAAATCACTTTCACAATTTTTGACTCTTGATATATTACATTTACATTACATTTCATTTCACAGAAAGGAAAGGAAAATCTAATCCACCTGCAAGGTTATCCTAAGCAATTTATAACAAAAATCATCCCACGCAGTTATATATATATGCAATTGAATTTAAATTATTAAGCCACACTTGGCCACACTCTTCTTCATTTGGGGGCTAAGCAGCTGAAGCACCTGTAGCATTTATTTATTATTAATGAATTAGCCCCCTTTTTCTGCCCTGCATGAGTGTGGCCACCTGCAGAAAATCATGTTAACAATCCAGATCGCTCCTAGCCTATGGGTAATCTAATCGTCAATCAAACAAACACAGAGTGCAGTAAAAATAAATAAACAAACACACCAACATTTTACAACCAGCATGCAATAAAACTCGAGAAAAAGCCCGTCACAGTGCAATAAGGAAATAAACACTGGCCTAACCTAAAACTAGAGTCGGTTGTCCTAGCAAACAAATCTAAGTGTGTGCAGTAGACTGTGAGGTTTTGAAATGTCCTAAATGAATTATTGACTAAAGCTTTCTAATTGATTTAATTCTAATTTAAAGATGTTTACTAATTCTAAAGTGAGATGTCACTAAATTTTCTATGTTATAAGTTTCTATCCTAAGGTGTGCATGCTTCCTAAGTCTAGATTTTCTAAGACCCGGTCCTTAATTTTTGTCCTTAAGTGTCACTACTGTTGTATGGGATAAAAATTTATTATTACTAACCCTTGGGACTTTGAACGTGTATAAAAAGGGTTTAAGGATCTAAAAGCAAATAAAAATAAACCTAATAAAATTGAAGTTACTACAGGGACCTAAAAGGGAATGGTTAACGCACACCACATCAAGGGGCCCCTAAAGGTTTTCTAAGTTTAGAAATACTTACAGTCACCGGGGGCTACGACCCGGTGGTTCCGCCCGTAGCACCTCTACCCGGTTGGATAGAGGCGACTGACGTCATTAGCTCCTTGTACTTTTGTCCACTCGATCAGTACCGTTCCTCGCAGTTTATGCAAATAAAACAGGAAAAACAAGGATTAGAAAGTTCATTTAATAAATAATAATGCAATAATTGAAATTTACTAAAAGTAAAGACGTACCTTTCTTCGGGCTTGAACACTGGCTTTGTTGATTTGACTTTTGGAATCTTTCACTTCTGATAGCATACTTTATATCTTTCTAATATTTATTTCTACACTTCTTAACTTACACAATTTTCACAAAACAAACTCTTTACTTCTCACACTTGTACACTTCTCCCATCCCAAAATCATATTCTACACTTTTCTTTATCAAAATACTCTTAAACATTTCAATATTCAATGTACCTTTCAACACATTTCAAATTTCACATTTCAAAACATAAATCCTTCACCTTTCCACAACATAATTTCCACCTTTCCGAACTCATAAACTCCATTTTTATTTTTCGCACACATCACCTTTCTACAACACACAATTTCCATCTTTTTCAAATTGAACATTTTTTTTTTATTCTCCAACAATCAAGCTTTAATTTACCATTCAAAGATCACAAACTAAGATCACAAACTAAATTTTTCATCTAAATAATTCACTTTTCATTTTTCAAAATAACAAAATTCATTTCTCAAACTACACATATACTTCTTTCAAAACCGAACCCTTTACTTTTCATATACACATTTGAAAATGAAAATCAAACTTCTTCTTTTCATGCAATAAACAACAAAACTCCTCAAAAATGAAACCTAACACTTTTTACTAAAATGCAATCATATGAAAATGGATTTGATGCCGATTTATTCTTTCTAAATTTCAAGAAAAATATTCCAACTACTTAACATAGAACAACATTATCTTGAATCAAGACAAAGTTCATATTTGAAATATAAAGTATTTCAACAATTTTCAACATGATTATTTACAATGCTACCATATAAAATCAAACAAATGTAGAAATTTTAAGATTCAAAAAATCTCTTTACTAACGATGATTCTCCAAAGTTAGATGTAAGCAACAATACTATTCTCAATGCCCATGATGCAAATTTTCAAGAATTCTTCACATAGAAATTTCCTTTCAGATTAAATATAGGCCATCTTAACATCCAAGCTTTATAAAATAAGAGCCAATATTAGTAGAGAATAAACTTCCATACTTAAACATAAGGCCAACTAGTAGAATGGAAAATCTACTGAAATGAATGTATATGCAAAGAATGATATTTTGGATAAATTTTCTTAAAGCATCATCAGATTTCAACAATAAAGGAAACGAATCTCTAATATCTTCCTTCACGAAACCAAAAAGGAGAAGAAAATTTACCCAAGACTGCTGGTCGCCTAGGGCTGGGATCTTCACGAACTAAGAGCAGATAGATCCAGGGGAGTTCGTTCGGACCTAGAGGCTTCGATGCGTGCGAATGGAGAGAGCTATTCTCTGTGTGCCAATCCGTGGGGAAATTCTGAACTGCAGAGAAAGAGAGCGGGGGCTGTGCTTGAAGACTTCTCGTGCGAATGGGGGTATGCAAACTGAAGAGAGACGTTCGGGAGAAGGGTCTACAGCGAACTGCTCTGGACGGGGCTGAGTGGTTTTCGAAAATGAGAGGGATGGATCGTGGGTTGCAAACTGTCGTGAGAGAGAGGGGCTCCGTCTGTGACTTCTTATGCAAATGAGAGAGAAGCAGATGTGTAAAACCGTGAGAGAGAGAGAGTGAGAGAGAGAGAGAGAGAGAGAGAGAGAGAGAGAGAGAGAGAGAGAGACGTGGGGAGTGTAGTTTATTTTTGATTTTAAATTGAATCGATCGACATTGATGAATCATGAATTGAGTTTGATTTGAGATCGTTTGGAGTTGAATTAAAATTGGATTGAATTGATTTTGATTCGAATTGAGTGATAGGTTCGAGTCGACGCTACGTCAATGGGTATCCACCTAAGAGAAATCCTATGGGGGCGACGTCTATACTAGGCTAGGAAGACCTAGGTGCTAGAGATGAATTCAGGGAAATTGACCTCGAAAATGAGGTCAACACTATCCATTATTGTATCATATCATATCATGTAGTCTCCTGAAGCAGGCTCTGTGATGCATTGCATGCGTGAATTATGTTTATGCTTTCGACTAAAACATGCTTAGATTTTCTTTGATATACATTACCTATAAGAAATGCAAGTGCACATGTTGATCAAGTAATAAAATGTTTGTGAGCATGTCGATCCCACAAGGAAGTATTATATTAACATGCAAGTACTTCCTACTATAGTTATAATATTTATCTTACTAAAGAAAATAAGGGTTGAGTTCTATCCCACAAGGAAGTATTTATCTTACAAAAGAAAATATAAGATACTAGATAATAAAATATTTTGGACTATTGAATGCAAATTACCAAAGTTTTCCCAATGAGATTCTCTTTTATTGAATTGGATCAGAGCATATGCATCCGTATATCTCAATCAACCTTAAAAGGATGTAAAGGGATGTTTGTGACCTTCCTACAGAAATTGTATCTCCATAGAACCTACAAGATTAACTATCATATGTTTAGACATGCAAACATTTCATTCCAATACACCTAATTGTTCGAATAATCCTCTATCGATGTAATATATATCAAACTAATTTTTAACTGCATACATGGTCGTTGTATTCATTACATTAAGATTGAGAGATATTGAAAACAGTAATTTCTCATTCAAAGCATAAGAGTCTATATTAGTACTAATATTAAATTCACATCATTAGCCCAAAACTATGGGATTAGCTATACAGGGAATGTAAAGAAAATAACTCATATTTAATGGCTTACAAAAACTAGAAAATTCATAAGTAAAAGTTGTTTTAGATGTCACCCGGATAGTACAAATCCACTCTCCATACTACTTTCTCCTCAAAATATCTAATTGTTTATAAAGAGACAACTAATAATTCCCAAATATAGTATCCTTCTCTCCCTAGCTTCCCTTAGAATTATCTCTAAGGGGGCACCACAATCTAGATAGAATTATGATAAAACTTCCTACTAAAGTGAACTAAGAAACTATTTATACTTATACATAAATGGACTCAGGCATCATAGCACTTGACATGGTGGCAGTGTGATATTACAATATAGATTAGCGCCTCAACACTACCCGGCTTACTCTATTGAGGCACTGAGATGATTTGGCACATCTATTGGATGATTTGGTGTGTTACTTAGTTAAATTGGCATGGCTCCATCTTTAATCAAATACTCTGTTATGATGCTTCTAAAATTGAGCATTGTGCCACTTAAATGTGTAATCTGGCACTGCAACGTTGTAATGTTTGACGCTCCAACAGATAAATTTCTAAGACTCAGGTGCTATGACACTTATTTTTGGCACTACAACATTATGAAGTGCTGAATAAATGACCTAGGCTTCATTGTGGTGCTAAATTAATTTTCATTTTCTGAAGCTCTAGTGTTATGGTTTTTTTATTTGGCACTAGGGCATTGTAGATGTTGAGGTGATGGTGGTTGGAGCATTGCAGCAATGGTTCAACAATTATGAATTTTTCCCCTTTTTTTTGAGACATTCCTATACAACAACAACTAAAAATGATATTTTTATTAATATTTAAGATAGTAAAACATTATAAAATTGATACTTAATATATATATATCCCCAGATTGAACCTTTGCATGTTCTTAAGCAATGGTGTAATCACCTATTGATTAGCTCACTAGCCCAAATAAAAATTGATAATTTAAGATTATCAAATTTTAAGAAAATACTTTTCTATTTAGATGTAATTTGGAATGAACAAAGTTATTCAATTTTAATTTGAATGTTCATAAGTAATTACCCGAATCAATCAATACTTATTATTGCTTAATTTGCACTTATCCACTATAAGTATAAGTGTAATGATGACTACAGATTTTAGATATGAATAATATATCATTCAGAAATTGTTATGGTTATAGTTGAATTAAAATTTCATTAATAAATTGGCATATATATTAGTTTACTTATATTTTCCTATTTGATTTTAGTATTAGAACACCCTTAGGAATTGAGCTTTATTATATACAAATTTTTGAAGCACTCAATTTTCTTTTTTTTTTTCCATACTTTCATTTGATTTTTCATGTTTTTCATATTTTTTAATTTGAGTACATAATAATAATTTTGAATATCTAATTACTTTCTTCCTTCTAGTAATCCTAAATTGAATTAATATAAGGATGTTAGTAAGCACATTAATTTCATATTCAACTTTGCAATGATTTTCATAGTTTATTCTACAAACTACCTTTCTCTAAACTTTATTATTCAATCTTTAAATCTTTATTCCTTGCTTAAGTGTATAGCTTTTAAGTTCAAAGCAAGTCAATAACTTAAATTATTTTCATTAGTTAATTATTAATATTTTCAAATTGAAATTGTGGTTCTTTATTCATCCAAATTATCACCTAGAGTTTGGAATTTTTGTTAATTTTAAATAATTCTTCATTTTTAATTTTAGTTTAAACAAATAAGCAATCAAAGTGCAAGCACTATGTAGATGATATTTTCAACAATTAGGAATTGGTAGGAATTTTAGTTAAATATAAATTGAACTACAACAATAATAACATAAATAATCACATCAAGCAAAATAACATACACAATATTTTGCTAGAAACTAAGCATGCCTTTCTCATTAAGAATAAAACAAAGTTTATAAGGTTTAGATAACATAAAAAAAAACCTCTAGTGCACAATGCACTAGTTACTAACTCATAAACATCATAACATCATCTATGGCTAACATAGCCATGCACAACATCAAGTGATTAATGGGATCTCCACCAAACCAAAGAAATAAATCTTAAATAAAATGAAATAAAAAAGTACAATCACCAAAAATAACATAGGGATCTCCCCCAAGACAATAATATATCAAGTCCTCTATCTCTCTCTCTCTCTCTCTCAAGACAATCAAACAACCAAGAAAAATAATAAAAAATAATAGGCACCATCATCATCATCATTATATTACGATGCCAAATAAATGACTGCTCTAGAGTAGTAGGAAAATGAAGTTGGTATGTATTTTTTTGCAATGTGGCTCTTTTTAAACTTTCCCATTAAGGCTTCATTGAATTTTGTTGCTTGCATAACAGAAAAAAATACATGAGAAAAAGTTATTTTAGATGTCATCTGAAAAGTATAAATACACTCTCCATAATCCTTTCTCTTCAAATATCTGATTGATTATAAGGAAATAGGCTAATAATTTCTAAATATAGTAACATTCACTCCCCTAGACTCCCTTAGACTTCACTCTAAGGGAAAACTATAATCTAGATAGAATTATGATAGAAATTCCTACTAAAATGAACTAAAACATATTTATACTTGTACATAAATTGACTTAAGGATGATGCTCAACATGGTGGCACCACGATGTTATAAAATGATCTAGCACCTTAACATTGTTGTGCTTACTCTACTATGGTGTTGGACTAACTCAATGCATCTAATGGCTGAACTAGAGTACTGCTTAAATAAACTGATGCAGCTCCATATTTCATAAAGTACTCTACAGATGTGCTAAAAAAGTTTAGCACTTTAGCACTTGAGTGAGCAATCTAGTATTGTAGTGTTATGAAGTTTGGTGCTCTAACACTCAATCCTATGACTTAGGTGTTGAGGTGCTAATTTCAGGCACTATGACATTATAAAGCATTTTGGCACAAAACATAGCTTCACCGAGGTGTTGAATTAATTATCATTTTCTTGAGACTCTAGCACCACAATTTCCTTATCTAGCGCCAAGGCATTATGGATGTTGTGGTACTATTAGTTGAAGCATCGTAGCGTTGGTTCAAACCTTATGAATTTTTTTCATTTTTCCTGAGACATTCCTACACAGCAATAACTAAAAATAATATTTTTATTGATATTTAAGATAGTAAAATATTATAAAATTTACACTTAACATCTCCTTATACCTCCTTTTATTATATCACTTAAGATTGCACCTCAAATATTATTTAAAGAAAAGCATGTATGCCCATCCTCTTATAAAGGGTAATATGTCTCTAGCTAACATGAATCAAATGATCATTTTAGGCAAACATTTTTACTTTTACACATATTTCATATTATATAGAGCATAATAGAAAATATAATATACATCCAATAAAATTATCATTATACTCATTAGTATGTTTGTAGTATGCCAAAATTTCAAATTTGACTAAATGAATAATAAATATTTATATATCACACATTTCATATTCAAAAGTAATATATTGACTCTAGATAATTTCATTTTTGATTTTATACTATTCATTTCAAATAAAATGGCATATATAAAATAAACTAGTAAAATTTTAATATAAACTATCAAAATGCTCAAGTGATAGTATCTACCACATATCAAAAGTTACATAATAAAAAATCACTAAAACAAAATATATTTCATTTTTATCAATTTTAGGGGAAAAATAACCGAAACCGAAAACCATTAAAAATAAAGGTAGGGTTAGATTACCAATCACAATCACAACACTTTTCTTAATTAAATGAATGAATAAAAATGCCCTAAAATAAATTTTCTCTATCCTCTCTCTCTCTCTCTCTCTCTCTCTCTCTCTCTCTATCTCTCTCTCTCTCTCTCTCTCTCTCTCTCTCTCTCTCTCTCTCTCTCTCTCTCTCTCTCTCTCTCTCTCTCTCTCTCTCTCTCTCTCTCTCTCTCTCTCTCTCTCTCTCTCTCTCTCTCTCTCTCTCTCTCTCTCTCTCTTTCTCTCATCCTTCTTCCCTCTTCTCTCATGGAAAAGAAATGAAATGGAGGGGGGTGGTTGTTTGAAAGTTTTTAATGAATTGGAATATAATAGTTTATATATATATATATATATATATATATATATATATATATATATATATATATATATATATATATTCTAACCTAGCACTGCAGCTCTATAGACTCAATATCAAAGTTCTCCCTCAAGCCTAAAAAAACTGTAGAGCTTAGTGTCATAGTTCCCTAAACTCAGTTCCATGGTGCTCACTTTGCCAATTTTTAATAAGTTAGGGAGATTAATTTAGGTAGCCTTAAAGGGAAATTAGTAGCGGTCAAGATCTTCATTAGATTATCTCCATGAGTGCAAATGGTTGAAATTATATTTACTCATTTTAAAATCTTAGAAGTTTAAATCCTCATAAGTTTTAGGTTTTTAAAAAATCTTTAAAGACAAATACTTCAGAAGGAACATGTGTGCACAAAACCATAGATAATAAAAGCCTCACAAGGTGTTTGTACACTTAAAACCTCAAAAGGCATAAGCATCATTAGGTCTAAATGTTAAATGTAAATTTTGTACTATTTATTATATTTAAATTAAATAAAAATATATTATTTTAGCTATATTTATGAATAAAATCTAAGAAAAAGGAAAAAACTTACAACTAAAGAAGCATCACTACATCATCCATAGATTCAACACAGCAATGTTATCATCCACAATGCCTCTATGCTTTCTTCAGACATTGCAACACCGATTTCTCTAAAACCTTAAGAAGAATAGCACCTCAGTGGAACCAAGGCTGGTCCATAGCATTTGATAGCACTGCTGCACCAAACATAACACTATTGCACAGGAGATAAAAAATTGAGCAATACAGTGTCAAGCTTCACTACGCCATAGCACCAAACTGTACATTCAAGAACCACATTGCTTATCTTTTATAGTGTTGTGATGGTGAAGTTACCAAACTGAGGAGTCACAGTATAACGCTGCAGCGGAGAAGGCCCAACAACTTCTAGGAGCTAGTTTATATTATAATGTTGTATTGCCGCCATGTCAAGTGTCATGATGCTTGAGACCATTTTAATACCTATTATAAATATTTTTTAAGTTTTTTTTTAAGAGGTTCTATCACTTTTAGTGGTTTTTTATAATTTTTTAGTTTAGTTCTTTAGCACCCCTTAAAGTAAAATCTAAGGGAGGCTAAGAAAGTAGATACTTTCATTGAAGATCTTAGCCCGACCTGTGTATATAATCCTACCATTGGAGGAGGAAGGAGTGTGGAGAAGTCATTTACACTATCCTAGTGAAGTTTTTCCGTATCATTTCTACTATATTATTTCTCTAATGAGTGAAATGAAGATGTGTTTGCTTTCTAATTTATCTATCTATGGTTAATTTCTAATTTTTGGGCTAATGATGTGAATATAATATAAGTACTAATGTAAACTATCATGACTTGAATGAAATTATTGGTGTTTTTAATATCTCCCATTCTTAATTTAATGGATATAATGATCTTGTGTGTAGTTAATATCAAGTGTGATATATTACATTGATGGAGAAATATTGGATTAAATATTAGTATTAAAATGAAATATTGGCATGCCTAGATATAAAGTACAAAATTTTGTTGGTTCAATGGAGATATTATAATTATATGAATGGCATAAACCTCTCTTTTCACCCCCTACAAGCTCGACAAAAATCTAGGGATGCATATGCTCAAATCCACATCAATATTTATGAGTCTCATTAGGAAAATATTATTGTTTTATAAACATTAGTCTAAAATGTTTTTTATATATTGGTATCTCATTGTCTTTTATATTCTTTGTACGTGAAAAAAACTCAAAACTCTTTATTTTTATTGAGGAGGATAAACCTTGCATCATTAGTAGATACTACTAGTTTGATTAGAATCTAGTAAAACACTTCCTCCTGGAATTGATATTCACTCAATCATTTTATTACTTTGTCGACATGTATACTTGCATATCTAGTGAGCATTTCATAATAAAGAAAACCTAAGCATATTCAAAAGATAACACATGCTCACATATAGTAGTCCTAACGTATTAAGTTTTTGGCATCGTTATTGGGAAGTAATATACATATTGTAATTTTAAATTATATTATTGAACTAGTTACATATTTTGACCTACTTTTATTATATATCTTTATTTTATAATTTATATTAAAATTTTTAAAAAATAAAAAATATATATATATAATTTGTTTTATTTTTATTCATTACTTTTAAGCATATTATTATAACATACAAAGTAGATCTAGTAAGTTGCCCTTCTTATTTGTTTCAAAGATTGAAAAGTCCCTTATAAAAATTAGAAAAACTACAAAGTTTTCTACTTTAGAGATGTCTAAACAAACACAAGATCAAGACCATCCTATACCTCTTGGGAAGTGTGTCAATGTTTTACTAGTAGGAATCTATTAGAGTATCAATAAACCTATTATCCAATCTAATAACTTTGACCTAAAACCTGACATAATTTATATGGTTCAAAATTTTAGTTTGTGGGAACTCTTACTAAGGATCCCAACTTATAGTTAGATAGCTTCTTAGGAAACTTTATAACATTCAACTATAATGGTGTTAATGATGATACAATTAGGCTTCTGTTGTTCCCATTTTCTCTAAGGTATAAAGATAAGATGTGATTGAATTCCTTATACCCAAACACTATAACCACTTGAATTGAGTTGGCACAGAAATTATTAGCTAAGTTTTTACCACCTTCAAAAACTATCAATTTTAGGGATGATATAATATCTTTTATCCAAATTGAAGGAGAGTCAATTTATGAAAGTAGGAAGATATTTAAGGAAATACTTAGAAAATACCCTCATCATATTTTACATGATTGGTTGGTTATAATGGAATGGTAGAATCCCTTAGGTTGATTCTAGATGCAGTAGTTGGAGTATCTTTAAGCCATTTGATGAAGCTTATGAATTTATTAAGGAAATGGCTAGAAATAATTTTTAGTGTCCTTCTAATAAGGTGAACCTAAGAGAGTACGTAGGTGGAGTTTATGAATCTAATACTTTATCTAGTTTGACTGCTCATATCATTATAATTTCAAAAAAGTTGGATACTATTAGAGTTTGTTCAATATCAGGACCAGCTATGTAATGATTTAAATTTTTTTGATAATAGTAATTCTCTGAGGATTGAGAATGTGAAGTTGATTGGAAGAAAAAAAAATCTCTATTTTAATACATAAAATTCAATTTGGAGGAACCACATTAATTTTAGTTGGTCTAATAACAATATTGGTGGTAATAATTAGTGAAATGTAGACCAATCTATCTATGCATAAAATTGGAATAATCTTCAACAACCTATATTAAACCTAAGACCATTTTATCCCCTTGGTTTTAATCAAAATATTTAATTCAGATATAAGAAGATACCATCTGAAGAGGTTGTAATTCAATTAAGAATCCAATTATAAATCTAGGTTGCTTGAAATTTAAAACTCAGAAAAATGATTATGATATTTATAATCTCTTTTAGTAGTAGACCCCACAAAACTTTATCCAGTAAACTAAAATTAATCAAAAGGAGAAAGGAAAGAGCATAATAGATACCATTATAGAAGTGGGGGTGATTCATTATAGCCAAAATGACATATCTAGTCAAGTATAGATGAAGACTATAAATTTAATGTTATTTGGGAGGCAACCCAATTCTATTTTCATGTTTAATTATTTTAATTTGTAGTTTGTGTTATGTGTGTGTGTGTGTGCGCACTTTGAATTATTTATTAAATTCATTAATGTTTATTTTAGCAAAGTTATGTAAAGTTACTCGAGAAAAATATGTTGTGATAAAAATTGAAATGGCCCCACAACATTAAAAAAAAAAACATTGCAACCCTGAGCTCCTAGAAAAAATCTTAAGATTACACTGCTGCAGCTATATATATTTGAGCACCGTAGCACTATTATTCCTTATAGAGCACCTCGACATTGTAACTTCAAGTTCTACAGTATTTGGTTAGTTATTTCTACAGTGCTGATAATAGAGCAATCAGTATTTATACTTTCATAACTTTTCATCATGAAGTTTTATTGAGCACCATAGTGTTATACACAGTGTTGTAATGTTAAGTCAAAATTATGATTATGTTTCTTACAGTGCCGCGGTGGTGGTCATTCTTAGTGTTGTATGGCTCTCATGTGTCAAATACCATAGCATGTCTCCAATAAGAAGGTGGGCATTTCATTTTCCAAAGCCTATGCCACAGTGTCACATGTCCTGCACCACTATAGCATCTGTTAGTCTAAAAATTTATCATTTTATGTTCATAAGCAATGTAGCACTATTCCTTTGAGCATAGTAATGCTAGTAATGTCTATAAATAGGATGCGTGTTTTCAGATTTTCTTCACTATAATTTTTATCTCCATTTCTCTTCAAGTTTTGTATAATCTCTATTTCTATGCATTTTATGAGCATTGGAGCAAAATTTTTTTGTCAATAACAAGAATGCCTCATACTTCTTTGATAAGATCAGATTCATATATGTTGAAGCTGAGCAATAATATGGGGTAATTGTGTTGAGTAAATAATTAATTCTTGAGAGAAGCTTTTACAGCTCGAGTGGGCAAGTAATGTAGATTATAGCAAATTGAGGTTAGAATCTATCTTGTGAGGAACCCCATGCTAATGTGGTGAATGTGGTGAGAGAGTTCTTTGTTCATGGGAAAGAGGTTATGGATAATAAGTTCCATGTGTGAGCTAAGTGGGTACCATTTAATTCTTCGACCATTAATCATCCTTACAAGCTGAGAGACTTTGAGTTTGATTAATACACCCCTTTTTCTAGACCCTATGATTCTAATGTGATTTTGAGAGTTCTTTATGGGCCCCATAATGGGGCTATTTAAATAAAGAGAGAGAATAAAATAAATAACTTTCATGCATCTTAGTTAACCTAACTATCAAAAGCTTATAAATATTTTATATCTTCCCATTTATTTCCAAGAAAAAAAAAACATCGGTGAGATAACTAGTGATCATTTTGTACTTAATTATGCCATTCAAACTAGTTATACTAATGATGTGGGAAAGCTTATTCACTCTTCTTTGAATTACATATCAGTGGCACTACTTCATGGGCTTAGAAAATCCTTCTCTAATCTTTGCTTTATGTATAAATGTTGGTGTTCTAGATGACAATAATGAGGAACAACTTTTTTCTATTTTATCCCTCACTAAAAGGGAAAAATTGAGTTTTGAAAACTAGAAGGAGAGGAGGAAGTTGGCTCTAGTGAGCCTCATTTTACCAGTAGGCCCAACAACGGTAGGAGGAGTGCTAGGACTCCAAAATCTTTAGGTGAGTAGCTGGCTGATTTGAGGGAGAAAATGGTGAGTGTGACTAATTTCTATGAATAAAGTAGGGAATGTCAGGCTAATTACTCATGTATGCAGGAAAATCATTAACACTACACAGCGGAATTTAATGAGGGCTTAGTGGGGATGTTTAAAAGGAACCCTTTTATTGAATATCCAAATCAATTACATTTTCCTACTGCTCTAGAGTATTAATCATCTGTTTGGTATAGTGGTGATGATAATTTAGAGGAGGAAAGGATTCTGATTAGTTATTATTGTAGTTGTTCTTAGAGATTGGTGGATATTAGTTTTATTTTCCTTTGTTAGTAGGTTGGAGAGAGAGAAATGTGATGGTTGTTTACGGTTGTTTGATTGTATTATTTATTTTTCTTATTTTTGGTTATTTATTACTCAAGGGGAGATAACCATGATGTGGTAAAGATGGATGAAGGTTTTCTGCAAAAAGATTTGACTGACAACTCCATAAAGATCAATTTGGAGACTCATGAGTTAAATCAAAATGTGATGAAGAGGGACAATGTTATTATTCATTCTGCCTGGGCTAAAAAGCATAATATCAATGTGGATAATCTAGAACTAGGATCTTTTCTATCTGATGATAGAACGGTGATTAAACTCCATGCTGAAAAAGAAATTGAGAATATCAGGATTCTTGAAAGAGCAATAGTGGTGAAGGTATTTGAAGATAGTATATCTTTTCAATCGATATGTTTAGAACTGAGAAGACAATGGAGCCGTTTTGGGCAATTTCACATCTCTGGTTAGGCCTTGGGTGGGTTCTATGCTCCTTTGAAGATGCAACTGTGCTGGAAAAAATCCTATATGGTGGACCTTGGTTTGTCAAAAGTCAAGTTATGGGTTTAGACAAGTGGACTGCTTCTTTCAATCCTACTTCTTTAAAAGGTATTTCAGCTCCTCTTTGGATAAGGTTACCCAATCTACCTCTTCATTGCTGGGACGAAGTTAATATTTGCATAATTACATCTCTAGTGGGTAAGCCTTATCTCCTTGATGGCAATATGTTTCAATGGAGTGGAAGAGAATTTGCAAGAATATGTGTTCGTGCTCCATTAGACACGAAACTTCTGACTGGTGTTTGGGTGGAAGGTCTGTCGGGCAAATTCTTTCAAAGAATTGAATACGAGGGAGTCTCAAAAATCTGCTTTGAATGTGGTAAGATAGGCCACTCTTGTGGAAAAACTGATGTATGAAAAAAGGCTATTCAATTAGATTCAGGTGCAGTGGTGGTGGACAATTCTGTTCAGAATAAAGCAGCAATCCCTGTTAGCAATAATCTTCCTGATATGGAGACTAGTTATGGGCCTTGAATTCAAGTTAATTATGGCAAGAGAAGATAAAGAATTGATGCAGTAGCAAAGAATAATCTGCTTAAAAAATCCTTTATTTCTATGAAGAAAGTTTTTATTCCTAAAACTGGTTCTGGCAATTCAAAGGAGATTGTGAATTCAGAAATTAATAATTTGAAGCTAAATTCAGAATTGTCAAATACCAATCCAGTAGCATTGTATGTAGAAAGAGATAAAGAAGCTGTAAAACCTTCTGAATCTCGTGAAGAAATACAGGCAGAAATATTCATTAATGAACCAGTAATCTCGGTTCTTAATAAATTTGATTTACTTTCTGGCATAGATAATTTGAAATCTGCAGAGAATATTGGACAAAATGTGAAGAGACTTGAAGAAGATGGTACAGAAGAAGGTGAGATCATTGGCTGCAACACAGATATCGCAGTTTATGAAGCTGTTAAGGATTCTGTTTTAAAACAGGGATCTTTAAATTCAAATTCAACTTTGAATACTACTGTACAGGAAAACTTCTCCTCTGGGAAAAAGGTGAAACTTCTTAAAGAACTGAAGTCTCTTGGATCTAGTAACATCATCCCAAGGAACAGGAAAATGGAAGGAGGAATAGCTAAGAAGACTGGGGGACCTTCCCCCATCTTTAAATAATGACTTTATTGGTTTTTTGGAATTGTAGAGGAGCCAAGAAAGTGGAGGCTACTCTATATCTAAAGGAGATTATTAAAGATAATAATGTATTGCTGATGGGATTGCTTGAAACTAAAATCAGTTCCATGGATAACACGCAGATGTTGAATTTTTTGGGAAGTAATTGGGACTCTTACATGGTCCCATCCAACGGGCTCTCTGGTTGTTTGATGATGCTATGGAGGAAAGATTTGGCTGTCTTCTCTGTTATTGAAGACTCATCCCAAGTTATCATTGGGAGATTGAATGTTCTTAACAAAGGTAGTTGGGTGGTAGCTGCGGTTTATGGGAGCACTAATGCTATAGAAAGAAAGGTTGTTTGGGATTGCTTAGAGAAGCATTGTTCAGGTGATTTGCCAAGATAGTAGGTGGAGATTTCAACTTCCTTTTGTCTCATGAAGAAAAAAGAGGTGGTAAGAAATTCTTTTTGTCTCAAGGTGCTAAAGACTTGTAGAATTTCATGATTAATAATGATCTACACGAAGTTGTATCTTATGGTCCAAAATTCACTTGGTGTAACAATGAAACAGGTGGAGCTCGGATTCTTGAAAAATTGGACAGATGTCTAATTAATTCTAAGGCTCTGTTTTGTATTCACATAGCCCGGGTGAAACATTTGGCTCGTATAGCCTCGGATCATTGTCCAATTCTCTTGGAGATTTACAAACCAGTTGAAGGCATTAATAGAAGCATCCGGTTTAAAGATGTTTGGGCATCTTATCATGGAGCTAAAGCAGTGGTGGAAAAATATTAGAAATGTAGAAGTGGTAGTGATCCAGTCACTTCTTTGAATTTAAAATTCAAGAGAACCTTGAAAGCTTTATTTTTTTGGAGTAGATCTAAATTTAACTTGTTGAGGGATGCTTTGAAGACAGAAATTCTGGAATTACAAATGGAAGAAGCAGATGGTTCGATCTCTTTTAAAAATCTACAAATTCTCAGGTTCAAGGTTAATGAGCTCAACATTACTCTTTCCCGGCTTAACACTTGGTGAAAGCAAAGAGCCAAAGCAAAATGGATGGAGGAGGGCGATTCTAACTCCTCTTTTTTCATGCTTTTGCTAATGCTAGGAGGAATACTAATTGGATTAATCATATAAAAACTGGTTCTGGAGTAATTACTGAAGACTTGGCTGAAATTCAAAATGTATTCTCTAATTTTTTTAATTTCAAATGGCGGCACAGAGACTGTTCATTGGTGAATTGGCCAAGCCTTGGGTCGTCATTTCAGAAGATGATCAACAGAGGTTGAATGCAGAATTCATGAGGGAGGAGCTGCTTGTTGTGGTTGAATCTTCAGGAAATAACATTTCACCCAGGGTAGATGGTATCACTTTCTCCTTTCTTAAATGCTTTTGGAAGATTATTCATGAAGACATTTGGAGAGCCGTTAACAAGTTTTTTTCTGCTGGACTTTTGCATCAGTCTTGGAAAGAGACTTTGATTGTGTTGATTCCAAAATCAGAAGTCCCTTGATTTCCTCTAATTTCCGTCCTATTAGTCTTTGTTTGACTTCTTATAAATTAATTGCCAAAATGCTGTTGAATAGATTAGAATTGGTGATTCATAAAATCATTTCTTCTGATCAAGCTGCTTTCATCAAAGGTCGTTCATTATCTGAGCACGTTCTTTTGGCGCAAGAAGTTTTTAATAAATTCAGGCACTTTAAAGCAAAAAGTGATCTTTTGGCCATCAAAATTGACATGGAACAAGCTTTTGATAGTATGGGGTGGCAAGCTTTAAGGCAAGTTCTTGTGCACTTTAACTTTCCTAGTAAATTCTTGGAATTAATAATGCAATGTGTATTAGATCCTAAATATTGCATTTTGATTAATGGGAGAAAAACTGATTGGATCATTGGAAAAAGTGGGTTAAGACAAGGTTGTCCCTTGTCTCCTTACTTGTTTATCTTATGCTCTCAAATTCTTTCAGATGCTCTTAGCATTCATAGATATGATTTGGGTATTTCTAATACCCCTAATGCTCCTAGAGTTTCTCATTTACTCTATCCTGATGACATTTTAATTTTCTCGGAAGCCATTGTTAGTGAGGTGAAGAACTTGAAGAAAATTGTCACCAATTTCTGTAATTGGACTGGACAATGTGTAAATCCTTCCAAATCCATGATTATTTTTGGGAAATACACTAACAGGAGGAAGAAGAATAAAATCTCTTCAATTCTTCAATTTAAAGTTGTGAAAGAATTTTATTATCTAGGTGTTAAGATTACCTTAAGAAGGAAGGTAACAACAGATTTTCAAAATCTGATGGAGATTGCTTCTAATAAATTGAATACTTGGGGGAAGAATTGTATCTCATTGGAAGGGAAATTGGTTCTTGTAAAATCTACTTTTCTTTCCCTTCCATTGTTTTTATCTTCAATTTCATTAGTTCCATTATCTATTCTCAAGGAATTTGATAGAATGTGTAGAAGCTTTCTTTGGAATAAAAGCAATGGGAGAGCTGGGTTAAACTATGTGTCGAGGAAGCTTTTATGTAAACCAAAGAAGGAAGGTGGACGTGGCCTATTCTCTGCAGTTTCCAGAATTGGACTTCTTCAAGCAAGGTTTGCTTGGGAGTTTTTCTTAAAGCCTAATTCCTTACTCAATCGGATAATCAAAGGCAAGTATGGCAATGATATTTGGTCTAATCAAATGACAATTGACTGTTCTCATACTTGGAAAATTATTACCAATGGAACAGCTTACCTAAAACATATTGTGAGATGGAAAGTTGCCAATGGGTGTTCTATCTATTGGATGAAAGATACTTGGATTTTAGACAAATGTATTCCTAAATGGCCTACATTTGTCCATAATCTAGAACCGGTGAATCATATGCTCAGCTTCTTCATTCAAGACGGCGCCTGGAATGTATCCTTGCTTCAGAATTATTTTGGAATGGAATTGGTTAAAGTTATTATGCAGATCCCTATAAAACCAGATGAGAATGCTGATCTAATAGAACTAAAATCCTATGCAGCTGGTAAATCAATTTCTACACTCTGTTTAGAAGTAGTTAATGAAAATAATCCTGAAGATTGTCATTGGAATTGGATGAAATTACTTAAATTGAAACCGAGAAGAGAATTGTTTTGGTGGAGACTATACAACTATGCTATCCCCTCAAATGCTTTTCTGTTAAAAAGGAAACTTTTTAATAGTCCTAGTTGCCCGAGAGGTTGTTTAGACGATGAAGACAACAGCCATATTGTCGGGAAATGGTTAAAATTTTGGAGGACTGTTATCTTATTAAACAAATGGGGATTCAATATTCCTTTGTTTGCTGATTTTAACTCTTGTTTGGATGGCTTAAAAAGACTCTCTCCTGAGTATCCTCTAATAGCTAATATGTACTGCACAGTTGTTTTTTTAACTTGGAAAAGCAGATGCAAGTTGGTGCATGGGAATATTGAAGAATCTGATTTCCAAATTGCTGCTAACACAGTTTCACTCTCTACAGTAAGCAACTTTATCAATTTAAATCTGGAAAACTGGGATACTAATCAGCTTCCGCTGTCTTCAACTTGGTGTCCCCCTCCACCCGGATGGATAAAGATAAAAATTGATGCTTTACTCAAAAGCAATTATTTAGCAAGGATTAGCGGTGTGATTAGAGATGGAAAAGGCATATTTCTATTAGCCTTTGGAGCTCAATATTTGCATTGGGACATAGCTCAATTGGAGTTGTGGGCTGTTTATTACTTGAAGAATATAATGAGAGAATGGATGTATAAAGCTCAAGGAGTTATTATAGAAGGAGACAACTACAACATTATCAATGTTCTTCATTTAGCTTTGAAGAGTTGGAAAATCAATGGAAGAATTGAAGAGGATCTTGCTTTCATCCAAAAATTTAACCAGGTTCTTTTTTCTTTTACCAATAGAATTTGTAACAAATTAGCTGATTCCGTGCTAATTTGGCATGCAAAAAGAGTTTTCTTTGGGAAGAACTTAATAATGTGGATATCCCCCATTCCTTTTTCTTCTTATTGAAGAAGGAATGTGATGGATTGGGATAGGGCTGTTTTACTTTTTGACTTTCCTTTGCCTTAATTTTAATTCATCTTGCATTCTCATCAAAAAAAAATTAATATCTAGTGTAATATCTTACCTCGATGGAAGAATATTTGAATAAATAGGAGTATTAAAATGGAATGTTGGCATGCTTAGATATAGAATGTTAAACTCTCTAAGTTTTATGGAGATAGTGGAATTGTAAGGACATAATCCTCCCTTATCATCCCTACAAGAACTGGAGAGATCTAGGGATTCATATACTATGATCCATATCAATATTTATGAGTCTCATTAGGAAAGCATTATTATCTTTCATGCATTAACCCAAAACATATTTTATATAGTAGAATCTCATCATCTTTTATATTCTCTATAAGTGGAAGATATTCAAAATTATTTGTTTCTGTTAAGTAGGATAAACTTTGAATCTATAGTAGACACTATTAACTTGATTGTAATCTAGAAGATAACTTTTTTTTGGGATCGACACTCACTAAATCACTTTATTACTTGAACGGCACGTATACTTGCATATATAGTAGGCATTTCATATCAAAGAAAATCTTAGCATATTCAAAAGCTAAGATTAGGGCTGGTACGTGTAAGTGTATGTTACATATAAACTAAAACTCTTAGAAGAATAAAAGTCTCAACATGTATATGAACATAAAAAATCTCAGAAAGCTAAAAACCTCAGAAGATATACATTTTTGTATTCTTCAAAAACATCATAATGCTAAAAGTTATAGAATAAATAAAGTTCTTTGATCAAATTGCTCTAATTAGGGGGCAATTTCACAAAAAAATATCTCAAAGATACATAATGGACTTAGTTTTTTCTAGGGGGAAAATTCATAAATTAGAATTATTCTTATATAAAGATGGAGCATTCATTACTTCATATATAGTGAAAGCAAGTCTCAGTCAAGCTCATGTAAATATCTCAAAGCCATATACAAGGTTACTAGATTTATATGAAATCAACATAATAAATATCAAAATTTTACATCATATTCAAATATATGATCTTTTTCATCTAAAAGTTTAATTCAAGAAACTAAAGATAAAACTCGAGGAATTAAAATACTTTCATCAACATCAACTTTACATCCAATGTTGTAATATTTTTTTTTTGTAAAAATTACCTCCCTATCAGGAGAAAAATTAGAGCTTCAAAATAAGTTGAAAAGTATCTCAAAATAGATTCAATCAACTTTATCCATTAATAAGATAGAAATCCATAGTATCACTCATAATTCCATATGAAGAACAATTCATTCTCTTGAAGGAGGGGCACTAGAGCTTGAAAGAGAGATATGCATAGTCTATCTAGAATAATATTTTACTGGATCCTCAAAAGGAGATGGTACCATCTATATAAGATAATGGAATGCATTTCCTAAGAGAAGAAGTTAAGAAAATAAGGGGGACAAGATAAAATCATTCTCTAAAGAGAGGGGTACTAAAGCTTGAAAGGGGACACCACCTATACAAGATCATGGAATGCCTCATTTGAGAGAAGAAATAGAGAAGAGAGGGGGAAGAGAAACCGATTCTCTAAAAAGAGAGATATTGTATATACAAGACAGTGAAATGCCTCACTTAAGAGAAGAAGTTGAGAGGAGAAGAGGTGTAAGAGCAACTCTTTCTCAAAAGAGAATGACATTAGATCTTGAAAGGGGATACTACCTATGGAAGACAAATGTGATGCCTCTCTTTAGGGAAGAAGTGAGGGAAAAAGTAACTCATTCTTTACATATATGAGTACTAGAGATAGAAAGGAGATATTGCATACACAAGATATGGAATACCTCTCTTAAGAGAAGAAGTGGATAGGGGTGTGAAAAAGAATTTTTGGGTTGGGTTTGGATCAAACCTGATTTTGAACTACCTTCAATTGATCCAACCTACACCCAATTCAATGACACAAACAAGTTAAAAATCTAAACCTAAACTTGACCTCCCCCAAACCTGGGCCGACCCAACCTGACATGTTGACCTGGGAGAGTGCAAAGTTAGCAAGCATTAGGTTCAAGCCATGAAGCTTGGGATCAAGTGCGATCTCCAATGCGAATGTGAGAGGGTAAGGAAGTGAATGGGCTGGTGAGTAAAGGTGCAAGGCTGATAACATGAGTATAGGGAGGTGGGGGTGAGGTAGGCTAAATGTAGCCATGTGCATGACACCGTGCAATTGGGATTGCAAGATGCAAGTTGTAAGATACGTAGGGCTACATGTTGGTCATTTATAGGTTAGCATGTTGACCCAAACATAACCCAATTTTTTAAATGGGTGAAGAATTACAACTGAAACCTGACCAGTTAGTTAAACAGCTCGACCCAAAATTAGATTTTTATGACCGATTTATGGATCGTGTCAAAAATTGATACCCCTTGAAGTGGAGAAGAGAATGGGGCAAAATTAACTCATTCACTCGAGAAAGGGACACTAGAGCTCAAAGAGGATACCATTTATGCAAAATAATGGAATGTTTCTCTTTAAACATGAATTGCAAAAAAGAGAAGTGGTGCAAAGTCCTCCCATGAAGGGGTATTGATACTTGAAAAGAGGGGAAGATAATTACATGACTTTAAATGACAGAGTTATGCAAATTTAAGGAAGAGATTTATATAGCTTTAAGTAAAGTAATTATAAAAATTTAAAAGAGAGAGAGAGAGAGAGAGAGAGAGAGAGAAAAGAAGAAGAAGAAGAAGAAGAAAAAGAAGAAGAAAGAAAAGTTCTTAACAAAATTAAAAAAAAAAATAAGAAAAAATTATTTAAATATGTAGAAAAAATAATTATATGTAAAAAAGAGAAAAAATCTAAAAATAAAATAAAAATTTTAATATTTTTGAAATTTTAAAATTTATTTTTGTATGTAATAAGTTTCGAGATCCAAAAATAGAGGCGCAAATGCTATATCTATGAAAAATTAAACTTGATTTTGGTTAATCCTCATACGAAAAAATAGATATTTTATTCTCAAATAATCCACTCTTCTTCAACTATGAGGAAGGATTCTTATATCTCCTAATTTATAGTGGATTCTTCAACTCAGCTAGACCCCATATTTATTTTCTCTTTTCAGGTTTTCATGTAAAAAATATCTGTCTATATAATTTTATCTCTGCATATTAAATTTCTTATAACACTAAGAAGTAAAACACATTCGACTAAATGAAATTTTCGGGCACGTAATAATGTTATTTTTTATATATGAATATATTATAAGAACATTGATTAACTGCTAAGTTTGATGATGGAAACTCAACCCAGTAATTAAATATTTTGGTAACCCATTCTTATTGTGTAAATTTCCAATAAAAAAGATTTCATGTATATAATAAGATGAATGAAAAAAATAATGATAATTTAAATTATATATATTCAAATATGTGATGAAAAATTAATAGCTCTTTTTAAAAATCATAGATGTTGTTGCGGGCTAGAATATGTGTGACGATAGAGTGAGTAAACTTTTAGTCTTAGCAATGCATGAATAACCAGCTCAAAAATAGAGAGAGAGAGAGAGAGAGAGAGAGAGAGAGAGAGAGAGAGAGAGAGAGAGAGAGAGAGAGAGAGAGAGAGAGAGAGAGAGAGAGAGAGAGAGAGAGAGAAAAGTAAAGCACTCAATCTTTTTTATGTGGAATGCTCGAAGAGGGAGAAAACCATGGGGCCTCACCCAGGTGAAAAGATTTCACTAAATTTGAGTGAATTAAAAAGGTTGACCCATCCATTGACTTAAAGGCAGTCACATTACATTAGTTTTGAAAGTTAGGCATAGATTTAGTAATGGTCAGGCAGAAGTCCAAGCAACATATGGGCAGACGTTCAATTGACAGGGAATTATTCGACAAAGGTTGGATGGAAGTCCGCGACACTTGGCTGTTATGTAGAAGTCTAGATACTATTGATAGTCTGACGGTGATCAGATGAAGGTCAGGCTACAATTTGATGATCGTCAGCGGCAGAGTGGAAGTCTGGCGACGGTCGGTGACCTGGTAGAAGTCCAGCGGTGGTCGGTAGTTGGCAACTAAGTAGAAGTACAGTAGTGGTCGGCGACTGGGTGGTAGTCTAATGATGGTCAGGCTAAAGTTTGATGGTGGTCGGCGGCTGAG
Organism: Dendrobium huoshanense; assembly: GCA_016618105.1. Classification (NCBI taxonomy): domain Eukaryota; kingdom Viridiplantae; phylum Streptophyta; class Magnoliopsida; order Asparagales; family Orchidaceae; genus Dendrobium; species Dendrobium huoshanense. Next base: position 3,020,328 of record CM028349.1, on the reverse strand, counting down.
TGGAAGTCAAGTTGTGATCATCGGTTGGGTGAAAGTCTAGCTGCGGTCATCGATCGGGCTATGGTCCATTAACGGTCGAGCTTAAGTCTGACGATAATCAATAGCCGGGCAATGGTCCAATGAAGATCATGTTGAAGTCTTATGATGGTTGGCAGCCGAGTGAAAGTTAGGTAGAGGTCGCTAGCTGGGTAATGGTTTGATGAAGGTCGAGGTGAAGTCTAGTGGAGGTCGATGACCGTGCGGTGGTCCGATGAAGGTGAGGCAGAAGTTTGGTAGCAGTCTAACAAAAATTGAGAAAAGGTCCAATGATTATTAGAGGTCAGGTGGAATTCTCATGGCGGTCGAAGGCCGAGTGGTTGTCTGATGAAGGTTGGGGTGAAGTCTTGCAGCATTTGGCAACCAGGCTATGGTATTATGATGGTCAGGCTGAAGTCCGATGATTATAGACAATCGAGCGATGGTTTGATAAAGGTTAGGCTAAAGTCTAGCGACGGTCGGTGGTCGGGTGGAATTTTAATGGTGTTTGCTGGCCTAGTGGAAATTTGGTGGTATTTGACTGCCGAATGGTGGTCCGATGATAGTCAGGCTATTGTTCAGTGGCGATCATCAGACAGGTGGAAGTCAGGCAGCGGTCGGGTGGTTATTCGATGACGGTCAAGCTAAAGTCTGATGGAGGTCGGTTGCCTGGTGGAAGTCAGAAGGTGGTCCGACGATAGTCAGACTGAAGTCCAGCGGCAATCGGAGGCCAGGCAGTGGTTAGACGAAGGTCGCGCTAAAATCTGGCGGCGATCAGCGGCCGGGTGGTGGTTCGGCGATGATCAGGCTCAAGTCTGGCAGTGGCCGAGTGGAAGCTTGCCGATGATTGACGGCTGAGCAGTGATCCGAAGGAAGTTGATTGGGGTTTGCCTACAGTGGTGCTAGAGCTCTTAAAGCCTCAGAGCTCTCTCCAATCTCTAGCCATAGGTCCCCCTCATGTAGAGAGTGGGTTCTATTTATAGATTTTCATAAGTGACACACCATATAAATATTGAGAGTATCTGAGGCCGGTTTGGAGTGCCCCATCAGATGGCTAGTATTAGTTTCCCCGGTCATTGAGTGTTTTTCAATTGTTTATATGTCTTAACAATGTTGAAATCCATTAATCTTGGACTTGTTTGATTCGTCATGCTAAGCCGCTCAATTTGATTATAAGCATACCATATCTGAATATCATTTTTTCATCCAAATAATGCTTTAAACCTTTGAAATGTGGTTTGGGGCCCTGATTTGGATCCATTTAGGCTCGGGTTAGACTTATTTTGGGGTCATTAGGTTCATCTCTTTAAGACATTTAGTTTGACTCTAACTTTGCTGAAATTGAAATTCAGATGATCCTGAATTTAATTTTGAAAGTTTCTAACTTTAATAAGCCTCAAGATTCATGCTCGATCAAAGCAATGTTCGATTACATATCAAATGTTATTTTATTTAATCATTTTAATTATTATTAAAAAAATAAATTATCATTTGATGTTGTTCTCAACTTAATATTTTACGCACCCTGATTGTACAATTTATTTTAATCTATTTGTTAGGAGTTTTAACTATCAACAAAGAGATCTTAGATTTAAAGCTTGTGAATGTAATGTATAGGAATTTGTCTTAATTGACTTAAATATTGATAAAAAAACAAAATAAGCAGTGGGATTGCTCGTGACAACAATCAAGTGTTTAGCCCTTAATTGGTCTCGCTGATTGGCTCATAAGCTCTCCCTGAAGTATCTAGGACTTACTCTAAAAAGTTTACTAATACCCATTTCCTTCCACTTCTTAGTAGAATTTTTTCTTTCATATATGGTTGGAAAGTGAAATTATTTTCATTTGCAGGTAGAGTTCAATTCCTAAGGCATTTTATTGCCAATACGCTAGCTTACTAAATTAGAGGCTCTATCATACTTAAGGCCTACTACAAATTGATAGATAGACTATGTTCTATATTTCTTTTTCATGGCACCAGTGTTGAGAAGAAATTGCATTTAATTTCTCGGTCCAAAACCTGTCATCCTAGATGTTTTGGAAATTTTAGTATTACTGCTAATAACTCTCTCTACCATGGCTTTGGTTGTTCTTTTATTAGAGGTTTTACAAGTCTAATTCTTTGGTGGCTGAATGGTTCAGAACTAAATATGGCTCTCCTTTTAAACCTCCACCTCCTATGGCTTCTAAATTCTGGAAATCTATTTGCCTCATTGTTGGTCGTGCTAGGGAGAATATATCCTTCCAGGTGGCTATTGATGATTGTAAATTATCTATGTTTAGGGACCCCTAGTGTAATGGAAGAGCAGTTTTCAATTTTATACATCTTCCCTCTTCCTCATATTCCTTGGTGCAAGATTTTATATCAGGGGGTGAATGGAAATTTCCGAAGCACTTCTCTTCAATTGCCTCACATATAATTTCAGCTATTCCCATTCACCTCCACTAAGCCTCCCCTAGACCTTCTACTTGAATTACTTCTTTAATTTACAGCAGGTTTATTGGTATAAATTCAAATAGCACAAGCGTTGTGCTCTCAGATTTTCTTCATTTACTTGGTTGGCTCTTTGTGACGGTTTAAAAACTGTGGACATTCTTTCTTCTAGGAATATTTATATTCTAAGAAGGTGCTCTCTTTGTTTTGTTGAGGAGGAAATAATTAACCATTTATTTTTTCCATTGTGAATACTTGTTTGTTGTTGTGTCTTTGCTACTACCGCACTTGAATGGTTTTATTTTCAAGCCTACATTAATTTAGCTTTTCAATTTTTATAAGGAGATGCAACACTTTAATGGTTATGAGAGAGACTTTTGCTTTTTTGTAATTTGTTGTGCTATGTTTTACATATGGAGGGAACATAATGACAAAAGATTTGATGGGATTGTTAATGCACCCTCTATCACTCATCTTAAGACCACCAAGGCTATTGTGGCTAAAATATCCAACTCAAAGCATTATGATAGTTTACTTTATTCTTTCCCTACCCGCATCAGGACTTAATTTTTGTCTAAAGGGGCCCCAGTTTAGGGTTTTATTGTGTTATGCACCATATTTCTCTATGGATAGATTTCTTGACAACCCCAATCAGACGATGATGAAGGGAACTAGTAATCACTTGCTTCATCCCCATCGATGGCCTCATCGTACCTTTCATATTATCTTCTCCATATGGATTGGCACTCAATTTGTTGTTGCAACTTGTTGGATATTTCATTGGTTGATCTGATGACAACTAGGGGCTGCCTTCGTACTTCTTGTTTGGCTTTTTGATCATATAAGCTACCCAGCACATGATTATTGTAGCTTACCCGACTATGTTAGTTCCTATCCTCTCTGAGCCTAATTTTGGTTAATTTTTTTATTTTCTTGGGGTCTATTCTTTTAATTGGTTTTTGTTTATTGCTCACATAACATGTAATTTTGTTTTTTTTAATTATTTTTTGTCAAGTTCCTGTATCTTTGGTTATTAATATAATGGGTCTTGCCCCCAAATTCCACACCCTCCCCCCCAACCCAACAAAAAAAAAAATTAAAAAGGCTTTACTTTTGGTAAATTACTACAAGCAAATGAGTTTTTTTTTATTTCGAAACATCCATCGAAAGCAAAGGCTTTACGTCAAAAATTATTATTTTAGGCGGATTTCTAACTAAATTATTTATGTCACTAAACCGCATGTAGAAAATAGGGTTATATCAAAATTTATATCTGTCAAAAATATTTCCGATTGAAATTTGGATGGCGAAACCCAATGATTTTTAGGCTAATTTTTCATTGGAATTTCCAACAAAAAATTCTGTCCGAAAATCCCAACACGTCAAAACTTTCAGTGAAAAATATATTAGAGATTTCATTTTTGAAGGATATTCTGTCAAAAATTTTCAAAACATATAGAAAAAAAAAAAAGCACTACAGTCTACTTTTTTGGTCACAACGAATAAATCACGACATAAAATAAAAAACACATTATACCCTACAAATATAACTCAAAACTAACAATTTAAAAAAAAATCATGCATAGCGTTGAACATACAGAGCTTATATAAAACTTTTAATCGATGCATAAAGGTAAAAAATTCACAAATAAAAAATTCACAAAATCTTAAGAGAGATACATAAAAATGCTTATACATATAACTCCTTGATGCTAAATTATTGTTTATGTTGAAGCGCCCGCCCACATCCTCTGAAAGCTCTCACTTGTTAGAAGTTTTATCTTGCATTGCCCTAGAAAATCATCAACTATAAATTTCACAATAATTTTCAATATTTTAATACTCACATAACAAAATCCTTGCTTTTATCTACTCTCTTTACAAAATCCTTATACACTAAGAACAAATTTAAAATATTAACATAACATTTTTCATATATTGTTCAATGTTGACCAAATTCCTCTTAAAAAGAGCTTGCAAGTCTCATATTTCTAAAACTTCAATATTATATAGTTATTAATTTGATTTGTATACTGAAAATTCTCTATATACTCTAAAATTAGTCACTACCAATATGAACTTTACCTTAGTCTATCTCTTGTAGTAAAGTTGGTCATAAATATTTTAAGTTTAAACAAAACAATAAACCTTAGTTCATTTACTTTGTCCACCCTTTTGTGGAAATGGCTTCCAATATGGCCAATCTTTTTACATTGAGATGTAACTATGATATTACTATTGCAATAACAATAGAAGTGTGTGTGTGTGTGTGTGTGTGTGTGTGTGTATATATATATATATATATATATATATATATATATATATATATATATATATCATAAAATAAGACTCAAAGTTCATAACCTTAAAAATAACATTCTCCCCTTTAATTAAGATGTTAAAGTATGACATCTTTAAAGACTATTTCTTACTAATGTAAGAGGGATTTGCAGCTTCCAAATAAATATTTTCATGATGTAAAAGAGTCGTTTCTTGCGAAATTGGGTTTTCTCATTTTGCGCTGCTTGCCTCCTTTGCTTATGCCCTAGCACCAGCGGAGGGATCCATGGATCCCTCCCTCTCCACCATCATTTTTCCACCGCTCCATTCAGTTCACCCCCCCTGCTCACATGCAATCCTCCCCACCTACAGTTCCCTCGCATAACCCTCTTCCCTTTTTCCGAATCACTGCTAAAAACCCTAATCCTAACAAGTTTGCTGTCTCTGCTCTTCCGACTCTGGAGAAGATTATCCCTTTCCCGCATGAAGATGTTGCTGATGCATCGCTCGAATGGAACCAAGCACTAGTGGGGTACTCCCTTGGTAAGCGTCCATATTATGGTTCTCTGCTTTCGGCGGTTAACAAGGTATAGAAGCTTAAAGGTAGTCTCAAGATGATATCTCTTAGTGATGGTTTCTTTCTATTTAAGTTCTCTTTGGTTGAAGATTTCAAATATGTCTGGAACAAATGTGTTTGGTTTATTCTGGGAAAACCGTTCATCTTGCAAAAATGGTCGCCTCTTTTTAGCCCTAAGAGGGAGGAGTTCACTTCAGTCCCCATATGGATTAAAATCCATGATCTGCCTCTCTGTTGTTGGACCCCAACTAAAATTTCTAAATTGCGACCAAAGTAGGAATCCCGCTAGCTGTTGACGAACTTACGGCCTCAAAATCCCTACTCACTTTTGCTAGGGTTTGCGTGCAGGTTTATTCAACTGCAATATATCCATAATTCATTCCCATCCTAGTTGAAGGAAAAGTTTTCAATCTTAAAATCCAATACAAATGGAAATCGTCGCCATGTCATTGTTGTTCTTCTCTAATTCGCTCTACCACTGAATGCCCAAAAAAATCCACATCCCCTACCGCAACCCCAAACTTCACATATCACTGCCCGTGGGCGTAGTTCCAGCCGTAGACCAGGGATAAACACCATGTACCATAAAGAGATCTTACCAAACCCAGAGAACGATCAAAATCAACTACAAAATCCTAGGAAAGTTTCCCATAAAATACTTCAAAGTACTCCAAAAATCCCAAACCTCAACTCCCCTAATGAGGAATTCTTTTCCACGGAATCCATTAATCTTCATTCCTCTCCCCCAAAAATAAATTCTCCTAATGTTCAAGCTACCAACAAATTTTCTGCTTTGCAAGAAATCAATGATCAGGAATTAGAGATCTCTTCCAAAGTAAAAGTTTCTATCACTCCTCCTGAGATAGCTCAAGTCAACACTTCAATCCAAGACCCATCCTCCTCTGTAAAGACTACTACCAGAATCACAAACCACAATAAAACTCAACCACCTACTGATAAGGGAGTACAAAATCATGTTAGTGCGTGAGGGAAAGGTTCCAAACGGAGCAATCATAACAAATCTTGATGTTTATTCCACCTTTTGCTGTGTGGAATATCCGAAGCTTTAACAGCTCTGATAAAGTAAACAATGTAAAAAATTTGATTAAGGAACATATGCTGGATATGGTTTGTGTTTTGGAGAATCGGATTCTCCTTCCTAACTTAAATGTATTTGGTTCCGTTCTAGGCATGAGATATTTGCCAATGAGCACATCTGCAATAACTTCCATCTTGCTAGTCCTGGTAGGATTTGGATCAAGTGGAACTCTGATAAAATCAATTTTGAACCTTTTTTCTTCTATAATCAGATGATCTATGGCAAGCTCATTATAGGCTCCTACCAACCTATTATGATTACTATCATATATGCTTCTAACACTCATGATGAAAGAACTAAATTGTGGGATGACATCAGATCTCTCAATCTCAATAATGATATCCCGTTGATTGTAACTGGTGACTTTAACTGCTGTCATTTTAGATCTGAGAAAGTAGGTGGGAATCTTATACCAAAAGCTAGGCTGGGACAATTCAATTCTCTTATATTTGATATTGCGCTAACTGATCTTACCTCTATGGGCATCTTTCATAATTGGCATAATCAGAGAAGTGATAATCTCATAAGAATCAAACTTGATAGAGCATTGGTTAACGAGAACTGGATCAATACTTTTCCTAATTCCTCTTACAAAGCTCTTAGTGCTTCCATCTCAGACCACTCTTTCCTTATCATATCTGACGGTGAGCATAGAAAGAAATCACATCAGTTTTTGTTTAAAAAACCACTGAACTAGTTATCAAGAGTTTTGGGATTTGCTTTTAGATGTTTTTGCTTCTCCTCATGTGGGAAACCCTATCATTTATTTCTACAACAAGTTAAAAAGACTCAAATGGTTGATTAAGAAATGCAACTGGTAGTCTTCTAACACAATTATGCCTATGATTGACTCCCTCACCAATCAATAGTTGGAATGCCAGCTTCTTTTGGACTTAGATCCCCTAAACCCCAATCTTTGCACAAAATTTAATAGTATTAATAATAAGTTAGCTCACTACAATTCTATATGCTCCTTCTGGATGACTCAAAGAGCCAAAGTCAAATGGCTTGTACATGGGGAAGAATACTTGAAATTCTTATACTCCAGGATTCATAGGAGGAAAGCTGGTAATAACAGTGCTATTGTGGGTAATCTTCTTGGAAGTCCCAAAGAATATGACTCTAAAATTCTAGACACTATTCAACACTTGAAGAGCTTACTCAATCAACCAAACTCTGCAACCATTGATATAAGTCTATTTCCTAAAGGTTCCAGTATCCCGAATCACCTAGCAGATTGCCTCATCAAGCCTATAACCTTTGAAGAAGTAAAAGGTGCAGTTTTCTCTGGCCATTCGAACTCTTCTCCTAGGTCAGAATGTTTCAATTTTGATTTCTATAAAACTGGTTGGCACATTATAGGAAATGAAGTGTTTAAGGCAGTGCAATCTTTCTTCTCCAAAAGCTACCTTCCAAAGAGGGCTAAAGCCACGACGCTTGTTCTTATTCCTAAAACTGCTCATGCTAATCACATAGGGGATTTCAGACCCATTGCCCTTTGCAACGTCTTTTACAAAATCATAGCTAAAATACTTGCTGATCGTATGAAGATAATTATGCCTGATATCACGCACAAGAGTCAAGTCGCTTTCATATCTAAGAGATTATCCATGGATAATCCTCTTTTGGCCTCCGAAATTATGAATCTCTTCTTTAAATCGAATAGTATAAACTAATTTTGTGCAAAGCTTGATATTAAAAAGGCTTTTGATACGGTGTCTAGGGACTTTCTAATTGACAAAATGATCCAAAAAGGTTTTCCAAGTGTATTCATTAATTGGATTAAGGCATGCATCTATAATGTCAATTTCTTTATTTTCTTAAATGGGTCTCTTAAAGGTTATTTTTCAACTACCTCGGGCCTTAAACAGGGTTGCCCTCTCAGCTCTTATCTCTGTTGTATTATTATAGATAGCCTTTCTTGTCTTCTTGAAGAGCTTCTAAGACCTGGTGGATTTGAGGCATCTCTATAGGTGATTACCATCTTACACACTTATTATATGTGGATGATCTCATGGTTTTTGGAAAGGCTACTGAGTCAAACTATAACTTACTTAACAATATCCTAGAGAAATTTTCCAATTGTTCTGGCCTCGGAGATTTTACAATACTAGATCCCCTCTTACTGATTTCCTTCTAGCTCGGTATTGTTCCACCTGGAAAAAAAATGGTGCTTAGTCTTCCAAATTCTAGAAGAATATTTGCAATACTGCCAATCAAGTGAGAAACAAATTCAAGTTTATCCCCCAAAGTAATAGTAAGGCATCAATTATTTGGGACCATTGGTGTTCTGGAGACACTATCTCGAATAGATTTTTTGAATTCCCTTTGCTTAATTACTGTAAAGACAAAGTCACGATAGTGGAATGGATTCATAATGAAAATTGGTGCATTCCAGAATCCATCAATGGGGAAATTAGGGAATTCATTAGTAGAATTCCACTTGCTAGTGATAAAACAAATTTTTTGGTTTGGGATGGCAAAAAGAAGGCTGATTATAAAGATTATTACATGGAATTTTTTGCTAATGATGTCTATGTAGACTGGTATTGTCTCATCTGGCACAAAAATCACTCTCCCAAGTATTTTATTTACTCTTGGATGGCAGTATTAGATAGATTAAAAATGGCTGATGTGCTTTATAAGAGAGGTATTGTTATTAATAACCCTCTTTGCTATTTTTGTTACAACAATTCTGAGACTATATCTCATCTTTTCTTTGAATGTGAGAATTCATTCAATATCCTGATACGATTGATCCTGAAAATACAAAATTTCCTATTAAGACCTAATGTCTCACGGGCATTAGAGTTTATTGGTAGCTTACCTGGGGAATGCATGGATAAATATTGCATTCTTTTTACTCTTAATGCAACTATATATCATATTTGGTGTGAAAGAAATAATAGAAGATTCAAATCTTTGGAAAAATGCTTTACTACTGTGGGATCTAACATAGCAAAAGTTGTGAAGTTCAAGATAGCGAAATGGAACAAGGGGAGTTTTTTCAGTTGTTTCATTGAGAATCTATGCTTGTAATACTTGCTGGTTACAAAGTGGTGGAGACAGTCACTGAAAGGATGCTTCTTTTACTGTCCTATGTCGGGTTGGCTGACGGTATTTCTAAGACAATATGGATTTTATTCTTCCGTCAGGCTGTTTTCTCTCTATAAATGCCTGAACGATGATGATAGCCTGACGATGGATCCTCTTGGACAGTCTTCGGGCAACTAGAGTATATGATCTCACAGACTACCTATTGGACTACATGAGTTCAGTGCATCTTCTCCTATATCTTTGGAGCAATTCACGGAAGTTCCGATATGTGTTATACTATTTTCTTCATTCTGTTTTAGTTCTTCCTTAATTTGTTTTTTTTTTTTTTTTCTGGTTGGTTATTACGTATTTTTTGTTTGTTTTTTATGTACTTCATTCCTGATTAATAAATGGCATAGTCCACAATTTTCCAAAAAAAAAAAAAATGTTTCTCTCTCCCGCTTCTAGCAAGCACTGTAGAAGGTGCAACCAAATATTATATCAAAAGTTTTAGATTTAGTAAATCCTCATATAAATACTTCCAATAACACAACCTCACTTAGTTGTATGTCTACAAATGAAGAGGCTCGAAATTTAGTAAATCCTCATATAAATACTTCCAATAACATAACCTCACTTAGAATTTCAAAATCGGATTTTTCCTTTTTAGTCAAAAAAATGTTTCTAACTATCGACGAATTAATTTCACCGGTAAACCCTTCTTTTCATGTAGCGAATGAAAGGGGCACATGTAGCATTCAAGCTTTTATGTGAAAATTATGAAAAGGAGAAAAACAATGGGGCCTACCTAGCTGAAATGATTCCAATATGCAATAGTTGATTACATAAGTTTGCTCATTCGTTAATTTGGAGACTATAAGATTACAAGAGTGGGCAGCTAAAAGAAATTATCGTGTAGTCGGTACGGGATAGAAGGCGTTCGAATGGTTGTGGTTAAGTGATAATAATCTAATATTGTTTGTTGGGTGGCGGTGACCTAATAATGGTGATGGTGGCAATTCGATGATGGTAGTGGTCCGACAATGGTAACCATGTAATGGAAATGGTTCGTTTACTATGATCAGGTGGTGACGGTCTAATGAAGGTGGTCTGACAATTAATGTCATTCTTGTTGCGATAATCTGACATTGGTTGCCTGACAATGGTAGTGGTCCAACTTTATGGTCGAGCAATGATAATTTATTGATGGTGACAGAGTAGTGAAGTTTCACTGACGATGAGTGGATGATGAACTGGCAGTGGCAATCGAGTGATGGTTGATGGCGTCGATCAAGCAGTGAAGGTCCGTAGTGGTGGTTAGGCGGTGAAGGTCTGAAATGCTGGCTATGTGGTGGTCTGATAGTGATGGTTTAATCAAGGTGGTCAGACAATAAAGGCGTGCTGGCGATGATCAGGAGATGGTGCTTGAGTGGATCTCCGAGATTTTACAAGCTTGGGGATTCATCTCGTTAAGACACTCGATTTGATTAAAAACATGCCAATTTTGGAGATCATTAGGTCCTCAAATTAATTTATAGAAGTTTTCAACTAAGCTTCAAGCAACTGATCCTGGCTTATTTGGATTTGCATCAAATCATTTTTGGAGTGGTTGAGTTTGCCTCCATAAGTTGACCAGTTGACAATAAATTTGTTGAAATTAGAGTTTGGACTATCCTAAATCTAACTCTAGAAGTTTTAAATTCAAATGCTTATTTCAATTCATGCCTAATCAAACTAATTTTGATAATTTAATCAACTATAAAATTTAATTATTTTTTAATTAGGTTACTTGAGGTAACTTGTTTCCCGAAGCCCTAAGAAGCGAGGGGACGGTGTAAAGACTACGATATCTCGCAAGACCATGACACAGAAGGGCGATCTTTTCAAGGGACAGAAGAAGAAGAAGGTGATACCTCCAAACCGCCATGGAAAAGTTTCTCACACCCGCAAAGGTACATCATCGATCGACCATTCGTTTTTTTTTTTTATTATTTGAAGAAGGAGAACTTCGTTGTGTATTAACATTTCTTCTTCGTGTGCGTCATCGCAGGGAAAAGAGTTATGAACCCCTCAAATGTAACCAATGACATGAATGCCAATCGTGTAAGTTATCTTTAAGCGCTGCTCTTTTCTCCATCTTATGGCCTGAATTTATGAATTTATTAGAATTTTTCTCAATGTTGAACTTATGATTGCTTTTTTGTTTTATTTCGGCGTAAAATTTACTGCTTACTTGAGCTTTTGAAGATTGTTAAAGATTTCGGCTTTCTAAGCAGAGTTCTTTTTGTATGTTTTTATTTTTTTATTTTTTGTATGTTTTAGTTTCTCCTTCGTTAATGGAATTAGGGTTTATTAAAGGTGAAGCTTGAGGTCCAATTAGATATCTATTAAGGTTTTGACAAGATTTGGAGATGTTATAGTAGTTTGATTAATGAATATTTATAGTGAAATCTTAGTTGTTAGGAGGGTATGGAGAAATAGTTAAGAGTAAGTCAGCACGGATATTTAAGAAAAAAACAATATATTGATAATTGGGTTATGGGTCATACGATGAAGTTATGTGAGCAGGTGATGAAAGAAATGCTATGGACAAGCATATGGATGTTGAAGTAAAAAAATAATTTCATCACATGATTATCAAATAAGAAAATACTTGGTCAAACCACCTTGTGTTTGAACACAAGTAATAGCTCCTGCATACATATCTTTAATGATTTGAATATAGGTGTTATTAACTCCTTTCTTTTCAAGAACTCTCCATAGCACTTCTCTTGGAACTTTATCGTATGCTTTCTCTAAATCAATAAATACCATATGCTTGTCCTAGAAAGTTGATGTATTAGATTCGACTTATGTTAAGAAAGGTAAAGGTAGACCTAAAAAGACTTGGTTAGAAAATATTAGAAATGATCTTTCTTTATTAGATTTAAATGAGAATTTGACTTTTAACCAGACACAATGGCGAAAAAGGATTCATGTAGCCGACCCCACAGTGGGACAAAGGCTTGATGTCGTTGTTGTTGTTGTTGTTGTTGAGTATCAAGTATAGGTATTATTCTGGTGTTAAGGAAAAATAATAATCGAAAATTATGGGGTTTAATGAAAAAAAAATCATGGTTTTTTATATCTTTAAAGAAATAAGATCAAGTAAACTAAAAATTTATATTGTATGCTTAGGAAATGGCTATTTATTAGTTTTAAAAGTAGTTATGGACTTAACAAAAAGTTCCTATTCATAGTCAATCACATAGGATCAATATTAAATTTTGATTACAGGTTTTCCCACACATGGTATTTAATTGAGTCAAGCCTATCAGGTTGGACCTATAACATGAGACTAGAGTGTTTGCTAATTGAATTAAAGACGAGGTTAATCTGTCAATGATATTTACAATTATGTTGGCTTAATAAGTGAGATCGTGAAGTGAAAAGTTCGAATGTATTTGTAAATAAAAAATTGTGGAAAATAAGGAGCTTAGGAAAGCACAATACAATTTAATACATAATCAATTATTTTATCAAGTTTAAAATTAGCAATGATGAACCAATAATTTATGATAAACAAGTTACAAATACAAAAAGGGAAGATCAATGACTGATATATGCCTTGGTTTTAGACAAATAGATTGTGACCTATGATGCACGGACACGGCGACACGGACACGGGACACGGCTTTTTTTGAAAATATAGGACACAGGTACGGCGCGGACACGGCAATATATTTTTTTATATAGTATGTCTATATATATATATAATATATATATATATATATATATATATATATATATATATATATATATATATATATATATATATATATATATAATATCATATTAAAAATGACAAACAATAAGAAATGAATGACATGATAACTTGTCTAGCTTATAATATAAAATATTTAGTACAAAATATCTAGTACAACCACAAAAATATAAGCAAATAATCACTTACTATAACATCAAGCATTCAAGCTTCAACTACTATGATTAGCTTTAAAGGTTTGTTTTTGACATTCAATATCATCATCATTGAATATCACTGCTTTTAACTCTGGTTTAACAAGAGAAAGATTTGTAATCTTGCAAAAAGAGAGGAGATGAAAATACCTTCACTGCCAAAGAGAAATGAAAATGAGAATATTCTATGAATGGGTATTAAATGCAGACGTTGATTTGGTGTTGTGGATAGGAAATAAGAAATTTAGTTTAAATATCGCCAAATATAAGAAATTATATTTTAAAAAAATTATTAAATATTTAAGATATGCGTGTCGGACACGCTTGTCCAATTTGGTTTTAATATTTTTTTAATCGGACACATTTTCGGCGTGTCCGACATATGTCGGAGGAGTGTCAGATGAGTGTCGTGTCGGACACTGCACGCCTCTTTGAGAAGAAGTGTCGGTGCATCATAGATTGTGACATGCTTGACTATATTAGATTATTATATAAAAGAAGAAGCTTATTTATGAGAATATAGTTTGTGGATATAAACTTAGATGGTTAAAATGGATAAATATCTAATGGTTTGCACGGAAAAGAATATTCAACATAGAATAGCTAATTATGAAAATGCTAATAAAGTTTTTTTTTTATGTTGAGGAACAAAGAATTGTGAATAAGTAAATAAAAATTTTAAGATAGATGGGTTCTAATGGTAGGAATGATAGAGTACAAATTGGTTATATTCAGTTGCATGATAGCACCTATTAAGGATAAAACTAAAAAATATTTATTTAGCTGCGTTGAGCATGTATGCTGGAGAGCTAAAGAGGTATCAGTTTGGTGTAGAAAATAAAATTAGGGTGCGTTTGGGACGACTGCAACTGTCGGTAAAATAGGTTGCAAAATTGTTGTACATAAAGCTGCTTTCAAAAATTGCTGTACAAAAAGCATTATATTATGTTTGGGAAGTATAACTGTTAAGTTGCTGTGTTGCAGCTTTATGCAAATAAATTACCTTTATACCCTTATATATTGAGATGAAAAAAAAAAAAGATGTAAATGTCAAAATTTTCAAAAAAATTATATGCTAATAAGTAACAATTCTAAATAAAAAATAAAAATTATATTAATTTTTATGAAATATTTTATAACTATTATTATGACCCACTCGTTTCATCTGCTATATAAGTGCCAGCCTAACCATGAATAATATTTGCATTGCACGGCTAGGATCCATTATGCTCGACATCATCAACGGCGATATTTTTTTTTGCCCTTTTAAAAGCATGGTAGTTGATGGTACTCGGAGCAGTAGAGCCAGTCCTTCCTCGCTGCTTCCAACATTCCAATTTGCTTCGCTGCTCATCCACGAATAGTGTCAGATAGCAACGGCGACGGCGACGGCGACGGGGACGATAAATTATGAGGAGGTCCGCCATAGGAAGCTAGAAGAGAACAAGAAAAAGCTGGAGGAGCTTAAGCTCGGCCACCTGACCATTGCCCTACGTGAAGCTGTTTCACCCAAGGCCTCTCCAATACAGATCTCCTCTCCTCAACCATATCAACTTTTTATTGCTTCTCTCTTGATCTCCTTATCGTATTTGGCTTTGTTTTGCTTTTTCTCTTCTGTTCTTTCTCCTCGTATTTTGCATTTTTTTCACGTTTCTCAAATGTTCTTTCTTGCATCTGTTCGGCGAGGAGGGACATGAGGAAACCAGTGAGTTAAGGGAGAGAGATCGAGGAAGGAATGGGAGATCTGGCTTTTTAGAGATGAGAAACGACAAGAGGAAGCGAGGAGTAGGGAAGTGAGGATCCCACGTGAGGCAATGTCAAGGTTGAGCAACGGCTTATCCGAGATGGATGAGCTCGACGAGGATGATGGTGGTAGTCGGAAGCGGTGCGGAAGGCTTCGGACACAGTCGCGAATATTTTGCAGTTGGATTTTTTTCATTTTTCTGCCGAAAGCAGTGGACCGTGAGAGATAGTGAAAGGTCGCGGGAAGCAACTACGTGCCGCGAATTTCTTCTGCTGCAGTTCTGCCGCAATGCCCCAAACAACAATTTCACAACTTTTTATAAAGTAAAGCAACAGTGCTGTAGTCCCAAATGCGCCCTTAATTTAAAAGGTAGAAAGATGAAAAAGATAGATTGAAGGTAGCATTATTATAACTTGTGCAAACATTATTGGTTAGAGTTAGCACTACATATTGCATTCAATAAGAGCGAATAGAGAAGTTTTATTAAAAAAAATTATTTGCCAATATCCAGGAGAAGACTATTGATGATGATAATGATCAAGGGAAAGAGTAAACCATAATATTGATTAGCACACATAGCCCATCAACCTCATCCAACAATAGACACAACTTTTAGCATAATTAGCTTTATGCATAGTTTTATTGTTGTTGAATGCACTGACCTTAGATTTTTATAAATGATCATTTTGTTGATTGTTTGCATCTTGGTTGATTTTGTGGAGTAAGGCACGGCTTTGAAACCAATTTATGTTCAAAAACACAGCAATAGAGGGTTTGATGTGTACGAGCACTTTAAACTTCTTTAGCAATCTTGCTTAAGACCCTCATAGTGAAATATACAATAGAAGCTAAATCATATAACAATTAAATCAATAAACTAAATACATATAAAAATTTAGAAATACATTAAAATCAATAAGCTTAGGCTTCGTTTGGGACGGCTTTTTTACTGCTGCTTAAAGAAGCTTTCCTTAAATTTTTATACTAGAAAGCTTCTTTAAGAAGCAGTAAGAAAGACGTCCCAAACGAAGCCTTAATTTGCTGCACTTCCTCTTATCTTTCATATTCTTACAAAGTGTACTTTTAATGCTCCATTGAGAGATTGAAACTACAATATATCTTCATTTTAATTTTAATTCACTATGCTTTTATTTATATAAGTTGCATCATTATCGAAGTTTTGAAGGATGGCTTTAACTGCCACAGCAATATACTTTATAGGAAAAAAATTGTCTGGATTTTAGAACCATTTGGTTTTGCTTTGAAATTAGTTCTCAATTCAAAATTACATATTGCACTGATCTTGAAAACAAGTTCTTTGTTTTGAAAGTCAATCCTGATCATTTTATCTATACACCGAAGAAAAGGAAAGGCCTCCTCTTTTATGTGCACAAATGTTTTCATATTCTGCCATACAAATTTGGATGATAAAATTGTTGATCAGGAGCTGAGCAAGTTTATAAATCAATGCAATGAGATTAAAGCAGCGAACATGGCCAGCAAGGAAGGGAGTCAGCTTAGTATCATAAAGACTGAAGAAGACACTTCAAATTCCTCAAAGAAATAAGCTTTAGCCTGAGATCTGTTCAACAATGCATTGTCAGTTAGTGCTTAGATGAGCAGAATTCGACCCCGAGTAATGTTTAAATTAAATGATGTTCAAATGTAGTAGATTTATGGGAGGTGAAATTGCTCTCTCCCTTTCTTTGGTTATTATAAGGTTTGTCATGAAATTGTGAGATGGCTTTTTACTTGATTGTTGAGGTGGAAGGGAGAACTTACAGTTTTGATATCTTTGGGTGCATATTTTAGTTGTGTGTCTATTATTTTTATATAATATTTAAGTTTATCTACACATCAAAGTACATGCAAATTAAGTTCCATCTATTTCTGTCTTGATTTAGGCTTCATTTGTGAAGGTTTTCTTCTTGCTTCTTAAAATAGCTTTTTAGTATAAAAAAAATTAAATTTTTATATTAAAAAGTTGCTTTAAAAAGCAGTAAAAAAGTTCTCTCAAATGAAGTCTTAATCATTATTTTTAATCATTATTAAGAATATGTAAAATAAAATAGAAGCTCTTTTGCAGCCTTGCTTTTGCCCATGTAGAAGCTGGTTTTAAAACTTTTCTTTTACCATTAAAATTGTTCAATAGCTGCAGGATTAATAGATCAATTTTCATGATAGAGACTATCAAGAATAATATGAAGTGGGTGGAGCTAGGAGATCAAACAAGCTGAGATTCAAATAAATTAAGTAAAGTCAGTGGACTGGTTAGGAGAAAATAATGGAAGAAAATTGCTCTCGTGATCCTCAGTTCTATGGGTGGATAAAGCCCCTATTTCAATTAACAAGGTTGGAAAAATGCCTACTAATTTCCGTACCTCGCTGAGTATTGTTAATTTTTCAGAACCAAACATGTAGATATTCAAATTAAGAAGCTTTTTGGTTGGTTTAAAAATGAATGTAGGTGAATATTTTTTTATTTAATTTGAAGTAAAATTAGTGGTGTGAAGTTTAATGATGATGATGACATTGATGGCATTCGATAACGGTGGTGATTGATGGCTGTTTGCAATCAGTGAGTGGTGGCGTTGGTGACTGGCGGTTGGCAGTGGCGGTGGGCAACGATAATAGTCAATGACTAGCAATGGTGGTGGCTAGTGACTAGTGGTAGGCGATCGACGATGGGGAGTGGTTGGCAACCAGCAATGGTAAGAGATTGCTTATAGGGCTGTAAACGAATCAAATCGAGCCGAGTATGTGGGTGTTCATGTTTGAGTTTATTTTTTATTAACTTGGTCAAGTTTGGTTCATGTTTGATTCGAACTTTATTATCTGTGTTCATGTTTTGTTCGTTTAAATTAATGATGTCACAACCCAATCCGATCATGGTAGGTCCTATCGTGTTGAGCTGATAGGCAAATCCCAGGATCTAGTTTTGAAATGATTTCAGATTTTCTTCCGATATTCATTGAAATAATGGTGAACCACAGAGCTACTAAAACATCCAAATACTAAAAAAGTCATCCACAAAGTTTCTTTCATTTATCAAAATAATTATATACACTATAGTCCATGACTACAGACAGGGGTTACATAATTGAAAAGTAAACTAGCCATGACTGTAGAAAAATCAAAATAGCAAAATACCTATAACCTCAGATCTGATCCTGATCAGCTAGTCCACAACCTCTTTCCCTTTATCAGATCCTGAAAACCATAAGTAAAATCACAGTGAGTTATAACAGCTCAGCAAGTCACACGAGCTGATCTAAATTTCCAAACATTCTTTTATATCAAATATTTTACTGAATACTTAAAAGTAGTTAATTGCAGTTTAAATAATTTACTGAATTGAGAATCACATAATAGAATAGTGAAATAAATACATAGCAAACATTTTATGATTCAAATAACTGTATAGAGCAGATAAATCAGATAATAGTACAAAACAAATAACATTACATAACAGATGAATCAAATAGCAGTACATAACAGATAAGTAAATGTGAATTCATATCACAAAGTTGTTCATATCACATTTCTCAGACCCAGATAGAATCTCAAAGGATTCTG
This sequence comes from Dendrobium huoshanense, assembly GCA_016618105.1. Classification (NCBI taxonomy): domain Eukaryota; kingdom Viridiplantae; phylum Streptophyta; class Magnoliopsida; order Asparagales; family Orchidaceae; genus Dendrobium; species Dendrobium huoshanense. The sequence continues at coordinate 3,001,610 of CM028349.1, read as the reverse complement.
GCCCCTTATGCCTCCTAGAAATTCCCTAACACAAGCAGAATCTAAAAGGATTCTACCCCCCCCCCTATGCCTCCTAGAAATTCCCTGACACAGATAGAATCTTAAATGATTCTGACCCCTTATAACTCCTAAGATATATCATTTAATCACATATGCACACATATCATCACATTATAGCAATTACAGACTAATTAGGCATGTATCAAAATATCACAATATTATATAACGGCAGACAATGGAAAATCCAATGAGATAAAAATGCATAGTTTCAAAAAATTATCAAATTATCAGAGATTGTGTAAAATAATATTTTAAAACTTTCATTATACTATAGCACTATTTTTTAATGTCCCGATAATTTTTATTCAATAAAAACCTCTCAGATTTTAGAATACCCGGTAAAAACTTTTCAGAAAATATTCAGAATGTGCATAATCATATTCTCTATGTCTTATAAAAAGTTACGCTGTGAAAGTTTTACCGGTGCAAAGTTATCCCCATTTTTTGCTAACGAAATAAAATTTTAATCGAGATATTCATCAAAACTTTCACATTTGAAAATTGATATAGGCATAATGTGTCTTTCCTCGAGTCAAACAGCCTTTCCAACTACGTCGATGGACGAAAATGACCCGAAGTCGCCCAAAAATCTGAATTTCCTCCTTCTCCCTTTCTCTTTCTTTCTCCTGCTCTTTTCTCTTTTCGAACTGATCAAGCGGCGAATAAATATTGGAATTAGATATTTGTGATCATACGGATGATATTTAGGTTCGTACCAGGACGAATGCCTTTGTTCTGTTCTCGGATAACAATCGTACAAACAATATTTAATTTCGTACCAGGACTAACGCCTCTGTTCCATTCACATTCAATTCGTCCATACGATTCGTACAGAAGAAATCAAAATTCTAACTGTTCGTCTCAAATGAACCCAGTTCGTACTGGACGAACTTCTCTAAGTTAGCCAAAAAAATTCTTTAAAGTTCAAGGGTTTCACAAATGGTGTTCATGTTTGGTTCATGTTCGATTCATGTTTGATTCGTTTAGTGTTTATCGAGTTTTAACAAGCTCTGTTGTAAATATATTTACTGGATTTTTTTAAACTATCAAACAAGCATGTTATGAACAAATCTAACAAGTATTTTTGAGCAATCAAATGAGCAAGATCTAACAATGTAATATAATAAATTAGCAATTGTAAGGAAATTAAAACTACAACATATATTATAATATTTAATTACTTTAAATTTATTAATTAAAAATAATTATATCATTATGTTATAATAAATTAAAATATTTATATTTTGTATATTTAGCAATTTTATAATTAAATATTAATTTAGTTTTTATCGAGCTTATTCACGAGTTCTAAATCGAACATAAATCGAGCTTAATGTCGAGTATGTTTACGAGCTTCAAATAATGTTGTTCGTGAGCATAAATGAACCGAACACATTAGTGTTCAAACCTGTTTAATTAAGGATCGAGTATTAAAAATGTTGTTCAAGTTTGTTTGTTTAGTTAGTTAACGATCACAAACGAGCTTTAATCGAACCGAACGAGTAGCTCGTCGAACGTTTGGTTCGCTTGCAACCCTAATTGCTTGTAGTGAAAATGATTTTCGCTTAAAACTGAGTGAATTATTGTTGGCGATAATGATGGTCGACGATGGATAGTAGTTGCTGACAATTTTGGCGGTTGTAAGAGGGTGGTCAGCAATGGTGGTGATCAGCGACAACCGATAGTGGTGGCAGCAATGGTTGGCCACAGCGGTGGTCGATAGCGATCACTGCTGGGAGGGGAGATCAGCAACAGAGGACTACAATTGGAATGAACCTTCGGTGTATTTAGAACTTATCTAAATCAGAGAAATTCCAAATATAAAAAATAAATTAAATGTTGAATTCCAAATACAACACAATTTCACATTGCGTTTGCAATACTTTACACTTCCTTTACAAACAATCAAACAACCATGAACAAACATCAATATTTTTAAAACTCATAAATTATTTGTTTTATACCCACTTTACTTCAAACCAAATAACCCCTAAGCTCAACTTTGGAAGCTCCCGAAATTAAGTGAGAGAAAGTTCATTAAAATTCAAATTTTAACTATCCGATTTTTTTGGCGGTTTGATCGCCGTCGATGGAAGAAGCTGCGGCGTTTGCCCGCCGATCGTCGAATTCCTCCCAGCGATTCAAGTCAGAAGATCGTTTTCATAGATGGTTCGCTTAGAAACCATAAATCTGGTATTTTACAGATTAATGAACCATCAGTTAATGTTCTGAAGAAGTCACCAGTCGTTCTAAGTAAAGGAAAAGGAATTTTGAATCAATCTCCAGTGAAGTTTTTTAACTCACCAATTGATTATAAGAAGAATTTTGCTGACAACGAAGCATCGTCTTCATTGGGCTTGAAGTTGTTTGTGAACAAATTTAATAATCCAGCTGGTAAACCTCAGTTTGTAGAGAAGGGAGTCTCTTTTTCGCAAAAAATGATGGAAAAAACATCAGATATTCGACATAATGCCAAGGAAGAAGTGACCATTAAAGAATCTATGTCTAATCTTGTTAACTCATGGTTTAGGAAGCCGAATATCAAAGTTTCTTTTAATGGAATTGAATCATTTCTGGATGGTGAATCAGTTAAACTCAATGAATCCTGTTTGAAGATGAATGCTGACAAACTTCAGAAGTCTTTGGTGGTAAAGGTATTTGGAGAAAATGCACCAGTTTTTGTGATTGCCAGGGAACTCTGTCGTCAATGGAGTCAGTTTGGGAAGTTCCATATTACTTCTATTAGACTTGGCTAGATTTTGTGTTCCTTCTTTGATAATGAATATGTTGATAAAGTTTTAGAAGGTAGCCCATGGTATGTCAATGGTCACATTGTGGGAGTTGATAGATGGTCTCCATTGTTTTCTCCTACCTCTTAAGAGGTTTATCTTCCCCTATTTGGGTTAGATTTCCTCATCTACCTTTGATTTGTTGGGATGAAGAAATTGTAGCTATAATAGCTTCCAAAATCGAATTCCTCTTTGGATCAACGACAACATGTTTCAATGGAGCAAGAGGGAGTATGCTAGAATATGTGTTCGTATGTCTCTGGACCAGCAATTTCCAAGTGGAGTTTGGGTAGAAGGTTCCTTTGGCGCTTCTTTCAAAAGGTAGAATATGAGAAGGTTTCCAATATTTGTTTTTCAAATGTGGGGAAGTTGGACATCTAGATGATAAATGTAGAGAAGATTTGATGGCATATCAAATGGAACCAGCGAATTCCTTAGAAAAGGGAATGTCTAAAGCCCCTCAATCTCAACAAGAAGCAGATTCAGACAGAATCTATGGACTTGGATTCTTGTCCAAAATATGAGAAGAAGGAAGAAGCTAGTTCTTGATAAGGGGAAGATTAATTTTAAAATCATCAATTTCAGAGAATCCAAATCAATGTATGTGCAGAAACCTACCTACAATCCTTCTATAAATCATTCTGTTATTGAGAATGTTGTTAAGGGATCTGTAGAGAATCCAAGAAGAAATGTTGAAGACTCTCAGATTCCATCTGTAGAAGAGGAAGCTTATATTGAGGAGAATGAGCTTTCAGATTCTAGTGTTAACAAGGAATGTACTTTGAAAGCAGATTGCAAAAATGTTGGAGATGCAGTAGAAGAAAACAGGAATTTGCTTGGAGTTATGGAGATTCCAAGTAATCAAGTTGTTCACAATTCAATTGAAGATCTAAATATGTTTAAAATGTTGGATACTCGCACTTTTGATGTAGAAGGTTTTACTTGCTTGGTTGACAAAGAAGGAGATTTAGAAGAAGGAGAAATCCAATGTGCCAAATCTACTCTTATTGTTATTGAAATAGAGATGATGGACGATTCTGTGAAAAGCAAAGGTAAGCTTATTAAAGAGCTCAATTCATTGGGAATAGACAACATTTTACTACAAAAAAGGAAAGGAGAAGGTACTAAGAAGATTAAAAATGGGAGTAATCCCATTTTTAAATCCAAATGACATCTCTCTCTCTTTTTGGAATTGTAGAGGGGCTAGAAAGAATGAAACCTCTCGGTACTTAAGGGAGTTTGTCAAGGATCTTGATGTTTTTTATGTAGGGCTTGTAGAAACTAAAGTCCAATTTTTGATAGAGAAGAAGTTAACAAATTAATTGGAAGTAATTGGGATTTCTTCAATGTCCATCTGAAGGTTTGTCGGGAGGAATTCTAATTTGTTGGATGTCCAGCTTTTTCTCTTTTACCATAGTTCATGCTTCTCCTCAAGTGGTTATTGGGCAGTTTAAAATTCGAAATGGAGGTGAGTGGCTTATTGCCACTACTTATGGCAGCAAAGATATTTATAAAAGAAGACAACTTTGGGAAGATCTCTAAGCCTTTTCCAATTCTAGCATTCTGTTCATCATAGAAGGAGACTTCAATTGCATTCTTTCTCAAGAGGAGAAGAGAGGTGGGAAGAGGCTTGTTTTCTCTCAAGGGCCTCAGGATATGCAAATGTTTATGAGGAGGTGTGATTTTCATGACATTGGGATTATAGGTCCCAAATACACTTGGTGTACTAATAAGAAAGGAGGAGCTCGCATTCTTGAAAGGCTAAATCATTGTTTATTGAATTCTGCAGCTTTGAGGATCATTCAACCTGCAGTAGTTCGTCATCTTGGTAGAATTGCATCAGATCATTGCCCTATAGCCATCAATATTTTTAGTTCGGGGTTTAGAAGATCAAAGAGACTGCAGTTTGAAGAAGATTGGTCTTCTTTTCCAGCATCTAGAGGAATTATTGTCGATTCTTGGAAGAAATCAGCTGGTGGAGATGATGTACAAAAACTAAATCTTAAATTCAAGAGAGTTCTTAAAGCTTTAATTCATTAGAGTAGATCCAAACCTCAATAATTTGAAGGAAAAATTGAAGGCTGATATCATTTCTTTGCAAGAGGAAGCCAATTATGGATGTCTCTCGGAAGATAAAATTTCCATGTTAAGATTCAAAGTAAAGGAGTTGAACTCTACTTTGGGAAGACTAAGCTCTTGGTGGAGACAAAGAGCAAAAGTGAAGTGGTATAAATAGTGTGACTCTAACACTGAATACTTTCACTCGGTGGCATCAGCTAGACGTAACAACAATTTTGTGAAGCAAATTAAAAGCTCTGAAGGATCTCTCACTGAGGATCAAAGCTGCATTGAAGAAATCTTTTCAAGTTACTTTCATGAGAAGTGGAGATTCAAGAGATGCTCTCTCACCGGTTGGCCAAATCTATCCAGAACTCTAGATGAAGTTGACAGGGAATGACTCAAAGAAGACTTTTCTGAGGAGTTGGAGAATGTTATATCTCAGTTGGAGAAGAATATTTCTCCAGGAATTGATGGTATTTCTTACTCTTTTTTTAAATGATATTGGCCAATTATAAAGATTGATGTTTGGAAGGCTATTTGCCTTTTTTTTTAATTCTGGAATGATGTGTGATGAATGGAGAGAAATTGTTGTGGTTCTCATTCCTAAACTTAAAAATCCTATGACACCATCTAATTATAGACCTTTTAGTCTTTGTAATTCTATCTACAAGATAGTGGCAAGGATGTTATTGAATAGGATTGTCAATATTATTCCCAAGATTATTTCAGAAAATCAAGTAGCATTTATCAAGGGAAGATCAATTTCTGAGAACATTTTGCTCACTCAAGAAATTTTCATAAATTCAGAAATTCTAAAGCTAAGAAAGGTTTGATGGCTATTAAGGTGGACACGGAGCAAGCATACAATAGTATGGGGTGGAACACCCTTAAAAAAGTGTTGGAACTTTATGGTTTTCCGTGGTTCTTTGTTAACCTCCTAATCCAATGTGTGGTGGACACCAAGTATTCTATTATTGTTAATGGTAAGAATACTAATTGGATTCGAGCTGAATGTGGGTTTAGGCAGGGATGCCCTCTATCCCCATATTTGTTTATCATGTGTTCCCAACTACTCACCGAAGTATTCAACAGAGATGGAGCCAAGATAGGAGTAAAGGTGGCACCAAATGCCAGAGAAAGTTTCCCATCTTCAGTATGCATATGACATCATTGTATTTGCGGAAGCTAACAGAAGAAATGCTAAGAAAATTAAGAAAATCTTAAAGAAGTATAGCAGCTGGACAAGGCAGAAAATTAACAACCAAAAATCTTCTCTGGTTTTTGGAAAGTCAGTTCACAGAGATAATTCAAAAGTTCTGTCTAAAATCCTTGGCTTCAAAACAGCTGGTGAAATGAATTATCTGGGCATTAAGATGGCTATGAGAAGGCTCAAAGCTTCAGACTTCTAAGATGTATTGGATAAAGCTTTTGATAAGCTCAACGTTTGGGGTAATCTTTCCCTTACTTTAGCTAGCAAGCTTCAGTTAATTAAAACATCACTCTTATCAATTCCAATTTTCATTTCTACTCATTCCTCTGTGCCGATGGGAGTGTTGAGAGATCTTGATAAGTTGTGTAGGGATTTCTCTGGATAAAGCAAGATAAGAGTAAAGGAATACATTATGTGGAGTGGAAAATTCTTTGTAAACAGATCAAGTTCGGAGGACAAGGAGTCATGTCAGCAGCTGACAAGGTCGGTTCTTGGAGAGCCAAATTTGCTTGGAGTATGTTAGCTAATCCTACTTCTTTGTTGAATAGAATCCTAATTGCTAAGTATGGAAGAAATTTCAGTTATTCTGAAACAAAATTTGGTAGTTCTCCTACTTGGAAAATCATAAATAGTGGAGGCAAACTTCTTCAACAAATTATCAGATGGAAGGTATTTAATGGTGAGAGCATCAACACTACTAAGGATATTTGGATCCTTGATAAGTGTATAGAAAAATGGCCTACTTTTGTTTCTAACTTACATGAAGAACAATGTTGTTTTAAGTTCTTTTTACATGGAGGCAGCTGGAACATTCAAAAACTGAATGAAGCGTTTGGAAAGGAGTTAGCTGATTTGATTTCTTTGGTCCCTATAAATGTTGGAATTCATGGAGATGAAGTGGAAATCTTGTATAAGAACTCAGGGAAGTCACTAGCAGCTTTGATTTCGGATCAAAGCAATATAAATGAAGATGAGGATGCTAGTTGGAGATGGTTAAAGATGTTGAAATTGAGACCAAGAGTAAAAGTTTTTGGTGGAGATTAATCCACAAAGCTATTCCTACTAATGAATTCTTAATGTATAGAAGAACTATCCAATCACAATGGCTGCCCAAGAGGATGCTGTGCTGTGGACGACGCAAATAATTTAGCAGTTAAATGTTTTTTCATTATTAAAGTCATTAACACCTTAAAAATATGGGGATATGATATCCCTGTTTTTTCAAATCTAGAGATTTGTCAAAAATGGCTTTCTGAAACTATCTAGTTACAATCCTTTCTTGGCCAATTTGTATTGTTCCGCTGTTTTTTTCTCATGGAAGAGCAGGAGCAAACTAGTGCATGGGGCGGAAGAAGATAGTATAATTGCAATTGCAGCCAACGCAATCAGCTTTGCTTCTTTATCCTTCAGTCATGATCTTATTTCGGGAAACTGGGTTTCTAATCAGCATTTGATGTTTCCAATCACTTGGTAAACCCCCTCCAATCCGAATGGATCAAACTCAATATGTCGATGCTTCTCTTGGTAAAGATTATACTGCTGGAATCGATGGAGTAATTAGACATAGCAAAGGTAGATTTTTGTTTGCCTTTGGGTTTAAAAGTACACATTGGGATATCTCGGCACTTGAGATGGAAGCTTTGATGGCTTTAAAGAAGATAGCCCAAGAATGGATGTATGAAGCTAAAGGAATCATAATTGAAGGAGATAATTTCAATGTGATGAAGCATATCCAAGGAATCTTTAAGGATGGTCCAACTGTAGGTAACAACCACAAATTTCTTGATTTTTTCTTTCTTAGAAATTTTAATCAAGGTTATTTTTCAATTTGTGAATAGAAAATGTAATAAGTTAGCCGATTGTTGTGCTAACCATGCTAGGTTTGGTGATTTTACTTGGGATAATTTGATTATCAAAAACGTTCCTCCTTTTTTCTTCAAATTGTTGAAGGAGGAATGTGATAATCTTTACTTTGTTTAGTTCTCTTTGATTTTTCTTTAATAAAAATTGCTCTATGCATCTTCTCAAAAAAAAAAAAAAAAACCCCCTAAGCTAATTGAGATATTTTTCTTAGGAATAATTTGATATAATGAAAAGAGTACAATATAAAAAGTAAGCAGTGTAAATAATGTATTAAAAATATTTTGAATTATTTGGTTAAGTATATTATAAATTCAACTTTTTTATTTTATTATTATTTTCTTAATTTCATTTGAGCAAGAGAATATAAAGTTAAAAAAAAAATATTTTTAAAATAAAAATGACTGACAACAAGAGCAACTAGCAATAGTTTTTTTTTTTTTTTTTTTTTGGGACATTTAGGCCATTTAAGGCAAACTCACACACACAACACATACACAAAGACTCGAACCCTGGACCTCTTAGTTGAAAGCCTAAGCTCTCAACCAATAGGCCAAAGAGAGTTGTGTCAACTAGCAATAGTAATGGTGGAAATTAGAAGTGAACATCAATTTTATCCAAACTATATATTAGAAATTCACTTAAAATGAACTAAAAAAATAATTTTCAAATCCATTTCGAAAGTATTTTACATTAAAAAAATGTCCAAACACTCGAAATTCCAAAAAGCATTTTATTTTTCACTGAAAAAAAAAATCAATCAAATAAGCTCTTACAATTTTACATTTAAATCATTATTACAAATCTTAAGAGTTGCAAATTAATTATTTTCAAAATTTTATTCGATAAACTTTTTCATGAGCTCTTCTAAAAATGTATAATATAACTTTCAAGAATTTAACTTTTTCTTTGAAAATTTCATAATTAAGAATCTCTTTGATGCAAGTATTGTCAATACAATTAATTGTGAAACTATTATAATAAGACAATTTTAAAAAAATTCCTCAAAGAAAAGCTTGGCACTACTCTTTTATATTCTAGTAAATTTCATATTTATCATTTCATTCTCATCACAACAATTTCTATAAATGATAACAAGATAGTTATACAATCATAAAAATATGTTACAAATAGGCTATAAATTTGGAGCAAAAATTTACAAATAGCTATAAATGTCTCAAGTATAATCTTAAGGAGCTCATCTCAACAATTTCATATGGAAAAGCCAATGGATTCTAACATGAGAAACCATTCAAAATGAAAGCAACAAAGTGCAGAAAAAGCCTGAAAAGATTTTCAAAAATTTATGACAATTAATATCCATCCACCTTGCTGCTGCTAAACCCTAAACATAAAGAGCTCCAGTTGAGTGCAGTTTGATAGAGGCTTGATGATTCTCATGAATGCCATTGTAGACCTCCAAGGGTTGTGCTTCCTAAACCCTCCCATATCTCACTGTGACCAACTTCTTCATTGTCAATTCCTTCTTTGTCACCATCCCACCATCCTTGGCCACTGGCATCTGAAAACACAAAGGCTGCTGCTCATCTACCATATATGCAAATAAGTAATCTCAACTTTAATGGAATAAAAGGGTACAAACAATGATTATATATTGTTTTGCTGCTCTTATACATAAGCTTTTGTTCACTCCTTGGCCTTGCCTTTGGCTTTGGATCATCTCCAAGAACAAGCAAGCAATTTTCATGACTACCAACATCCCCTAAACAACAACAAAAATAAATTCATCAAACCAACAAATTAACATACTATACAAATAATCCACTGATGAATTGGAATTTCTAAAGTTTCTCTAATTGAATGAACGCTATAGATAATCTTGCGGGCTAGCAAGGCTATTCAATGCAGTAGAGTTTTGTTGGATAGATCATCCTTAAACTTGGATGCACATATTTAAAAGGCCAATTAATTAGCTCCAAGAATTTTGTTGGAATAAAGACCATATAACAATGAAGTAAATGATTGAGCTTGTAAGTGAATAAGAGCTAAAATCAATTCCAAAAATCCATAAAGTTCTATTTCATTTTCCACTTTCATAGCATTTTTTTTTTTAATTTTAAGATCTTAACAAGATGTACTGAACAAAAAATATTCATGTAGCCGAACCCACACATGTAGTAGAATGAAGGCTTGATGTTGTTGTTATTGTTGTTGTAATATCTGTTTTAATCATAAAACTCATTTTCACACTTATATCCTTAATATTTTTTGTATAATGGATCTAATATACTTAAATTTATGAAACTTAAATTTCATTTGATATTCATAGAATATTGATGGATGATTACTATATTTATTTGCACAAAACATTACATGTCATATATTAAATTTTTTTCTCTTAATTTCAAACCTGAAGGTTTTTATTATTTTATCTTTAGTTTTCTTTAGATATGTTCAACCTATCAAGATTATCACCTACAAATAAAATACCCTAAGATGCTCAACCTTAAGTGTCTTTCAAAAGCTTTTCCCAAATTAATAAAATAAATATAATCCTTATGTTGGCATTTGATTTAATCCTTTTGTAATTGAAATGTATTATTCATTCCACAAATACATCTAAAATTTGATAGTATTCAATTATACATATCCTTCAAAATTTTAATTATATTATTACTATTAATGCTCATCAAATCAATTCCTGTTATACTAAATCATAATTTTTTTAAAATTTAAATAATACGTACGATTATAAATGACTTTCTGACATTTTTGTTCCTATCCATATCTTTCATTAACCACCATACTATCTCAAGATGTCTTATTTGCCAAAAAATCAAATTGGTCGCTGATAATTGATGTCAACAAATAGCATAAAAGTCATAAGTTTAATTCCTTTATAATTATCACATTATTAAACATCATTGTTGTTATTAATGACTTATTTGTAGAAACAAACATATTTAATAAAGTAAATTTATTAAAAATTCAAATATTAGACGTATATGTGTTATATAGGCTTTTGATCACTCCTTAGCCTCGGTTTTAGATCATCTCCAAGAATAACAAAGTATTTTTTATGGCTAATAATATCTTTTGAGTAATCTCAAAGATCAATTAATGAAAGTACAAATTAACTCAAATAAGTGGTTGACAAACTTCAAAGAAAAGCTACTGATGAATTGAAACTCTAGAAATTTTCTAATTGAATGAACAACATTGATATTTTGGGGAGTACTAACATTCATCAATGCCCTAGACTTTGGGTGGACAGATCATCCTTAGCTCAAACACACATTGAGATAAGATAATATATAACATGTATGTATAATAAGTTTTGTAGGTAAATAATAAAAGGCAAAGCTTGTTTTGGTAGGTCAATAATGTGCATTATGTATAAGTTCAAAATATATAAAAATAAGAATCAAAAGCTTGCAAGAAAGAATAACAGAAATAAAAATAATCATGAGTCTAAATAAGAGTTTGTTTGAGTTTGAGAGTTGCATTTTATAATAATGTGTGAATTTAAGTTTTAAGTATATTAAAATTAGTTTTGTGTGATAAATTTTCAACATGGTCAATATAATAAGCCTCTAACGAGACACACACCTTAAAAGTGAGCCAAATTTTAAATAAAAATAAATAAAAGGAGACATGTAATAATGCCTAAGAGACAGGGAAAATTTTTTTGCGAATGGCTGAGTAGTGGTGCATCATGGCAAATTATGAAATTAGCGAGAAACCTATAAAATCACTCGTTGAAGAGCAGCACCTGAAGAAAACTCAGTTGGCTCAGTTGGTTTCTTCCGTTTTCTTGAATAAACTTGCTCATTTTCTGCACCATCACCCAAATCGAAATTTTCCTGACCCTTTAACGCCCTGCTAAATTGTTGAAAGATAGCACCATTGGGGATTAAGCTATTTCCATCTTCCTTCTTTTTACCGCCAAGCTCTTTCTTATCAGATCCAAGCGAGCCAATAGAAACTTGCTTCTCCTGCCAATGCGCTCCATCGATTACTCATTAGGGCTAATAACCAATACACGACAGCTAAAATTTAATTAGAAGCAGAGATATGGTACCCGTAATAATCTGCCACTGGATTTTCCAAGTTTTCTATTTAAGAACTCTGAGAGAGAGATTGGCTTCTTCGAAGGTTTTGTTTTTTCTTGAGAATCTTGATTGACAAAACTGGATCCCAGCTTAAATATATTAAAAAAAAAAAAACCCTAGAAATTGGATCTCATGCTGAAGAAAAGTAACGAGGGCATGAAAGGTAAGTGAAAATTAGTAAAAACCTTGATCTGGAGATGAAAGAAGAAGGAAGCTTGGTCTGACCAAACTGTCTCATTCTGCGTCGAAGAGAATTAAACGAGATGGAGTTTCAGAGTTCTTGCCTCGTTTGTGGCCTTTCCAAAGGGGAAATTTAATACCTCGTGGCCAAATTTGGGGAGCCATTTCCCGCCCATAAATTAGGGCTTGTAATTTATACATTTCTTTATTATTATTTTGTTTTTTGGTAAAAGTGTACAGAACTGCCAGATCGAGTTGATGAGTTTTGAATCTGATTGAAGATCTTTGGTGTGATGCTAAGCATAAAATTTTTGAACAAGAAGAAAATTGCAAAAATTTTAAATTTTTTATTCCTGATAGAATTTGATTGAAATGGAACACTTCTTGTATTTCTTTCACTAGCATTCGTATTACTAATCAATTCATTCATGACTCTATGAAAAATTAGTTCTTCTCATGTTTTTATTACTACTATATATGTTTCTAATTTGACCGATGAAAAAATACTCTTTGGTAGGATATTTTGGAATTAGCGAGTAACATTTCTTCTCCTTGGATTTTACTAAGAGATTTTAATTGTTGTTAATTTGCTAATGAGAAATCGGATGGTAATTTACTCTCAAATGATAAGCTTTGGGATTTTAATAATTTTATTTTTAATTCTAGTATTCAAGAACTTTCTTCTGTTGGGCATTTTATTACTTAGTTTAATCAACATAATGATTGTCCTACTTATATAAAGTTGGCTAGGGTTTCGATTAATAGTTTATGGTTGGATTTATTTCCTTATTCTTATTATTTAGTGAAAAATACCTATTTGTTTTGACCATTAACCTCTTATTGTTTGTAATAAAGGCTTTTAGTAATAGATTTCTTTTTAAAAAATTTTAGTGTAAAAAGCCATAATTTTGGGATTTGCTTAATGATATCTTTGCTAAGTATCATGTTGGAAATCATGGTAATGATCTTTATTCAAATTGTGAATTCTCAAAGGTATTATTAATAAACAAGCCTAGGTTTCTTCTAAGCATGTTTCTAATTCTATTGACACCCTTCAAAGATATCAAGAGTGTTTATTCAAGAAAATTCAGGATTATCCTTTGGACCTAAATCTTAATTTGGCCCTTAAAGAGGCTAATGAGCTTCTTCATTCTAATGTGTTTTTATGGTTCTCTTAGATTATTCATAGGCACAAATCTAAATGGCTTTCTTGTGGAGAAGATGATTTGAGTTCTCTTTATTCCGAAATTCATTGTAGGCATAATAAGAATATGATTAAGGTATTTTTTTTCTTTTCAATGTATTCTCTTACCAAGAGGGATTTTCTGATACTTTTGTGCAACATTTTTAATTTTTTTATAATTCTCCTAAATCAGGTTTAGCTTCTCTTTGTGATATTCCGATTAGTAAGAGTATTCTGGATGATCATATTCCTTCTCTTATTACTCTTATTATTGATTAAATGAAAAATGTGGGTTTTTTCAAGCTCTTCTTATCTTATTGCTCCTCTTACATTTGAGTTCTTTAATAACTCTTGGAAAATTATGGGATCTTCTTTTTGTAAAGATGTATTGCATTTTTTCAATATTGGGTATATGTCTAGGCTGCTAAAGCTACTACTATTGCTCTTATTCTCAAGCATGCTAATGCCTCTCAAAATTTTGATTTTAGGCCTATATATTTGAGTAATGGTTTTTATAAAATTGTGGCAAAAATTTTGGCAAATAAGATGCAGGGTGTTATGCCTTTTCTTATCCATTCTAGTCATCATGGTTTTATTAAAGGAGAATTTCTAAAGATAATATTATTCTTGCTTCAGAACTATTAATAAAATTTTGTAGTTCTAGTAGAGAAATTTTTTTTTGTGCTAAATTAGATATTCATGAGGCTTTGATATTGTCTCCAAAGATTTTCTGGTTAATAGAACGGCTCAAAAAGGGTTTCCTCGATTTTTTTTTCTTAGATTAAAGGGTGTATTGAAGATGTTTTTTTTCTCGATAGTGCTTAATGGTTCTCTTAATTATTTCTTTAAGAATTCTTCAAGTCTGCATCAAGGTTATCCTCTTTCTCCTTATTTATTTTACTTTGTAATGAATGCTTTATCTAATCTTTTAGAGGACAAGTCTCAGAATTTTGAGGGGATTAATTTATGTGAGAATTTTATTTCTCATTTATTATATGTTGATGGAATTCTTATTTTTGGGAAAGCTTCTATTTCAAATAATAAAAAAGATGAAATGTATTTTGGATTATTTTTCAAGATCTTATGGGCTACTTATTAATCATTCTAAGAGTTCTACCATATTCTCAAAAAAAATTCTTCTATTTCTAAACATGTTGGTCAAATTTTGGGAATTGCTATTTCTCAAAATTCTTTGAAATATTTAGGGTTGCTTATCTCTTTTCAAAGGCTTACTTCTTCTGATTTTCAACATTTACTTAATCGTATTACCACTCTTTTTGTTGGATGGAAAGCTAAGATTCTCTTTTTTTCTAGAAGGGCTGAATTTATAAATTTTACTATTACTAGTATGTTTCTTACTGGATTAGGGGGCTTTCTCTACCTAAAGCTTGTTTTAAATTTGTTAGGAAAGTTTGTTCTAATTTTCCCTTATTTCGAGAAACTTATGTTTTGAAGATTCATATTATTGCTTGGAAAGAGATTTATAAGCCAAAAAGGCGGGGTCTTGGTATTTTAGATCTTAATGCTCTTAATTTTATTTTTAGTTGTTCTCTTATTTGTCGAATTATTAATGGTGCTTATCTTTTAGTTACCTTGTTAAAATGCAAGTATATTTCTTTTTTAAAGCCTTATTCTAAAAAAGATTCAAAATTTTGGAAGGAGAACTGTAATATTGCTAGAGATTTTCAAAGCAAGATTTTCTTAAATATTTCTCCTAATTGTAATTTTTCTCTTTATTTGGATCCTTGTTGTGCGGGAAGAGCTCTTAAGGAGCTGATATATTTCATCAGTGGGAATTCTTTTAATAGGAGTATTTTTGGAGATTGGATAATTGTGGATTTTTGGAATTTCCCATATTATGCCTCTTATAATAATATTTTGGTTGTTTCTGTTATTCCTATAAACAATATGACTAGATCTAATTTCTCTTGGGTTGGAGCGTCTCTTCCTTCTTTTAAGATTTTTGTAATGTTTTTTTATGATAATTTGCTAAAGTGGAGTGGTGCTCTTATATTTGGCGTAAGAGATATGCTATTAGATTTTCTTGTTTTGCTTGGATGGCTATTTTGAAATGTTTGAACACTGTTGATATTCTTGCTAAAATAAAATTTGAATGTTCCTCTTACCTGTATTCTTTTTTCTGAAGCTAAAAAGAGTCATAATCATCTTTTTTTTTAAAGTGACTTCACTTTTTTCCTTTATTTTGAAATTTGTGTTGGGTTGAAATATTTTATGTTCAGACCTACTTTAATTCAGGTTTTTGATTTTATATGGGCCTCTAATTGGGATTCTATTAAAAAAAAAATTATTTTTTTCTTATTTCTTGTTGTTCTATTTATTTTATGTGGAAAAAAAGAATTGCAGGAAGTTTGACAAAAAGTTCTATTTTTCTAATAATATTTGTAGGGTTATTAGGAATGTTGTTTTGGCAAAAAATTCTAATTCATTTTATTTTCATAATATTAAGTATTTAGTTTATTAAGTGGTTGGGTGAGTTGTTTTTGTAATTTGGGGGTTTTCTAGTTTTTTGCTAGTCTGGCATTTTGGTTTTTGAAAACTGGGTTCCACTATTTTTTTCCCCTTAGCTGGTAAGTTCGGCTTCCAAGCTTTTTACATTGATGGCGTTGGATTTTCAGGCTTTGCTTTGTTTTGTTCAGCTCCTAGTTGTTTTTTGTTAGGAGGTTTTGTTAGATGATTGTGGTTAGTTTTTTTTTTTTTGGGGAAATTTTGGGGCAAAGCCCATATCATTGTTCAAAAGAAATTACAAGTAAAAAGAAAGAACAACATATAATCCAAAACCTCAAACAGAAAGAGATTAAGGATTCTAAAAAAAAAAAAAGACAAGAAACAACAAACAACAAACAAATTGGCAAGAGTGCCAAAAAGGACTCAGGTAGCTCAAGTATAAAGCTCGAGGCGGGTCAGAATTCACGAATGGGACATTACAAGAGCCAAGCCCCTAGTTGCCAAAAAGACCGTCCTAGAGGCAGCTGATAAACAACATTCATCATCATCCTTCCAAAAAATTACACCTTGGCAACCAGACGAAGCAACGTAAAAAGCTGGCACCTCCAAGAGATATAAGTCGGAAGCAGCAAAATAAGAATAGCCAACTCCGGAACAGAGACAAAAAACTCCAGAGTAAACCCAGCCATCAGTGACAATAAATCATTTACTTTCCCGGCTTTGAGTTTTAAACAAAATGGCTTTTCTAATTTTTGCCGCCACTATGATATCATAATCAATGATACCACCAAAAATCCTATCATTTCTGGCTCTCTATAAATAGTTGATAATGGCACAAGCAGAAAGTTAATAGTAATTTTTAATTTGCGTCCGGTATCCTTGTTCCAAAATACTGTAAAAAACTTGGTGCAAATTTGGTCTCATCAGTAACCCATTCAGCCAAGGAAGAATAGACTTGGCAATGCCGAAAGTGTAATTACACTTGAAGAAAAGGTGCGAATGTATTTCCATTTCACAATGGCAAAAACAACAAATGTTCGAAGTAATAATCCCACGTGAGGCAAGTACATTAGCTGTTTTTAAACCACCTTTAAAAGCTAACCAAGCATAAGCCGAAAAATGGAGAGTAGATTTTTTGTGCCATATAAAATTATACCAATTGACCTTGTTCATATTAGAGAAATACTGAGAGCGAAAGGTTTGTAAGTTTGGGTTATATTTGCCAAGCAAATAATGGTTCTCCTCATTACAGTCAATAGTAATAGCAAGAATGAGAGAGCTAATGTGACTGTCAAAAAATTAGGGAAGAACCCACTTATCATCCACAATGATATTATGTAGCTTCCAGTCAAAGAGATGAGTGTAATTAGCAAGAGAGTTAGAGTGTTTCAAGCATTAAGCAATAGAAGTACCTCCACACCAAGGGTCCCAGAGAACAGAGAGGGAACTAGTCGGGTTAACAGTGAAGGAAATATAGTTTTTGATTTCAAAAGCTTTATTGCAATTGAATTTCCAGTACTATGAGCTTTTCATAGGAATAAAGTTCCACAGGGAGTGGTAATTGGCCTTCCACCAACTAAAGAGCAAGTTGTTGCTATTAAGAAATCTCCATATGATAGAACAAGCATAGCCATGGTAAAGAGAATCCAGGGACGGGATGCCCAGGCCCCCATTAAGCTTAGGATAGCAGGTCTCTTTCCAAGGCACAGTAAATAGTTTTCTGTGATTAATGTTGCCAAAGAAAGTGAATCTAGAGCACATGCGGCTAATGACCTTGCAACAACATTTAGGTATGATAGAGCCACTAATCCAGTAAGCAAGAGTGTTGCAAATAGTGAATTTAATGTATTGGATTCTACCCACAAAAGACAAAGTCTTAGCTTTCAAACCATCTAAAAGAGACAAGACTTTGAGCAATAAGAATTGAAAATCAGTAACTTTGAGTTTTTTGTAGTAAATCAGAAGGCCCAAGTATTTAATGGGACAGTGGGATTGTGGAATGTTGAGGATGTTACAGAAAACCTCCGCATTAGGGGCATTTTTAGAGAGCAAAATGGAGCTTTTTTGCTGATTGACTTGCAGACCGGTAACAGTGGCAAAATTACTAAGAAAAAGGGTGTTAAGGGTGTGGGCATTACTGGTGGATGCATCACTAAAGACTAGAAGGTCATCCGCAAACATTAGGTGAGTAATGCTATAATTCCCTGCAGAAATGCCCCTAAATAAATTATTGGAGTTGGAAATTTCAAAACAAGAGGATAAACCATCCATGACGATACTAAAAAGGTAAGGCAAGAGAGGGCAGCCTTGTCTTATACCAGAGGTGGAGCAAAAAATAACCTTCAAGCGCCCCATTAATGCAAATAGAGAAGTGAACATCAGTAGTGCAAGCTTTGATCCAAGAAATGAACATCTCAGGGAAACCTTTGGCTTCAAGTCTACTATACAGAAATTCCCTAGAGACAGTTTCAAAGGCCTTTGTGATATCAAATTTAGCACAAAAATGTTTTTCCTTGGCCTTGAGATTAAAGTTTCCAAGAAGCTCAGCTGCTAAGAAAATGTTGTCAGATATGACTCTCTTGTGAATAAATAATCCACCTTGGCTAGGATGGATTATGTAAGGAAGCACTTCTTTCATTTTGTTGGCAATAAGCTTAGAAATAATCTTGTAAATAACATTGCACAAGGCAATGGGTCTACAATCTTTAACATTGTTGGCATGAGGATGCTCAGGGATAAGTGCTAAGGCAGTTGTTTTGACTTGATTAGGCATGTACCTAGTGTTAAAGAAAGAGGTAATCGCATTGCACAAGTGGTACTGGATGGTATTCCAAGTAGATATATAGAATTCAAAAGTAAAATTGTCAGGGCCAGATGCAGAGTTGGCTTTGCCAGAGAAAACAATGTTCTTAATTTCATCCAAGGTAACCGGAGCAATAAGAGAGCTAGCTAGATGAGGAGGCACCAAGTTCCCTGCAGGGATATCAAAGGATAGCAGACTCACAGTGGAGGGTCTTTGAGTTTTAAAGAGCTTGTTGTAATTGTTAATGAAGACATTAGCAATGTCTTGTTGGGAAGTAAAGGTCCCAAGCTCAGAAGTAATCTCCTTAATACGACTATGGTTTTTGGAGATGTTTATTTTGGAGTATATAAACCTTAAGTCATCCTCGCCATGAGAAAGCCACCTCACCTTGGCACGTTGAATGATCCAGCTAGTAAGGGTGGAATTGTAATAGGCTAACTTAGTGTTGATAGTCTTAAGATTGCTGTTAAGTTGGGGATCCAATGGAGAACCTTGAATTTGTGTGGTGACAGAATGTTGTTGAGCTTTGAGATTGTCAATTTTAGCTTGGATGGAGTTAGCATTAGTCCAAGCCTTGTGCTTCAAGATATTATTAAGGGTATTGTGTTTATAGCAAAAGGAGATTAAGGGGCTGCTCTTATTAGACATAGAAAACACCTCCATTAGGTTATGCCAAAAATCAGGAAGTTTGGAGCAAAAATTTTTGTAGAGGAATCTATGTCCTCTCCTACTAACAGCTACATTAACCAAAGTTAAAGGGGAGTGGTCAGATCAGTCTGGATTGCCCACTCTATAGAAGGAATTGGGAAATTTAACAAGCCAACTATCATTAAGTAGCACCCGGTCTAGCTTAATATGGATGGGGTTAAGCTGTTGTTGGTTATGCCAAGTGTAGAAGTGGCCAACAAAAGAGAAATCATGCATTCCAATGTTAAAAATCATGCTGTTGAAGTCACGAACATTCTGATTAGTAAGAGCAGTGCCTCCTACTTTATCTCCCTAAGCACGACAGTAATTAAAATCTCCAATAATAGTCCAGGGAATATTAATGGAGTCAGCAATATCTTGAATACTCTTCTACAGAATTTACCTTTCTAAATGAGAGTTGCTAGCATAAATAGTAGAAAAAGCACAAACAGTAGTAGTGTTGACGGTGATAGTGCCATGGATCAGCTGGCTATTCATGAGGTGGGGGTTGAAATTCAAAGCATCAACATTCCATTTTGCCCAGATGCGGCCAGGGTTAGAGTGGAGAAAGTTGTCACATGAGGCTTCGTTAGGAAAAACTTTGTGGTTGGCTTGAAACCAAGGATTGGAGATATTGGAGTGGTTGATTTTGGCTTCTATAATGAAGAGAAGATCAATGTTATTGGCACGGGCAAGTTGCTTGCAGTAAAACACTTTGTACGGGCTGTTAAACCCATGAATGTTTCAAGCTGCAATGGTTGGAAGAGTCATTAGGATTTGGGGTTGGGGGTGGAGGCCGATTTAGATTGCTTGCCTCTAGTTTGCTTTTGTTTGGCTTTTTGCTGCGTTTTTATAGAGTTGGTGCTAGAGGTGGATGCCTCATTGGTGGAAGGGGGAATGTTGGGTTGGTGTTTGCGGGGGAGGTTTGGGGGGGGGGGGGGGGGGGGGGGGGGCGGACTGTTTTGATTAGGATTACTAGGTTCATGGGTGGTGGAAATATTAAAAAGGGAAGAAGAAGTGTGCACTTCTTCATGTTTTTCTAGGTCAATTAAAGCTTGAAAATTGTTCTTGGTTTTTATGGTGGGGAGGTCTTGAGTCTGCGGATTAGTGTTTGAGTCATCCTTGATTTGAATAGATGGGGAGTTGAGGTTTGGTATGAGAGTACCAAAACTTTGGAATTGGGTCAAAGGAAAGTCTTATGGTGGGGGGGGGGGGGGGGTTGTAGAGTTTGTGCTTGGCTGGTTTAGTTTGGTTGGAGGAGGGGGTTTTGGAATGTTAAGTCTGGGAGGAGGGGTAAGGCGTGGCTTGCGACTGGAACTCTGTCCTCTTGGTTTGTTCGAGACTTGGTTTTTTAGAATGGGATCTTTCGGGCAGAGGGTTGGGGGGATGCATTATTGAGCCACATTGAGAACACTGTTCAGGTTCCAATCATACTGGACTCGTAAGGGAGTAGTTTTACCATCAACACTGTAGAAAATCTCTTCAGGCAAAGGAGAGTTACTAGTTACTTGTACACAGACTCTAGCGAAAGTTAAATGAGTTTTAGCCGTTGTAAGAGCATCGACAACAATGGGAACACCGACACAACTTGCAAGTTTGGAAATTCTTTCCGGCGTCCAAAGAGAGAGCGACAAATTCATGATTTTGATGCAAAGGGGGATAGAGGGGAATTCTTCCCGCTTTGGAACAAAATCGGGAGTCCATTTTTGTAATATGAATGGCTAACCGAAAAAGAACCATGGTCCGGCAGTCCAAGCATGCTCGTAGTCTTCCATGGCAAAGAATTTGAGTAAGAAGAAACCATCGTCCATGGTGAGAAGCAACAGAGAGCCTTTGAGGTTCCAGGTCTTTTTAATCACCGAGAGCATGGCTTCGTAGTCACTTACTGATGGAATATCCAACCAACGAGACTGACCATTCCGGTGCTCCAGCAACGAATTGATTGCTGGTAAACTGAGCTGTGAGGTTTGGGGCGGGCACAAATGATAGAGAATGAGAGAACTCATTGGACACTTGAGGGGTGGTGGTCAGGAGGTTCTTCCATAGCGGGAGAACTGCAGAAGCAAGGGAAGCCGTAGGGGTGGAGGAGGAGGGGAGTGGAGGGAAGTCGGGATCGGCCATGGGGAGGGATCCCCCAGCCGAGAGGGTTGCGGCGGGAAACAAAACAGGAGCACCAGGAAAACCCTAGAAGAGCTATTGCGCCAAAAACACTAGGTGTTAGATTTTTTTTTTTTTTTTTTTGCCTTGAAGGTTTTTAAGGTTGTTGGTCTGTTTTGTAAGGCTTTTTTATTTTTTCCTTCTTACATGAATTTTCCTATTTAAGGTTACCAAAATTTACTCAACTCAAATCTGACTTGCATATCATACTAACACTCGAATATGACCCATTTCATCTAATTAACATGATTTGAACCTTCCTAACACTAACTCAAATAATGGTAATTATATCAATTTTCAATTAGTTTCGAATTATTGAGTTCAATTCGAGCTCGTCCTGAGTGATAATCAGGTCTATAATTTTAACCTAAATCTAACTCATAATAGTTAAATAATTTCAAACTTTTTTTTTTAAAAGTTGGATTGAATCAAATTGTCGAGTTGAGCCATTTATTAATACGTCTAATGGACCAATGGTTGTTTAAGGTAAGCTAGGTGAAATGAGTTAAATTAAGTTAAGCATTTTAAGATATTTACTTAATGGAAAAATAATCTATTATAAATATTTTTGAGTTAAAAAAAGAAAGAACTTTCACATTTATTTTGACTTATCTCTTCGGCTTCGTTTGAGACTGTTTTCTTATAACTTTTTAAATCAACATTTTAGTACAAAAGTTTTTGAATTAAAAAATTTTGTGCTATAAATAAGCTTTAGAAAATAGTAACAAAGTTGTCTCAAATGAAGCCTTAGTTTAAAAATAATGTTTTTGTTATTATTTTATTAAATGTATTTAGAAAAAAAATCAAAGTTTTAAACTTCTAAAACTAGGGTTGCAAATGAATTGAGCGTCCAACAAGCTACTTGTTGCACAGCTCGATAAGAACTCGTTTATGACCGTTAGATAAGATAAATAAACTTGTTAGCTATATAAACGAGCTTAAATAGCTTAGCGCTCGATTCATTTATGTTTATGAACAGTATCATTTAATACTCACGAACAAGCTCGTTAAAATGCCTGAATATAGCTTGACTAAGAAGCTCGATTAGAACTGTATTAGAGTTAAAAATACATATATTGTTAAATTTAATAATTTACTTTTACTAATCTCTTCTAAAATCATTTAATAATTTTTATTTTTACTTCCCTTATCCACCTAAAATCACAAACAGATCGCTCTCTGAACAAATATACAACGAATCATAGATCGCTTATTTGTAAATGAGCTCATTTGGTAGCTCGGAAACACTAATTAGATATGTTCATGAACAAACTCATTTGATAGGTCAAGAATACTCATTAGACATATTCGTGAACGAGCTTGTTTGATATATAAAAAAACTTCGTTAGATGTTCAGGAACATGCTCGATGAAATTATTTGTTAGAAGGCTCGATAAGGCTTGTTTGTTAAGTTAATGTACATCTAGAAGTAGAGCTCATTTATAGCTCGATAATGCTCGTTTGTTTAAAGCTCGATAAGCACGAAATGAACCGAATATGAACACACATTAATTTAAATGAACCAAGCCTGAACACACAAAAAAGGTCGAATCAAACTAAAACCGAACTTGAACAAGTTGATAATAAACAAACTCAACAATGAACGAGCACATACTAGGCTCGACTTGGTTTGTTTGGAGCCATATCTTAAACCTCTAAAATATAATAATTTAAATTCTTACAAAAAAAAAAGGTTTTAATTAAAGCCTTTTTGCTTATAATATATTTTCTAATTATAGTCTGCCAGAATATTGACAGCAATGGTTTTCTTTGATATATATAAAATTCAGTACATAATTAGTAGTGTCGCCATCGGCAAATTATTGCGTCCGGTCACCTGACATGCGGACATCCAATCCGGACATGCCACCTCACCCGGATGAATTGGGCCCCGTTATTTTTGAGTGACATGACGTATTTTTATTGGTGTCCGGATGAATCCGGACACCAAACACAATAATTTGCCCTCGCCATGACACATATTATTCATAGAAATATTATGAAAAAAAAAAAAAACTATAAGACTTCACCCGAGCTTATTAAGAAACAATTCATCTAATTATTATCTAAAAATACACATTATCACATTATGAAACTAACTCTTCGATTAATTTAGCTGATTTTTAAATACACCACAAGCTATCGCTACTACCTAGAGCTATCCATAGTCGCTGCCACCCCCAGGGCCAGCCACAAACAATGGTCATCGTCCTTAGTTGTCATCCATCGTTGACTTATTATTTAGCTTAATATTAAGTTTTTTTTTTTACTTTAAATGAAATAAAAAAAGTATTATTCTATAAAAAAAAATCATATAATCAACACAAATCTTGAGGCAATCTTTGAATTAAAAACTTTTGAAATTAAAATAACGATCATCGAAACTTTAAATTTGTCATGCTTAGAGTTGAATCGAGTGGCTCGACGAGACGAATCCAACAAGCCCCGGATCATGAAATTCCGACATCATTAAGGCACTTAAATGCTAAAAAATGAATTATTAATATAAACCATATGATAGAGTGTTTTAGATTCAAGTTCTAATTATCAAAATATCCATCCTAAAGAGCTTATAAATAGAGTCTCGTTCTCTATTTGAAGAGGAAAGAATAGAGAGAGAACTAGAGAGTTCTCTTGCATTTTTCAAATATCACCGTCGACGACGGCCACTACTTTTTATTTATTTATTTTTATAACCACCACTAGTTATTGCTGCCAATAAACACATTGCTACCGGCGATCACCATCATCAACAATCATCACCATCTTAAAACTCTTATCAAGATTTAACATTATTGTTAAGGACTTATGTTTCAATTGTCTGCTTGTAGACACCATACTTCTATAATATCCTTAAAAGAAATCAAGCCCTGTCATAGGGTGTTAACTATCTATCTGTGAACACTTAATTCTTATAATCCTCATAGGGGAAAAAAATTCTAGCTTTACTATTTTTATCCGTGTGTGCTAAATTTTTATATAATATAATAAGATATAAAATACACACTTTATGAACTCAAACATTCTAGCCAGTACCAGCATGCACTAAATTTGTTATTAAAAATAAAATTTGCTATTGCTATGTCCAATCCAATTATGTGTCCATCTGTTCAATATGCATGCATTTTGGGCGATCAAGTGTACTGCATGGTCAATGATACCTGGTGAAGCCTACGTGGGCAGCCACATCTTTTTGAGCGAGCACAATATTTACAGCAATTGGGTGTGTAATTTAATTAGAAATTCTCCTTATTCATTATTGACCAGGTGCAAGGAACGAGGACCCACTTGTTTATGACACAATTTATATTAAAAGTAAAAACGTTGGTGAATATAGTCTGATAGGATTTCTAGTTTCATAAAGGTATTGACCAGGTTGGCTGTATTAGGAAGTTATTGATGAACATGCATGTGAAATTGGGAAAATTATTGCATGTGATCGGACCTCGAGATAGGTCCGGATATTAATAAAATATTATTTTAAATTAAGCGCAGGTAAAGCACAAGTCAAAAGCGCAATCAAAAGTGCAGGTAAAGTGCATGTAAAGCGCAACTAAAGTGCAAGTCAAAAGTGCAGTCAAAAGCGCAGGTGACGCGGCAAATTTTTATTGGATGTCCGAACTTATTTTCCGCGTCCGGTGACAGGATGTAATAATTTGCCGTGAAATTGGCTCCTCTTCTTACTTCGTTCCCATTTCATGCCAAAACTCCCATCACCAAATCTAGTTCCGTTTCCAAACCCCATAGATCTTATCGAAACATGTTCATGCAATTGTTTAGGCTAAGGGTCCCTTTAAAGCATATTGTATATTTTAACTGAGTCAAATAATTTTTTTCAGGAGTCAATATAAGTCCAAATCACAATCCGTCTTCACCATAGCATAAATATTATAATGATTTAATCACACAAATTATTTACATAATTTTTGGACATTGGCGCAAATACTTGAGAAATTGACGTGCATTGTATAAGTGAATACTTTGGGATCGTAAATTTTGCAAACTGATTTCATAAAATACTTTTTAAATAAATTTAGCTATTTTATGAATATTTTTATAATTATTGAAATCCAAAAGAATTTATATGAATTTTATACTAAAAATTAATTAAATTATTATTATTATTATTATTTATTATAAAATCTTTATCCATTCACTAAGAAGCTTTCATAAGTCATTTCTTTTCATTTGTCCCAAGCCAGAGACCTATTAGAAGAAATTAAGAGAAAGAAATAGAGGATAGAAAAAATAAAATTTGGGATTTGGAGGTGTTGACATTATTTCTATATGAGGCCACTAGGACCTATCTTGGTTTCCTTCTGGTGATCTAATGATTGGAAGAAGCCCACTTCTCAATCATATTGTTCCCAATCAAAATCAAATCCAAGTCTAGTCAAATATAGTTCCACCCTTCAATCCAATCTCTAGTCCAGCCTTCTACTAACTTTCAATCAACCTTCAGATCATATCTGATCAATCCCAATCATTCCTTTTATTATCATTGATGTCGATAATTCAAAATCAACCATTCAAGTCCAAAATTCAATCTAAATCTAACACTCAAAATCAAATCCAAGGGTTAAGGACCTAGGTCCTGAAACCCTTTATGGGTGAATTTTCTATCACCTTGAAACCCATTTAAATGACCTCTGATTTGGGATCTATAAATTACATATTGTTTAGATATGTCTCTAACATTAAAAAAAAAAAAAACTGAATTTGAGCTCAATCTAAAACATCTAGCACTAGAAATTAAATCTTTATCTTGAGTCTATAAAAACATTCAATATTTATAACATGTGCCACTGGACTTGCCACCCACTGGAATTTGACCTTGGAACTCTTTCCAAACCTTCTAATCACATCCATGGCCTTTGTTATGACTAGTTGAGCAGTAGCCTACAAAATAACAAGAATGCCTTTTAAATGAGTTTTTGATATTTTCCCCAAAATTCAACATGGTCGTCCCATATTAATCTTCAAAACCTATTTCAATGGGTCCCAAATGTCATTAGTAACACATCGAACACAAACCCATCCTTTGGTTTGACCTAGTTGACGAAGTCAACCATGGTTAACCAAAGTGGCCCTTAAGGGTTTAAAAACCTATTTCCAACCAAATGACCTCCTCTTGACTTGAAACTACCTCGATTGAGCTTATATGATCAACTTGAACTCAATGGAAGCAACCCTTGATCCCAGGTCAACTTGGTTGACCAAATAAACTAAGTTTAACCAGACCTCCCATACACTTTTACCATTCAAATCCCTTGACCAAGACTTCTACAAACCCATTCAAACTCATGGGTTGACCTATTATGTCGTTAAGAGACCCCTCTTGAATATCCAAGCCTTCGGCCCACTTGCATTAGCTATTTGGCTTGACCCAAGTGTCTAAAGAGGGGTTGCCCTTCAACCAAGTTCCAACCTTAGTCTATTTAGATCAAAGCAATGGTGGCATTGGGTCCCCCTTGACCCAACACACCTTCCCTAGCTGGCCCAACCCTATGGTCAACTTGGTTTATGAATTAGGCTAACCCAAAGTTGCTAAAATTTCTATGGTTTGAGCCATTTCTCAACCTAGGACCCATCAAGCCCTACTAACTCCTCCAGGTTGGCAGTATTAGGAAGTTATTGATGAACATGTGAAATTGGCTCCTCTTCTTACTTCGTTCCCATTTCTTGCCGAAACTGCCATCACCAACTCTAGGTCCAAGCCCTCTCTACCTGCCTGTTTCTAAGCCCCAGATCTTATCGAAAGAAAGATAAACAACCATGTCGATTTTGGACTCATTGCCTCCAACCTTGTCTACAAATTGGCTCAATGCATGACAAGTAAAAGATATGATATCCTGACTAAAAAGGAAAAAAAAAAAAAAAGAAAAGAGTATCATAACAAAATATGTTCATGCTATTGTTCAGGCTAAGGGTCCCATTAAAGCATATTGTATATTTTAGCATAGTCCATTAATTTTTTTCAGGAGTCAATATAAGTCCAAATCACAATCCGTCTTCACCATAGCATAAATATTATAATGATTTAATGACACAAATTATTTTCATAATGTTTAGGCATTGGTGCAAATACTTGAGAAATTGATGAGCATTGTATAAGTGAAGACTTTGGGACAGTCAGATGTTCATTTTAAAAATTAATTTCATTAAATTTTTATAAATAAATTGAGCTATTTTATGAATAATTTTTATAATTATTGAAATCCAAAAGAATTTGTTAGAATTTTATACTAAAAATTAATTAAACTATTATTATTATTATTTTAATTTATAATAAAATATTTATCCACTCACTAAGAAGCTTTCATATATCATTTCCTTTCATTTCTCCCAAGCAAGGACCTATTAGAAGAAATTAAGAGAAAACAATAGAGGATAGAAAAAAGAAAATTTTGGATTTGGAGGTGTTGATATTGTTTATGTATGAGGCCACTAGGACCTATCTTGGTTTCTTTCTAGTGACCTAATGACTGGAAGAAGCCCACTTCTCAATCATATAGGTCTAAGTCAAAACCAAATCCAAGTCTAGTTAAATATAGTTCCACCCTTCAATCCAATCTCTAGTCCAACCTTTCACTAACTTTCAATTAACCTTCAAATCATATCTGATCAATCCCAATCATTCATTTGATTGTCATTGATGTGGATAATTAACACTCAACCATTCAAGTTCAAAATTCAATCCAAATCCAACACTCCAAACCAAATCACATAGTTAAGGACCCATGTCCTAAAACCCTTTATGGGTGAATTTTCTGTCACCTTGAAACCTAGTCAAATGACATCTGATTTGGGGTCTATCAATTACATATTGTTTAAATACGTCTCTAAGAAAAAAAAAACTAAATTTCAGCTCAATCTAAAACATCTAGCCCTAGAAATTGAATCTTTATCTTGATATAAAACCTTCAAATATTTATAACATGCCTTGGGGTTCTTTCCAAAGCTTTAAATCACATCCATGACCTTTGTTATGACTTGTTGAGTAGTAGCCTACAAAATGACAAAAATTCCTTTTAAATGAGTTTTTGATCTTTCCCCCAAAATTCAACATGGCCTTCCCATATTAATCTTCAAAACCTAGTTCAATGGTCCCCAAATGTCATTAGTAACACATCGAACCCAAACCCATCCTTTGGTTAGACCTGGTTGACCAAGTCAACCATGGTTAACCAAAGCGTCCCTTAAGGGTTTAAAAACCTATTTCCAACCAAATGACCTCTTCTTGACTTGAAACTAACTCCATTGAGCTCATATGATCAACTTGAACTCAGTGGAACCAAACCTTAATCCCAGGTCAACTTGGTTGACTAAGTAAACCAAGTTTGACCAAACCTCCCATACACTTCTACCATTCAAATCCCTTGACCAAACTTCTACAAACCCATTCAAACTCATGGGTTGATCCATTAGGTCGTTAAGAGACCCCTCTTGAAGACCCAAGCCTTGGGCCCACTTGCGTTAGCTATTTGGCTTGACCCTAGTGTCTAAAGAGAGGTTTCCCTTGAGCCAAGTTCCAACCTTAGCCTAGTTAGATCAAAGCAATGGTGGCATTGGGTCACCCTTGACTCAACACACCTTCCCTAGTTGGCCCAACCCTTGGGTCTACTTGGGTTAGGAATTAGGCTAACCCAAAGTGGTTAAAATTACTATGGGTTGAGCCATTTCTCAACCTAAGACCCATCAAGCCATATTAACACCTCCATTATATTGCCTTAGGTCCAACACACCTACCCTAATCAGCCCCACCCTTGGGTTGACTTAGGTTAATCTCTAGGCTAGTCCAAAGTGATCAAAACCACTTTGACCCGTGCCATCTTCCACCTCAAACCATATCAAAACCAATTGAAACTTGCATTGGGTGTCCCCTAACTCAACTAAACACCCAAGCTAGCCCAAATCGTACATGTATGAGTCAACCCGAACTACTTCCCCAATTGAGCTACCCTAAGCCCAATTGAGCACACCATTGAGCTCGCCTAACCCATAATATTCTTTCTAGCTCACCCTAACCTAGCCAATAGCTGTTGACAATCAGAGCTTATGATTTTAGGGTTTGCATTCCATCAAATTTGTTTATGGTGTTGTCATAACGGGCACAATGACTTAGGACCCCCATATGATGCTTAACTTCACATCTCAAGGTAGCCTAGCCTAAACTCTTCTTTAATGGAATGTTGGTTGTTTATTTTATTGTTATTATTTTATTTGATTGATTATAATGATGATTTACTAAAAAAGTGATTATTTATTGATTTTTTTGAATTAAATTGAACATTTTAATGTATTAAATAAAGGGTCCATTTATTGACTTTTTGATTTATAATAACTTTTATATTTTTATATTTTTATAAATATTAGACCTTGAGATAATTAAAATGCCACTAAATGTGTTGGATTTGAATTTTTTAACAATTAGTTATGAGTTTTATAAGGTTTATGTGTTTTTATGAACTAAGTTTGAACAAAATATTGACTTATTGATTTTTAATGAATTATGAAGATTTGATATTTTTCATAAATATTATACCCAATGATGAGCTCAATTCTTTTGAGTTTGCTCAATATGATATTTTTTGTGATTAACTATGAATTTTTAAAGTTTGAGTAATTAATGGAATTATTTAATTAGAAGTATTTTCTTATTTTAGAACCAAACTAAATTCAAATGTCAGGGATGACTTCTATGGGTGATTTCAAGTGTTTAAAATTTATTTGATATTTTTAATTATTTATTTTAATTAATTGTTAATTTTACTTTATTAATAAATTATGATCAATTTTGAAGGTTGGAGATAGGGCTTTTATTTTTCTGATTGGGTATTAAATTATGAGCATTTTGAATCATAGTTTGTATTTTTCTCATAAAATTTAGTTTTATTGCAATTTTTTGAAATTTCAACCCCAAAAGAAGGGAAATTTTTTTTTTTGATTAGTTTTATGGTCAAATGAAGTCAAACCTAAAAGAAATTAAAACCTAGGGTTTATGATGTCACAAAGTTTTTTGGTTTAAAGTTTCACCCTATTAGATGTGTATATAATTTTTTAAGTTTGCTAGAAATAATAATTAATTATTTTTTTATGTGTTACTAGTGTTCTAATGGGCTTGAAATTTGATATGGCAAACCCTTACATATTTAAAACCACACCACAAAGAAGGGTAGAAAAATTTAACCTATTTGAACAATTATAAATTTTTGAAGTTATGGGTCCAAAATGGACCTATGACCTTAAAATTTTAACTCATAGTAATCCTAAGTGTATCATGATTTTAAAAAATTATATGAGGTGTAAATTGCTAAAAAATCAACCACAAAAAATTGAGCTCATTTTGACAACTAGATCTTGAGAAAATAAAAAATCTAAACAAGTGCAATTTCCTCAAATTCTAGTGATTAAAACATGAAGAAATTTTATTACATTACCCTTACCAAACCATGTTAGAACATGTGCAAAATTTAACTCATAGTAATCCTAAATGTCTTCAATATAATATGTATTACATTCCAAAACTTACTTATGAATTTCAATTATATAGTGAAGTTAGATAACCCATGAATTAATATATGTCTACCCATCACTAATTTCAAATAAAATAATAATGTCGAAACCAGCTAGTCCTAACAATGTGAAAGAATCCTTATTATATCCAAGATGAAATGATATGATGAATGAAGAAGTGTCCTCTTCATAGAAGAATCAAACATGGAAACTATTCATCATCAACCCATAAGAGTAAAAATAT
The DNA here is from genome assembly GCA_016618105.1 of Dendrobium huoshanense. Lineage (NCBI taxonomy): Eukaryota > Viridiplantae > Streptophyta > Magnoliopsida > Asparagales > Orchidaceae > Dendrobium > Dendrobium huoshanense. The sequence continues at coordinate 2,970,321 of CM028349.1, read as the reverse complement.
TTTGATTTTAATAGATATTTATTATAAAATATAAAGTTAATGGTACAATCAAATATTATGGGAAAATTATTAAAGCTTACACCCAAAATTATGAAATTGATTACATTTTAATATTTTCACCTATAACTAAGATAAAAATAATTTGAGTTCTATTATTCTTGATTGACCATTATATTAGTTTGATGTGAAGAATGCATTCCTATATGATGAACTATCTAAAGAAATCTACATGGATCTCCCATTAGGATTAACAACAACATAAAAATAAAGGGTATGCAAGTTGAAGAAGTCATAATATGGATTAAATTATATCCCTATAGCTCGGTTCAGATAACTCACCAAGTCCATAATTATCCTTGGTTACAATTAAAGTAATTTATATGTAACATTATTTTTAAAGAGGCATCATTGAGAAATTACAGCTCTTAATTTATAATGCTAATTTCTTGTAATTAATGATGCGAAAGAAATGAGAATTCTACATGAATTCATAACCATAGAATTTAAAATGAAAGACCTAGTCCCCTTAAAATGCTTTCTTGGAATTGAATTGTCTCAATAGAGTGAGGAAATCTTCTATCACAATGAAATTATGCTTCCGATCTACTCAAGGGTGGAACCAGCCTTAATTTTCGGGGGGGGGGGGGGGGGGGGGAAGGGTTATAGGTAAAAGTGTAGAATTTGACTCGAACCCTATTTGTTTGTATTCTTGATCTTCGTACGCTTCACATATATGTCGGGGTCTAAAAGGGTAGTAACCCTGGCGGGGTTCGACCTGACCGGTCAGGTCACGGGGTCTAGGTTGTTTTGGATTCTCTTTACTATTTATTTTTGCATTTAGTTCATCATTCCCTAACAACAACACCTCTACATAATTTCTTTAATTATGTTGGCGGTAATTGCATAAAGACTATAGTATTTTAAAACTGAGGGAGGGGGGGGGGGGGAATTACCTAAAAACCCTTATAATAAAGACAAAAAATTGAATGAAGGGAATAAATTACCTAATGAATCATATAATAAAGAAAACTTTTTTAGAGGGGCAAAATTCCCCTTGGGCTTAAGGTTGATCCACTCCTGGATCTACCATATAAAATTGGTAAATCATTATACCAACCAAATGAAACTCAAATAGAAGAGGGTTTGAAGCTATTTTTGTGATAAGCTAGGTACTTGTAGACAAGGAGAGATACCAAATAGTCATTGAAAGATTAATATACTAAGCTCATTGAAGAACATATTTCACCTATGATTTGAGTATAGTCGATCATTTCATGTATAATACCAGTGACCAATATATGAATGCGACTATATGCATTTTGAGATGTCATAAATTTCTGTCAAAGTAGGAAAGTCCATTCTTTAAAAATTCAAACAAGAAAACTATTGAGGTATATATAGATGATGATTGTGCAATGGTAGTTAGTGTCAGGAAATTAACTTCATGATTCTTTGAGTTTGTAGGTGAGGGCTTAATTATATGGAGAAAGAAACCTTACTGTAATATCTAATGCATAAGCAGAGTACAAAGGGGTTGTCTTCAGAATTTTCTAAGCATTGTGGTTACTTTTTTTTTACAAAATATATTAGTAAAAGTGTAGAATTTGGCTTGAACCATATTTGTTTGTATCCTTGATCTTCTACGCTTCACAGATATGTCGGGGGTCTAAGGGGGTAGTAACCTTGGAGGGGTTCGACCTGACCGGTCAGGTCACAGGGTCCAAGTTATTTTGGATTCTCTTTACTATTTATTTTTGTATTTTTCATCATTCCCTAACAATAACACCTCTACATAATTTCTTTAATTATGCTGGGGGTAATTGCGTAAAAACTATAGTATTTTAAAACTGAGGGGAGGGGGGGATTACCTAAAAACCCTTATAATAAAGACAAAAAATTGAATAAGGGAAATAAATTACCTAATGAATCATATAATAAAGAATTATTTTTTAGAGGGGAAAATTCCCCTTGGGCTTAAGGTGGATCCGCTCCTGGATCTACCACATAAAATTGGTAAATCATTATGCCAACCAAATGAAAATCAAATAGAAGAGGGTTTGAAGCTATTTTTGTGATAAGCTAGGTACTCGTAGACAAGGAGAGATACCAAAGAGTCATTGAAAGATTAATATACTTAGCTCATTCAAGAACATATTTCACCTATGCTTTGAGTATAGTCGATCATTTCATGTATAATCCCAGTGACCAATATATGAATGCGACTATATGCATTTTGAGATGTCATAAATTTTTGTCAAAGTAGGAAAGTCCATTCTCTAAAAATTCAAACAAGAAAATTATTGAGGTATATATAGATGATGATTGTGCAATGGTAATTAGTGTCAGGAAATTAACTTCATGATTCTTTGAGTTTGTAGGTGAGGGCTTAATTATATGGAGAAAGAAACATTACTGCAATATCTAATGCATAAGCCGAGTACAAAGGGGTTGTCTTCAGAATTTGCTAAGCATTGTGGTTAATTTTTTTTACATAACCTATAAGTAAAAGTGTAGAATTTGGCTCGAACCTTAATTGTTTGTATCCTTGATCTTTGTAAGCTTCATAGACATGTCGGGGGTCTAAGGGGGCAGTAACCTTGGCGGGGTTTGACCTGACCGGTCAGGTCACGGTGTCCAGGTTGTTTTGGATTCTCTTTACTATTTATTTTTGTATTTGGTTCATTGTTCCCTAACAATAACACCTCTACATAATTTCTTTAATTATGTTGGGGTAATTGCATAAAGACTATAATATTTTAAAACTGAGGGGGGGGGGGGGGTGAAATTACCTAAAAACCCTTATAATAAAGGCAAAAAATTAAATGAGGGGAATAAATTTCGTAATGAAGCATATAATAAAGAACTCTTTTTTAGAGGGGCAAATTCCCCTTGGGCTTAAGGTAGATCCGCTCCTGGATCTACCACCACATAAAATTGTAAATCATTAAGCCAATCAAATGAAACTCAAATAGAAGGGGGTTTGAAGCTAATTTTTTGATAAGCTAGGTACTTGTAGACAAGGAGAGGTACCAAAGAGTCATTGAAGGATTAATATACTTAGCTCATTCAAGAACATAATTCACCTATGCTTTGAGTATAGTCGTTCATTTCATGTATAACCCCCGTGACCAATATATGAATGCTACTATATGTATTTTGAGATCTCATAAATTTCTCTCAAAGTAGGAAAGTCCATTCTCTAAAAATTCAAACAAGAAAAATATTGAGGTATACATAGGTGATGATTGTGCAATGGTAGTTAGTGTCAGGCAATTAACTTCATGATTCTTTGAGTTTGTAGGTGAGCGCTTAGTTATATGGAGAAAGAAACATTACTGCAATATCTAATACATTACGTCCGCGCCAGCTTTCTCGCATCCGTGCCTGCTCGCAACCCGCTGCCTGTAGTACCGCACGCTCGCCATCTGCCGCTTACAGCCTGCCATTCCATCATCTCTCCGTCATAAAAAATGTAACCGTGTAAGGTTGGGTCAACCCGGCAACCCGACGGGTCATGTTTGGGTCTAAATTTTTGAACCGTTTAGATACCTAGGTTGTGTTAGGGTCGACCCGTTTAAACCCGGGTCAGTTCCAGGTTTGACTCGGAACTCGATTTTGACACACTTAGGCCTTCCCCACAAGGAATGGATTAATTTGTAATAGACTGCAAATACTAGTGGATTCATTCAAACTAGGCCAAGCCCGTGGTTTTCCCCCTTTTAGGGGTTTCCACTTAAAAACTCTAGTGTCTCTTACGAACGCTATGACGTTCTATTTTCTTTGATTGTGCGTTGGATCTTCATTAAAGCTAAGACATTAAACTTTATATTTCTCTATTGCAATGAATATTCCAAGATGCAACAACTATGGTAAGAATGTAGCATATGATATAGCCTATAATTTAGCATAGCATGATAGTCTAAAGTAAGTTAAGGTATATATATTCTTGAGGAAAGATAAACAATGAGAAGGTTATGGAACTACCAAAGATTCAATTAGAAGATTAATTAACATATATTCTTTCCAAAAGTGTAACAAATCAATTGACCTAAAAATTTTAAGACAAGTTTGGCTTGTGCAATATCTATACGCCAATTTGAAAGGGAGCTTTGAGATTAGCAACCATAGGATGATTGTCCACTTCAATAATCCATGCTTTGATTATATTAATCGAAAATGAATATTCACTCAACAATTCATCCATACCCGTGTTTCTTTTTATTTTTATTTTTTTATCTCCATTAATTATGTATTGCTTTATTATTTAATTTTAAGATTCCTAATTAATTATATAATACTTATTGTTGCGGGCTAGAATATACGCGGCGGTAGAGTTAGAAAATTTTCGTTTGAGCGTTGTACAAATATCTAGCACACACAAATAAAAGGTAAAAGAACACCAGGAGTTTAACTTGGAAAACCTTAAAAAGGGAAAAAACCACGGTGCCACGTCCAGTTAAAAAGTTCCACTAGTGTAGTTTGAGATATAAGAGTCTAATTCGTCTAACAAGTTAGCATGATCAAATTACAATGAGTTTCTTCTAAATTAAAATTCAGTTACAAAGTCGAGCAGAGTTTCAGTGTCACTCAGGCATCTAACGAGATTCTGGCATCATTTTGACGACCGGAAAAACTTTGGCGGTGGTTGAGGAGGAGCTATTCTCTCCTCTCCTTCTCTTTTCTTCTCTTCTTCTCTTCTTCTCTTCTTCTTGTATGGATCCCTCTTATGAGAAATGAAGGGTATATTTATATTATTTCTGGGGTGGAATTGCTCGTAAATAGGTGTGAGATCAGGGGCAAATAGGGAGTAGCTGAATGGACGGCTGATATTGAATCCTTTGATCGTGCACTGTTTGTTAGACGTTTGATGGTCTTAGTGACGTCGGATTTCATCGATCTTGGGCTCGTTGAATTTGTCTCATCGAATTGTTCGATTCAACTATAAGCTCATTAAAATCAGAGACTATTTGGTAACTCAAATTGTGGTTCAAGCTTTCTAACAGCACTTCGAGCTCTTAATTTGGGCTCATTTGGGCTCGAATTGAGTTGAATTTGGTGTCGTTAAGTTTGTATTTCCGAGACACTCAGTTTCACTATAAGCTCGATGAAATAAAAGTTTGGGTTCTCCCGAATTTAATTTTGAAGTTTCCGGTTCGATTTTGCCTCGAGATTCGCACTAGATCAATATAGTTTTTTGGGAATATATCAGTTGCTCCCCTATTTTTGGACGTCGTAACTCCAGGAGTCTAAAAATATGTGTCACAAATTTTAGAGAATTTTTTCGAGTGACTCAGAATCGATCTTGCGTGTTGAAGCTTCTAATGGCTCTGAAAGTGCCAAAATTTAGTCCGAAATGTCGAAAGACGGCCCCGAGGACCACAAAAACGTCTGATTTGGTCTTCCTAGGGTGAAAAATGGATTTGGAGCTGAGTTGGCGCCAAACCGGCTGCCATCGTTTCTGCCGTAGCCTCCACAGACTGCATAGAAACACATGCAGGGCCAGCTGGCTCGCGCCTCAGCCCGCCCGGGGCTCTCCCGGCCCGTGCTGCAGCCAGCCTGGGCCTATGATGCAGCCCGCCTTCGGCCTGGTTAGCCCGCCCGCGCGTCACTTGTACCCGCCTACGCCCGCTGCTACCGTGCCTGCGGTCTGGCCGGGCCATGCCTAACCCGCGTGGTGGCCCGCGCCTGCTGCTACTGCACGTCATTTTCGGCGGGGAGAAGAGGTGGTTGTCGCCACTGCCTTAAGTGGGCCCCACCAACATGAAAAATACTATTTTTGGGCTTTCTTGGCTCGCAAAAAATGCCAAAAATTCTGAAAATTTTGAAAACAATTTTGAAAATTTTATAATTTTGAAAATGACAGTAACTTCCCCCTTCTCTCATAAAAACCTATAAATAGGCCCTCAAGGCCTATAAAAAAATTGCACCTTCTCTTTTTTCTCCCTCTGGCTCTCTGACAGTTGAGGCTTTCTGCTATTTTTGAGTAGATGATTTTCCCTACTCGACTCAGTGCCCCTCCTCTTGTACAGAAGTTGGAGATTTCTTCTTATTATCCTCCTTCCATCCCCCATTATCTTTCTACTATAGCGGCTTTGCGCTATCTTTCATAGGTGATTTTCCCTACTCTGATTAGCATCCCCCTTTAGTAAAAGAATAGAAATGGGTGATCATACATCCACCAAAAATCTTTTCGTCAAAAAAGATCATCCTATTGATCGATTCGAGGGCGCAAAGAAGACTCACAAGGCATCAAAAATTGATGATGTTATCTCCACCATTACTAACGATTCCTTCATTTATTTTAGGAAAAAATTCCATTTCCTAATGATCTGGTGATGAAGGTGCCGGAAAAATCTGATCGTGCTTGCTTTCCTCCTCCGGGATATGTGACGGTGTACGAATTCCGTTTATTAGTGGGGCTGCAGTTTCCACCATCTCCCAAATTGATTGACATTCTGATGATCTATGAAGTGAGTTTATCTCAATTCTCCTATAGGGCCATGTCGATCGTAATGGGCCTGATTGTGCTTTTCAGAGACCACGGAGTGGTGTTCTCTTCAGATTATCTTTCTCGGATGGGGCGTCTCTTTAGCGATATGCAGGGTCATATCTCCTTCAGATCTAAGTGGTTGGATATTAACACCCGAGACCCATCGAAAGACTGGATTAGAGACTTCTTTTTTATGTAAAATGATTGGGCCTTCAAGAAAAATGGGGAAATTTGAAGGAGTTACCCATCCCCCTTCATAATGGAGCGGAAGATTCATTGAAGATTCTGAAGCTTCCTGATATTGACTTCATCTGTTATGAGGTGCGTTATTTGAGCAGATACATAGACGAATAATAATTATTCAAGGTGGGATTATTTACTCAAGCAGGGAGATCACATGTACAGATGCTAAAGAAATCTTTAAAAGTTCCAGAGACCCAAAAAGATCAATCTAAGTGACCAGAGAGTGAGGGAGATTTGTAGACGCCAAAGAAGAATAAGGCAGATGAAATTTTGACAGTCGCCAACAAAAGTCCTCATTTCTCTCCGTCCAAGATATACATTGCAGAAGATGTTTTGAAACATAAGTGCATTGGTCATCGACGAGCTGATGAGTTGGTGAGTTCACCCTCTATCCTTTTCCCTTGTGTGTGTGTATATATATATATATATATATATACATTTTTAGGGATATATTTCTCACTTGTTATTGCAACTTGAGGTGAATAAAACCTTGGATAACTGGAACGATAAATTCGTGAAGGTTAAATATCTTTAAGGGGAATACAAGAAGAAATATGATGGTAAAGTGAAGGAGATGAAGACGGTGGAGGATCAAATTGAACAGTATAGATCAGAATTGGCAAACAGGATCACTTCAGCCTCCTCCTAGAATGAGTGGATGGATCGTTTATATGTAGAGTTGGTGGAGGCACAGGTGATGAACAACCAACAATTGAAAGATCAACAAATCCTTGAAGCTGAGAATAAAAAGCTCCTAAATATGTTGTTAGAGAAGGAAGCTCGGCTGTCACCGTCTATAGTCGTAGAAGAGTTCAAGAAATCTTATGCCTTCAAGATAATTCTTGAGGAACAAGTTCAGGAAGCTCGCGATCATATTTATGAAGTAGAGGTTGAAAGTGCTCTGATACCACTTGAAAGTGCTCTGATGGCACTAGAAAGTTTGTTAGGGATGTTAAGCCCTATAGAACTGGCCCAAGGCTAACAAGAAGAGAGGTGAATTGGTAATAAAATTCTTTACACAAAGAAATAAAATCACAAACCAAATCACCACAAACAAAGTGCGGAAATTAAATAAATGCAGAAGCGATAATAAGAAAAGAACACACCGGATTTATAGTGGTTCCGTCAAACCTTGACCTACGTCCAATCCTTGGAGGCACCCTCCAAGTATTGCATTAAAACAAGTGTCTCTCCTATAGCCCCCACAGCTAGGCGGAGAAGCCCTTACAAAATCACTTCCACCTTCCCCGGTTCGGCGGAGTCGTCGGGTCCTTTGACACCAAAGAGATCTTCTTCTTTGGTGAACTTACCTCGAGACAAGCCTTGAATCCGATGGTACTAAGGTGCGAGTTCGTCGGACCAACCGTGTGGAATCCCCTCCACACTCCCTTGAGTTTCTCCCCCTCACAGGATCTTCTCCCTCTCAAACTCCACCCTTTCCTCTCTCCCTTTCAAGCTCTCTCTTCTAGTTTTCCCCACAAGAACGAAGTTACAATGGCTGCCAAAGACACTTACAAAGTGTCATGCCATAGCTTAAATAGAAGCTCTCAAAACGAGCTCATTAATGCAAGTTGCCGACATTATCATCCAGGATGATAGGTATATCGTCCTGGCCGATTAGTTCAAATTCAGCTCAACGGCCTGTGATGATTTGGGACGATCAGAAGAAAATTGGTTATATCATCCTGGCCAATCTCACGATCATCCCGGCCTATTAGTTTAAAGCCGATTTTAATCGTCCTAATCATCGCCCTGATTTGGTGCTGGCCGAAGTCAATCGTCCAGGCCATCATCCTAGCCGATCATAAGATCATCCCGGACGATGTGATCGTATCAATCAACCATTAATGTTTTACAAAGATTCCAGATCAATTTAGGCATAATTGAGTTAGATCGGCCTGGATTATATAAATATCGTCCTGGTCGATTTCCTAAAACAAAGAATTCTTAAACTAATTATGGCGGTTGATTCTTTCTGAATTAAGACTATCGTCCTGGCCGATACATGTATCATCCAGGTCGATCTCAATGATGGCTGCCTTAATGAGGATGCCCTAATTAAGATTTCGGATTTTGGACATATCGTCCAGGATGATATAAATATCGTCCCGGCCGATATTACCAAAAATAGAAATCTTATAGGGAACAACAGGAAATCTTCCAAGTTACAAATCAACAGATCCCACACCAAATACAACAGACTCAAGAAAGGAAAAAGATTACAAACTGACACATACCTAGTCTACCCAATCTTGAGCTGGTCCCAAATTGCTGTCTGATCGTGTGGACCTAAAATGTTAGCACATAAGGCAATCGTAGAGAAATAAGGAATATTTACTATCATCAAAATCATAAACCATAGATCCACAACAGAGGTGAAGGCTTTAGAGGCAGAGCTTATAGAAGATGGCTTCAACAAAGATTTTAGGAAGGGTGTTCGTGCAGTGCAGCGTAAAATGGAGGGGAGATCGAGGGGTTGACTCCTAGCCAGGTTTTTGGTGATCCTTCTTCAGACTCTGGTGGTGAAGAGTTAGAGAGTGAGTTGCAGCAAGTTTTTTCTTTAGACGAGGGCGAGGATGATATTGAGATTCTATAGGATTGTTCTGATGTTGTATGTATCACTTTTATTTTCTTTATAGTGATTACATGTGTGTTTGATGTTGATGCTTTCATATGATGTACTTGATGTTTTAGTGAGTTATATAAAAAGATATTTCTCTTTTTCATATGCATATGAAATTGACTCAAATATTCTGGTAGTCTCTTTTGACTTTTATGAATGTGAGAGATATCCTCCTTGGATATCTTTACCTATCCGAGGTTGTTAATCAAAGCATTTGCTTGATGATTTTAACCTGTATGGAAAAGGTCGGATTAGATCCCCCTGAGATTGGTCATTTAATGATTGAGATATAATATTAATTGTGTAATTCTCGAATCACAGAAAAAAGGAATTTGAGGAGAAGAGATAGTATCACGACAAAAAGCAACACCACATTACTATATTATATATGACAGTACAACAATTCCCTAGTAAAACTTAGGGATACAAAAAAAGCATTCTTCTATAATCAATACACAAGGGGCATACAAAAAACTTAAAAGATACATAGCATAACTACTTGAGGTGACATAATATAAGATAAATACTACGAATAAGACAACATCAAACAAATAGTAGTATAAACTTCTACTGATAGTACTTGCGAAGGTTGTCCACATTCTAAGTTCAGGGGAGCATTTTTCCACAAGCATCCTTCAGTTTGAAGGTTCCAGGCTTGACCATGGCCGCCACAAAGTAAGGACCTTCCTAGAGGGGGGAGAGCTTATTGCGCTGAGGGCCTTTTCTAGCAGCTTCAATGCTTCGTAGAACTAAATCCCCAATGGAGATAGGTCGATGATTCACTCTCCGATTGTAGTGAAGAGCAATTCGTTGGTGTTATGCAGCAATCCTGAGTGAGGCTTCATCTCTTACTTCAGGGAGGATATCTAAATTTGTCTTGAGCCTCTCTTCATTGTTATTGAAGTCAAAAGTCTGAACTATGTTGCTTGGAACTCCAATATCAACTGGTATGACTGCTTCTATATCAAAATAGAGATTATATGGGGTTTCTCTAGTGGGAGTTATGGTAATGGTTCGATAAGCCCAGAGGACATTTGGGAGTTCTTCAGCCCATTGCCCCCAGCCTTCCCTAGGTGTGTCTTCAGCACTTTCAGAATTATTCAATTTGTAACATATGTTTGCCCATTAGCCTGAGGATGGGCGATAGCTGTGTGAATGAGCTGAATATGAAAATCTTTACACAAAGATGTAAAGATCTTTCCAGTAAATAAAGTCTTGTTGTCGGTGATGACTCTTGCAGGAATACCAAAGCCACAAACTATATTCTTCCATAAGAATTATTTGGCATTCACTTCAATAATTTTTGCCAAGGGTTCTGCTTCTACCCACTTGGTGAAATAATCTACAGTCAGGATGATGAATTTTTGTTATCCCGTGGCTATAGGGAAGGATCCCATTATATTAATTCCCCATTAGGCAAAAGAGCAGGGGCTCTGAAGTTATGCAAGTTCCAGAGCAGGTGTGTTGGTAAGATTGGAATGCAACTGGCAGTTTTCACACTTTTGTGTAAACTCAAATGTGTCATGTTTCATTGTAGGCCAATAGAATCCCTATCTCATAATTTTATAAGCCAATTTTTTTTCTCCTAAATGCTCTCCACATACTCCTGAATGAACATCTAGAAGTGCATAATTAGCTTCTGAAGGTGGGAGACACTTCAAATATAGTCCGGTGAAAGCGCACTTATACAACTCACCAGCAATAATGGTGAAATTTGCTGTTCATCTTTGAAGTCTTGTCGCAACTATGGGTTCTTCTGGCAGTACCCCATATTGTAAAAAAGACAGGATGGGATCGATCCAAGATGCCTCTCTTGGTTCATCGATTGACTGTATGTCCCACGGTCCTTGAATACTTGGAAAGTAGATCTTCTCAATACACTTTCTCTTATAGATGTCTCCCGTCGTTGATGTAACAAGTTTGGAAAGAACGTTTGCTCTCGTATTTTTCTCTCGGAGAACATGTATGATATGATGCTCTCTTATACGAGCTAAGAGTAATTTTAAAATGCTGCAATACTGGGCCAGTTGTGGATTATGGATGTCGAACTCCCCCTCCACCTGAGAGGTGACTAGTTGGGAATCGGTATGGACTATTAGGTTCTGGACCTCACAGTTAATTGCTAGTCTCAATCCAATGAAAAGGGCCTCATACTCCGCTATGTTGTTTGTTTCCGAAAACTTGAGTTAGAGACCATATTCATGAGTAACTTTCTATAGAGAGATTAATAAAATCCCATCCCTTGCGCCGAAAATTCTAGAAGATCCATCGACATACAACGTCCAACATGGAGGGGAAGGTAAAGTATTCGGTTGAACATCGTATACTGGGACGATGCATTCAATTATAAAATCTGCAAGTGCTTGAGATTTGATATCAGGCCAGCAGATTTGTGTAAACCCTAATTGAGTGGGTTTGAAAGTAAGGGCATAGTTTTTTGGTAGAATAAACTAATGCCAATACTGTCTTATCCGCTAGGGGATAACATCCCTCCGTTTTAGATAGGATCTTACTGACAAAGTAGATGGGGTGTTGTACATCATTTTCCTCTCGTACTAAAATTGAATTGATAGCCTGGGTAGAAACAGCTAGGTACGAATATAACTTTTCTCATGGTGTTGGTTTGGAAAGTAGTGGTGGGGAAACCAAATACTTTAGTAGCTTTTCGAAAGCTTCTTAATATTCATCTGTCTATTGGAACCCAAAACTATGAGCGCCTCTAAGTACCTTGAAGAAAGGGAGATATTTGTCTCCCAAACGTGCCAGGAAATGAGATAGTGCCACAATTCTTCTATTTAATCTTTGGACTTCATTGATATTTTTTGGTGGTACCATATCCTTCAGCTCCTTGATCTTCTCGGGATTGGCTTCAATCCCCCTGTGGGTTACCATAAATCTCAAAAACTTTCTAGAAGTGACTCCAAAAGCACATTTAGCGGGTTGAGTCGCATATTATAATGCCTCAGTAAGTGGAAGCACTATTCCAAGTCAGAGATATGTTGAGATTTTTCAAGACTTTTTACCAACATATCGTCCACATATACTTCTATAGTACGCCCAATAAAGGTTTTGAAAACCATATTCATGAGGGCGTTGATAAGTTGCTCTAACATTCTTAAGCCTGAAGGGCATCACTCGATAGCAATATAACCCTCTATCTGTTTGAAATGCTATCGCTTCTTCATCAATCAGATTCATCTTGATTTGATTGTAACTAGAGTAGACGTCCATTAAGCTCAACATCTGATGTCCAGAGGTGGTATCGACTAACTAGTCGATACGAGGAAGCGGAAAGCTATCTTTTGGGCAGGCTTTATTGAGATCTGTATAATCTATGCACATTCTCCATGCTCCACTCCCCTTCCAAACCATGATAATATTTTCCATCCAATTAGGATAGTGTACCTCTCGTATAAATTCGGTTTCCAAGAGTTTATCCACTTCTTGTTCGATCACTTGCTGACGATTAGGTGCAAAATTTTATTTCTTATGGATAATAGGTTTGCATGCCGGATCAATTTTGAGGGAGTGTACAATCACTTCGGGGCCAATTCTGGGTATATATGCAGGACTCCACGCAAAAATATCTTGATTTTCTTGTATAAAATCTGTGAATTTTTTCTTCTCGTCATCTGAGAGAAGTGATCCAATCTGCACCTTTCTCGAAGGATGTTTTTAAGAGATAGGTACAGCTGTTAGGTCTTCTACAGGGGAAGCTCTTTGAGGAATATCCTCATTCTAGAGATCAAAGTCCTTGATATTCAGGGTAACCGTTGGATGTGACTTGACCTGTTTGAGATAGCAGGTTTGTGCTATTTGTTAATCTCTTCATACCACACTAACTCCTGTCGGGGTGTGGAATTTCAGCTTGAGAAAAGGGATAGAGGTGGCAATTCCAAAAATCGACTCGAGGGGCCTCCCAAAGATAGCATTGTAAGCTAATTCTAACTTTACAATAATGAACTGAATGGAGTGCGTGGTTTGTTGAGGAAATTCTCCCAATACAACTGGGAGGCTGATTATCCCCTCTGCTCGTATAGGTCGGTTATCAAATCCGTAGAGTGGTTCTGCAGTAGGTTGAAGTTTCTCTCTGGTGAGACCCATATTGAGAAAGGTAGAGTATAACAGAACATCTACGGAGCTACCATTGTCCACTAGAATTCTTTTGACATTATAACACGGATCGCCTATCCCCGCATTAATCACAAGTGGGCCTTGATGAGGGGTTTTTACTCCCTCCAAATCAGAATCATCAAATGTGATAGAGTGTTATATAAAAGCTTTCTTTGGAGTTGGATTTTTGTTTACATCCAAAAAGACTTGATCAGATAATAGGGGGCTTCTAGCGATTTTCTCAATTTTTCCAACTGCTATTCGGTTATTGACCGGTGGCCTCTGTTGTTAATTTTGCCCCCTAGCAGGACGAGTTTCCTCTCGGATAAGTGAATCCCGAATAAATTGTTGAAGATAGCCTTGACGGATAAGTCTTTCAATCTCCTCTTTGAGTTGTCTATATGCTTCTGTAGTGTGACCACGTCTATGATGAAAGTAGCAGTACTGATCTTGATTTCCTGTGTTTGGCTTCAAAGGATGCATCCATTTCACTGTATCTTCATCTCGGATAGCCATTAATACATTTGCTCGAGATGTATTGAGTGGAGTGTACTCCTTCTCCAGTCGAAGTTCTTGTCATGCAATGGAGGCCTAGGAGGTAGATTGTTCTTCCATTGCTTCTTTTGTATGAGGATGAATTATCAGCCCTAGGTACACCCTTGCACTTCCCGTTAGTTTGCTCAAATTAATTTCTATGAGTATTTATGGCTTCATCTACTGAGATTTGAGCTTCCACACGATGAATCAAATCGTCATGTGAATGAATGGTGTCACGCATGAGTGCCGAATAGAAAGGGTCAGGATGAAGGCCTCCAAGAAAGACTCCTCTCAATAATTCGGGATCCACTCCCGGAATTTGTCGAGCTTCTGTGAAAAATCGCTGAAAATACTCCTTCGACAATTCTCCTTCATTCTGACGGATCAAGGAGAGATGGGAAGAATCTTTAGCTATTCTTCGATTGGCTATAAACTATTCGATGAAAGTTTTGGCCAATTTGACAAATGAGGGGATCGTCCAGAATGGAAGCAAATAGAACCATGTTTGAGCCTATCCTTTAATGGCGGTAGGGAAGATCTGACAGAGGAGTGCATCCGAGGCTCACTGAATATGCATGATGGTTCTATAGTGGTCGATATGCTCATACGGGTCGGATGTTCCGTCGTAAGACTCGATGCTGGGTACTTTAAATTTGACCGAAATGTGCTGCTGAAGAATGACTTCAGTTAGAGGTGATGACTCCTGGAAGTCCCTCTGTCAGAGAGTCTGTCTCACATCCCCTCAGGGGAACTCTTCCCGTACCAATCTTCGCAGTTCATGACATAGAGCATTGTGATGGAGCTCAGCAATATGTGGTTGGGCTAAGTATTCTAGGAGATCTAGAAGAATGCGAGGTTGCTAAGTTGAGGGCGGAGGATGTGTAGAACTTGTTGTATCGGCAAGTTGGTTATCCTGTCGTGATTGCGGATGTCTTCTTGGTGGAGTAAGGTTGATCTCTGCTTGATGATGTTTGAATTGAACATCTTCAACCCGTGGTGGATCCCGAGAGAGAAGAACTTCCTCCCGTTGTGCCAGTGCAGGTTAACGATTCTCTCATAGGAGTTGAAGGATCTCATTATGATATTCTTCCATCTTTTATATTCTCTCTTCTAAAGAAGGTCCCGAGGTTCCTTCTCCGGTAGCATTTTGCCCCCCATGATAAAAAAGGCAGACATCGGGCGTCTATGATTTCATAGAATAATTTCTGGAATTGGTGGGAGTTGGAGCGAGAAGCCCCAATGATACGACTGCTACGTATGTTGACCACTGTAGCAATAATTGAAGTTGTGGGATAATGTTTCCCACAGACGGCGCCAAACTATTGTGGGCTATAATATACACGCCGGTAGAGTTAGAAAATTTTTGTCTGAGCGTTGTACGAATATCTAGCATACACAAACAGAAGGTAAAAGAACATCAGGATTTTAATGAGGAAAACCCTAAAAAAGGAAAAAAACCATGGGGCCACGTCCAATTAAAAAGTTCCACTAGTGTTGTTTGAGATACAAGAGGCTGATTAGTACTACAAGTTAGGACGATCAGATTACAATGAGTTTCTTCTGAATTGAAATTCAGTTACAAAGTCGAGCAGAGTTTCGGCGTCCCTCGGGCGTCCGGCGGGATTCTGGCGTCGTTCTGATGACGGGAAAAACTCCGGCGGTGGTCGAGGAGGAGCTGTTCTCTCCTCTCCTTCTCTTCTCTTCTTCTCTTTTTATTGCATGGATCCATCTTATGAGAAATGAGGGGTCTATTTATAGTTTCTTTTGGAGTGGCATGGCCCTTAAATAGATGTGAGATCAGGGGCAAATAGGGAGTGGCTGAATGGACGGCTGATATTGAATCATTTGATTGTGCACTGTTCGTCAGACATTTGAAGGTCTTAGTGATGTCGGATTTTGGCGATCTTGGGCTCATTGGATTCGTCTTATCGAGCCGTTCGATTAGACTACAAGCTTGTTAAAATCGGAGACCGTTTGGTAACTTAAATTGTGGTTCTAGCTTTCCAACAGCATTTCGGGCAGTTGATTTGGGCTCGGATTGAGTTGAATTTTGTGTCGTTGAGTTCGTATTTCCGAGACGCTCAGTTTGACTATAAGCTCGTTGAAATCGGAGTTCGGGTGCTCCCGGATTTAATTTTGAAGTTTCCGGTTTGATTTTGCCTCGAGATTTGCGCTCGATCAAGATAATTTTTTGAGAATATATATGATGAGCATTCAAAGCATTCTTATAATAAACCTAAAGATTGAGTTATGTAAAGATTTTACCAAATTAAAGAACTTTAAAAATTTATTTTTGATTGAACATTTTAATACACTTATTTTGAATTCTCTTAGATGATATTACAATGAGATCCCTTTTGCATTGCATGCGAAGATAAAATTATGAGTCTTACCTCAAATAACTCTCTCCAATTAATGTGGAATATATATTTCCCGTAATCAATCAAGGAGATACTATGAGTCTCATATAAGCTTCTCCTTTAAAAAATAACAATAATATTTATTCAATATTTGCATCACCCAAAAAAAATCCTAAATATTCATAATTAACCATAGAATATTTCAAAGACAACAAAATATCACTAAATTTCCCCTTCTTCTCAATTAGTCCCACTTGGCAGTATGAATTCATTGGTTAACTAATATTTAATTATGATTAGTTCATGTCAATCCATTATTCTGAAACATATTAGACTAACAAAGTGATCGAATTCGCCCTTAGAATAGCTGACTTTAGGTAGCAAAATTCACCCTTCAAGTGGCTGAATTCATCCTTCAGGTGGCTGAACTCACTATTTCGACGATTGACTTCATGTGGCCGACTTTAGGTAGCCAACTTCAGGCTTCTAATAGTTTGGATAAGATCATTGAAATCGTTCTCTATAGTTTCTATATCTCATTTAAAACATTTATTTTCTTTTAATGAAAAGTGAAAGATGGCACTTTTCTCTTAGAACAAAGAATAGCCGAATTCTCGTTAGGACATCTTTTCTTTTGTGTTTGCTTTGTTTTCAATAAGCGGTATTTCAAATTCCGTTGGCTTACCAACCTCTCCCGATTTGTTCCCAAAATGTGCGAATTACTCACAAGCTTATTTTATTATTTTATTTTAAATTGAAAATAATCACATTTTTAATTATATGCGATTGTTGAACTAAAATGTCTTAGGTGTGCCAATTAATGAAACAACATGATGACCTAAATCCGATCAAGAAAATTCATGTTCGAGTTGACCCGTTTAACAAATGGGTTGGGTTCGTGTCCGAATATATACTTGAATTCTTTAAAAAATCAGGTAATGTCCTGGTCAACCTACTAAGCCGTAAAGGACCAGGATTTGACCCCCGTCCCGCACCTCGACAAGATCATGCTCGCCCGCCTCGCCTCCAAGTCCAACAACCCGTATTTTCGCACTGCAGCCAGTGCTCGTGCTCATAGCCTCGCATCGCGCTCACGCCACTGCCTCACTCACCCCCTCGCCCGCTCACTACAACGCCTTCACCCACTTGCATAGTCCTGATCTCGCCTGCACCACTGCTTATGTTCGACGACCGCCTGCTGCTCGAAGTTCTTGGTTAGCGAGTCGGGTTCGCTCAACCAAGTAATCCGGCGGGTTGAGTCCCAATCTGAATTTCTAACCAGTTTGTTTAATCGAGATAGGTTCAGATTAGATCAGTTGAAGGCAAGTCATTTTCGTGTGTCAATTAGGATTTGTGAATTGGATTAAATGATCCAATAAAAATATTAAGTTTAAAATAGAGATTATTATTAAATTTGGATACAACCATTCAAAAATAAAAATATCAATTTCATACGATTTCTAATAAAAAAAAATAAAATCAATAATTTCATATTGAGTGGAACCTGGCTTAATTTATGTAGCCACTTTGGTTGGCTAAACTCAACATTTTTTATGTCTGATTTAAATTAACACCTCTAATTATATAATATAATATGACGTTATAGCATACCTTTTAGATTTATGCTAAAATTTAACATAAATATAGATAAAATAAAAGGATGCAGACACCGATGTTTTCATATTAAAAGCTTCTGATTGGGGAAAAAACTACAGTCCCTGACCAAGTTGAAATTATTGTATTGGGTAAACGTTGGCTATAAAAATTCTCCATTCTCCCAAATTGGAAGAGGTTGGATTACATGAGTGAGTTATTGGTGGAAAATGTCGACAAAATTGATAAGGGATGAGAGGTATTTTATTGGTTTTCGCCCGAGTGATCAAAATATGGCAATGGTGGTTAGACGGTGGTGCTCCAATGACAGTGCATGGGCGGTGGGAGTCCAATTGCTGTTGTTGGGCGACAATGGACCAATAACAGCGGGCGAGCAACAATTATCCAACAATGATAGTGGCTAACATTATTGAAGGTCCTGTGGCGGTAGTCCAAAAATATTTGTCTGACAACATTAATCATATCACAAAGGCCAAGCAGTGATATAATGGTGGTAGTCAAGTGGAACTCCAAGATTTTTCATACCTCTGAGTTATCTTGAATCTCAAGCCAAACAAGACCCTTTTTGTATAAAGAGCAGGGGACTATTTATATATATCATTTAGTTTTTTTTCAAAACAGTTGAATATTATTTTACTTCTAGAATTCATCGTTGAATAATTCCAAAGCTCTCGCTTGGTTTCTTGTCTTTTCAGCTATTTTTTAATTTATTTATTGTCAGACCCTAAACTGCACAAAAGTCTCCTAAAAACCCCTAATTTTCAAGCCAATGGATGAATTCAATTTGCTTTCAAAAAGCAAAATTATGAAATAGCCCTATAGTTTCTCGAAAATTTCATAGTTGCTTTTAAAATATATTTAAAACTGAAATTAAACTTGTTGGTTGAATGTTGTGAGATGAATTATGATTATGAATGTTCCTTTCAATTTTTTTATTTGAAGAAAATAGCTTGCACATTAATTGATATTGCTTTGCTAAATTATAACTGTTTAGGTATATGATTTTCATCAAATATATGTATCATTTGGTATACAACCTAGTAATTACAAAAATTTCAATAGCAATTTTCATAGTATTTTTTAAGACTAACTTCTTATTTAGGTTATGAGATGACAAATTTAAAATAAAGGATCTAATTGAGATAATCATAATACATTAACACTTATATTCAAATGAAAAATAAAAAATCAATAAGTTTGATGTTAAAATGTTTAAAGAAGTTTATTTCCTACCCCCCTTAAAAAATGAGCTATATGAAACCTTTCTTAATGTTGTCAAAAAAACTTGGGTAGTAAAGGGCACTCTCAACCTCTTTTTTCTTAAGAATGACTTTTTTGTAATTCAAGTTTTCTACTCTATAAGACTTTGAAATGGAAAGGTTAAGGGTACCATAGTGCTTCTTTGGAAAGCTTTTTATTTTACAAAAGTGTTATGAAGAATTCTAATATAAGAGAGAAGAATTTATCTCTATCCCACTTTGGATTAATATCATAGACTTACCAGTCAGTTCTTAGAATCCCTCTAGCATCTCTAAAATCGTTGGCACTATTATTCTCCCTCTTGCGTTGGACTCCCTCATTACTAAGAAGACTAGATTAACATTTTTCGTATCTCTATGCAAGTCGGCAATAATTTAGCCTTAATAGATGAAGTTTCTATTTTAGTTTCTCAAAAAGAATAAACCCTATGTGTGGTATATGATTGGAAACCCCTATCTTGTACTGAGTGTGTCTCTCTTGTTCATCCTCACAATCTTTATCCTATAAAATTCCAAGATCATACACTTTAAAAATCTCCTACTACAAGTAGTAGATGCATTAGAAAGCCAAGGAATAAATTAAAAATGGTTAACCCTACAGCCACCCACTAAATCCAACACTATCTCCTTTAAACTAAGCCCAAACACTTTTCTTCAGACAGTCAACCCCCCCAATTCAGGAAGCTACTTTTTACATGGAACTGTCTAAAGCAATCTTAAACCTGAACTCCCCATCAATGACCCCCTTACAACTATTAACATCACCACTTATTCCGCCGGGCCAAACCTTAAGCAAAAAAAGAAAAAAGAAAAAACTCATTTATTCAATAAGAAGTTGAGAATTCTAATCAAACTCTCTCTAAAATTTTGCAAACAATCCTTTAAGCTATTTTGCAATAATCAGAACCTTCAAAAATTACTAAGGCCAAGAAACTGACCACCTCTACCTCAAAAATCCAATGACCTATCTATGCTTTGCCTCTTGGAATGTGAGAAGATTGAATATGCTTTATACTATCTTGAATTATAAGGACCTCATTTAATGATTCAAAATTAACCTTCTATACATTCTTGAATCAAAGTTTAGCCTTTCCAGGTCCTCTGACCTTTAGTTCAAAAACACGCACAAAGTTTTTGCCAATGAGGCATTCATAATAACTTCAATATTTAATAGCCAGGTAGAATATGAATAAAATGGAACACATCTACCTTATATTTTACTCTTATCCTCATTGATGATCAACAGATTCATGGCTAGGTTTTTTGTGGGACTTTGACCCCTAACCTTCTTGTTATTTATTATGCTTCCAATTTACATGATCAAGGGGTAAATTATGAAATATCACTAAAAACATTGGAAGCTCTATCAACTAGCCTTATATTATCATGGGGGATTTAATTGTTGTAGACACTGCTCTTAAAAGGCTGGAGAGAACTAATCAATAATAAAAATTATGGGATTTTAATAGCATGATATTTTAATTTTTTGGAGTATTAGTAAAACTGAAGTTAGAGAGGCTTTAAAGAAAATGAAGGGTGGAAAAGCTATTGGACCTGATGATATTTCAATAGAGGTGTGGAAATGCTTAGGAGATGAAGGGATTTCTTGGATTACTAAACTTTTTAATACTATTTTGAAGACTAAAAAGATGCCAGATGAGTGGAGAATGAGTGTGTTAATTTCTATTTTTAAGAATAAAGGTGATGCACAAGATTATACGAATTATAGAGGTATTAAGTTAATGTGTCATACTTTAAAACTATGGGAGCGAGTTATGGAGCATAGATTGTGGTGTGATACTAAAGTTTCTCAAAATCATTTTGGATTAATGCTGGGTAGGTCGACTATGGAAGCCATACATTTATTAAGAGGTTTGATGGAGAAATATAGAGAAAACAAGGAAGATCTACATATGATATTTATTTATTTAGAAAAAGCATATCATAAAGTTCCAATAGAAGTGCTATGGAGAGTTCTTGAAAAGAAAGGAGTCAATAATGCTTATATTCAAATCATTAAAGATATGTATGCGAGAGCTATTACTTGTGTTCAAACACAAGGTGGTTTGACCAAGTATTTCCCTATTTCGGTTGGGTTACATCAGGGATCAGCCTTAAGCCCATATCTTTTTGCTTTAGTCATGGATGTTCTCACTTGTCATTTGCAAGAGGATGTACCTTGGTGTATGCTTTTTGTTGATGATATTCTTCTCGTTGATAAGACTAGAGAGGGAATTGAAAGTAAACTTGAATTATGGAGGTGAACCTTAGAGTCTAAAGGTTTTCACTTGAGTAGATCTAAAATGGAATATATGTAGTGTAATTTTAGTAGTAATAAACCTAGTGAAGGGATTGTGACTTTGGGCGATCAAGTCATTAATAAGAGTACACGTTTTAGATATAATGGATCTATTGTTCAGAGTGATGGTGATATAGATGGGGATATTATCAGCAAAATTCAAGTTGGATGGTTGAAGTAGAGGAATGCATCGGGCTTGTTATGTGATAGAAATATACCCCTCAAACTTAAGGGAAAATTCTATAAGATGGTAGTGAGGCTTGCAATGCTTTATGGTGCCGAATGTTGGTCGTTAAAAGAGAAGTATAATACTAAGTTAAGTGTGGCAGAGATGAGGATGCTCAGGTGGATGAGTGGCTTTACCCTTAGAGATAGGATACGAAATGACCATATACGTGAAAAGGTTGGAGTAGCTCTAGTAGAAGATAAGATTAGAGAGATTCACCATAGATCACATAAAACGGCGGCCTTCCGATGATCCGGTTAAGAGAGTAGAGGTATTAGATTTGACTTGTGTTCAGAAAGGTAGGGGTAGACCTAAAAAGACTTTGTTAGAAAATATTAGGAATGACCTTTCTTTATTAGATTTAAATGAGAATTTGACTTTTAATAGGACACAATGGAGAAAAGGATTCATGTAGCTGACCCCACGTAGTGGGATAAAGGCTTGATGTTGTTGTTGTTGTTGTTGTATTTTAATTTTTCATTAAAGATTTGGCCTTAGTATGTCTCCACTTTAGTTTGTTCAACAATAGGGATGATAATTCCATCCATATTAAGTTGGATAAGGTGCTAGTTAGTGAGGAATGGCTTGACTTATTTCCTTTATCATTCTACAAAATTGATAATCCAAGGTGCTCTCATCACTCTTCTTTGATTGTCACCACATAAAATCCACAACTGAACAATTATAGGTTCATCTCCAAAAACAATTGGACCAATATCTCCAATTTTGGGAAGCTTTTCATTCGGCCTTTTTTGCTCAAGCTGTTGGAGAAGGGTAAAATATATTATAAAGTATAAATGTTGGGCATAATTATCACATAATCTCCCAAATATTGCAAATGCTTTTTTTTTCTATGCTTATTGATCGTCATAATCCATTTATAATTGTTATATCTAAGGAACTGAATGAAGCTCTTTCCAATGCATATTCTACTTAAGCTTGTTAGATTCTCTAGAGAGTTAACTAAAGTTTCTCAACTAAGAGGACCTCAAGTTCCTATGTGGGAAAATCAAAGGGAGAAGAAACTATAATTGCATAAAAGGAATCCCCACTGACCTTGGAACCTTCTTTAATTAGAAAGAGATTGTTATTGTTGCTTCAACTCATTTCAAGAAACTATTCAATATTCAATGTACTCATGTTAATGATGCCACTTTACTTTGAGTTGGTAAAATTGTTCCTCCTCACCTTATCCTTTGCCTCAGTGCCCCTATCACTAATGAGAGATTATAACTATTTTTTTTTCTTTGTCTTTAAAAACTTTTCACCTAGAACTAATACATTTACATTTTAATTTTATACATCCTCTTGGGATTTTATTGGTGAGAAACTTTTATGACTTGTTAAACATTATTGTTCTAGCAATCGGTTGCAAAAGAAATTTAAAGTGACAACTATCACCCTCATTCCCAGATCTCAACATGCTAGCAAAATTTCTAACCACAAATGTATATCCCTTTAAAATACTTCTATGAAATTATTTCCAAAATCTTAGTTACTAGACTCAAGCTCCTCATCCCTCACATTCTTATAATAATCAAGCTAGCTTTCTTCAAAGCATGATCTATGTGGACAACATTATTCTTGCTAAAGAGATCCTAGAGGAGTTTCAATCTATAAAGAAAGATAATGTATTTATGCAATAAATTAGACATCTATAAGACTTTTGTCATTGTATTAAACCAAAAGGTTTCCATTCCATCTCCATTGATTGGATCAAATCTTGCATATACAATGTGAACATTTCTATCAGCATAAATGGTGCATTCCCTTGAGAGCTTCTTTATTCCACCACTAGATTGAAGTAGAGATTCCCTTCGTCCCCTTATCTACCATGTATTGTCATGGAAAGCCGCTTAAATATCTTTGAATGTGAGATAATCAACAATTCATACATTGGAATTTCTATGGGCACCACCAACATATCTAACTCCTCTATGCTAATGTTTTATTAGTTTTTTTCAAAGAAAAATTTTAAAAGATTAATGCCCTAAAAAATTTTTATCACAATTTGGGGATCATCTAGAATTCACATTAATTCCTCTAAAAATGTTATTTACTTCTCCAAGAATTCCATAAATCAAGGCACACTCAACACCATTCTAAATCTCAATACTAGCCTAACTATGATTTCTAACCTCTTATTCTAAAAGAAACCCTCCTCCTTGAAGATTGGAAAGCAAAAAGTCTATCTTTTGCAAGCTATATAAAATTTGTGAAATTTAGCATTTGTAATACATTGCTTGTTAGACTAGAGGTGGAATTCCCCCCCCCCCCCCCCCCCCCAAAAAAAAAAAAGATTAGAGGTGAAGTTATGCCTTAGTCTTGCTCTAAATTCTTAAATAGGCTTTATTCTATATTTCTCTACCATGGAGATATTAATGCCAAAATGCATCATGGTGAGTTGGGCATTCCTACCTTTTTTTCCTCAACTCATACTTACAATTGTATATTAATTTGTTTTATTCTCTTCTCAAACTTGATACTCACTAGCTTGTGTAAATAATAATTTTATTCAATGAGATATCCAAACACCCCAAAATTACCATAGTGCTAGAAAAAATTGAATGTCATTTTCTCACACCATAAAATAGAATATTATTTTTGAAATTTCATCTTGCACCAATATTTTTCTACTTTGCTATGGTGTAGTTGGAAAGATTATATGAGCAATGTGATGTTAACATCCTCTTACATTATTTTTTTATGAGCTCTCCATTTTCAAAAAATTTCATAATGGAAATTTGAACTTCCTTGTTTTCTTATTGGTTCCTTGTTGACCTCATTTCTCTATAAGGCCACTAGGATGTAGCTGGGATTCTTTCTAGCGACCTAATGATTAGGAGTCCACTTTTCAATCATATATGTCCCAATCCAGATCAAATTCAATTCTGCTTTCCAATCTCCAGTTCAACCTTCAATCAACCTTTAAATTACGTCCAATCAATCTCAAACACTTATTGGGTTATCATTAAGATGGATAATTCAAAGTCAACCATTAAAGTTCAAAAAGCAATACAAACCCAAAATTACCAAGTCTAGATCCAAGGCCAAAAGTCCAAGTCCTTCAAACCTTTCTAGATGAATTTTTTATCAACTGGAAACCCAGTCAAATGGACTCCGATTCATGATCTATCAATTGCATATTGATCAGATATGTCTCCAAAGTAAACCCAACAAATTTGAGCTCATTCTAAGATCTCTAACCCTAGATATTATTGCCAAATTTTTTTTCATAATGATTTTTGTCGAATGTAAGTATCATTTCTTTTTTATTTTCATCAAATATAAGTATCATTTGGTATACAACTTAGTAACTACAAAAATTTCAATAGCAGTTTTCAACGAATTTTTTAAAACTAACTTCTTATTTAGGTTTTGAGATGTTAAAGTTAAAATAAAGGACCTAATTGAGATAATCATAATACATTAACACTTATATTCAAATAATAAATAAAAAATTAATATGTTTTATGCTAAAATGTTTAAAGAAGCTTATTTCTTATCCCCCTTAAAAACTGAGCTATAATATAATCAAATTTATAAACGAGACATAATGTTGAAAATTTTTAAGGGCTCTTTTCACATCAATGGCTTTCCCTCCCTTTTTCACATTAGATACCCCAAAACCAGCTCATTGGAAACCCTAATCCCCAACTCAACAAATTTCCATCTTCACATGATTAGAAGAAACTCCTATCTTAATATTCCTATACGACTAAAGACTTCCTTGTGAGTTATGCTCAACCACAATCAAAGGTCATCAACTTTCCAAATGAAGACGTACAAGAATGTTCAAAAGAATGGGAGTTATCTACTGTCAACTACTCCATTCGTAAATGGTCTTTTATGAAGCCTTACTTAATGTTGTAAAAAAAACTTGTGTGGTAAAGGTTAGTCTCAACCTCCTTTATCTTAAGAATGTTTTTTTTTATTCAAGTTTTCTACTCAAAAAGTCCTTGAAATGGAAAGGTTAAGGGAACCTTAGTGCATTTTTTTAGAAAGCCTTTTATTTTACAAAAGTGTTATGTAGATTTCAAAGCTAAGAGGGAAGAAACCACCTCTATCCCAATTTGAATTAAGATCTTAAACTAACCAATCCGTTCTTGGAACCCCTCTAACATCTCTAAATTTGTCGACACTATTAGTCTCTCTCTTGAGGTGAACTCCCCATTACTGAGAAGACTAGATTCACATTTTCTCGTATCTCTATGCAAGTTTACAATAATTAGCCTTAATATATGAAGTTTTTATTTAAATTTTTAGGAAAGAACAAACTCTACGTGTGGTATATGATTGGAAACCCCTATCTTGTACTAGGTGTGGCTCTCTTGTTCATCCTCATGATCTTTGTCCTATAAAATCATAAGATTCTACACTTCAAAAATCTCTTACTACAAGTAGTAGATGCATTATAAAGCCAAGGAAAAAATGGAAAAATGGTTAACCTTACGTAGCCACATACTAACTCCAACACTAACTCTTTTAAACTAAGCCCAGACCCTAATCTTCCCATGGTCAACACCCCCCCCCCCCCCCCCCCCCCCCCCCAACACACACACACACACACATACACACAAATTTAGGAAACTACTTATATGGAGCTGCATGAAGCAATCCCAAACCTAACTCCCCCATCAATGATCTCGTTATCATATTAACATCACCACTTCTTCTGCCAACCCAAACTCAAGCAAGAAAAAAAAAACATTCATTCAATATGAAGTTGAGAATTCTAATCAAACTTTTCTAAAATTTAGCAAACAATCCTTTAAGCTATTTTTCAGTAATTTAAACCTTAAAAAATCACTAAGGAAAGAAACCAACCACCTCTACCTCAAAGACCCAATGACCTATATGTGAGAGGATTTAAAAGTCTTGATAGGGTCTTGAACTATAGGGACCGTATTTAATGATTCAAAATTAACCTTGTATACATTCTTGAAGCAAAGTTTAGCCTTCCAAGTCCGCTAACCTATATTTCAACAACACTTACAAAGTTTTTACCAATGAGGCGCTCATTTATAATAACTTTAATATTTAATAGCTAGGTAGAATATGAATAAATGGAACACATCTACCTTATCTTTCACTCCTATCATCATTGGTTATCAAATGATTCATGGTTAGGTTTTTTGTAAGACTTTGAACAATAACATTATTATTTTTATTATTCTTCCAATTTATAAGATGAAGGTATAAATTATGAAATATCACTAAAAACATTGGAAGCTTTATCAACCATACTTAGATTGTCATGGGGATTTTAATTGTTCTAAACACTATTGTGAAAAGGCTGGAGGGAACATATCAATAGTAACAAATTTTAGGAATTTAATAGAATGATTTTTTAAATTGGCATTAGGGATTTGGCCTTAGTAGGTCTCCACTTTAGTTGGTTCAACAATAGGGATGATAATTCCATCCATATTAAGTTGGATAAGGTGCTAGTTCTTGAGGTATGGTTTGGCTTAATTTATTTATCATTCTATAAAATTGATAATCCAAGGTGCTCTCATCACTCTTCTTTGATATTCACCACCTAACATACACAACTGAACAATTATAGGTTTAATTCATCTCCAAAAATTTTTGGACAAAGTATCTCCAATTTTGGGAAGCCTTTCATTTGGCCTTTCTTGCTCAAGTTGTTTGAGATGAAAAAAGATAAAATATGTTATAAAATATAAAGTTTGGGCATAATCTTATCACTTAATCTCATAAATATTGCAAAATGCTTATTTTTTCATGCTTAATGATCCGCATTATCCATTTATGAATGTTAAAGCTAAGCAACTGAATGAAGCATTTAACAATGCATATTCTACTTAGGCTTGTTAGATTCTCTAGAGAGTTAAACTAAAGTGGCTCAACTATAAGGAAGAGGACCTCAAGTTCCTATATGGGGAAATAAAAGGGAGAAGAAACCATAACTGCATAAAAGGAATCCCCACTGATATTGGGACCTTCTTTAATCACAAAGAGATTGTTATTTTTTCTTCAACTCACTTCAAGAAACTATTCAAATCTCAATGTACTCATGTTATTGATGCCACTTTACTTTGAACAGGTAAAATTGTTTTTCCTCACCTTATAACTAGCCTCACTACCCTATCATTAATGAAGAGATTAAAATTACTTTTCTCTTTGGCTTAAAAAACTTTACACCTTGAATTAATAGGTTTGCATTTTAATTTTATGCTTCCTCTTGGAATGTTATTGGTGAGCAACTTTTATGAGCTTTTAAACATTTTTGTTCTAATAATCAATTGCCAAAGGAATTTAAAGTGACAACCATCACCATCATTCCTAGAAATCAACACTAGCAACATTTCTAACCACAAATGTATATCAATTTACAATTCCTTCTATGAAAGTACTGCCAAAATCTTAGTTTCTACACTCAAACTCCTCATATCTCACATTCTCATAATAATCAAGCTATCTTTCTTTGAAGCATGATCTCCATGGACAACATTATTCTTGCTAAAGAAATCCTTAAGGAGTCTCAGTCTACAAAGAAAGATATTTTTTTTATATATAATAAAGTGGACATCTATAAGACTTTTGACACTTTATAAATATTTCATTATTTTCCAATGAAACCAAAAGGCTTCCCTTCCATTTCCATTGATTGGATCAAAACTTGCATATACAATGTGCACTTTTTATCACCACAAATGGTGCCATTGAGGGCTTCTTTATTCCAAAACTGGATTGATGTAGAGTTTCCCTTCATCCCCTTATATGTTATATATTAGCATGGAAAGCCACTTACATATTTTTCAATGTGAGATCATCATCAATTCATAAATTGGAATTTCTATGGGCACCACCAACATATCTAACTCCGTTATGTTGATATTTTATTGGTTATTTAAGAAAATTTTCAAAAAACTTAATGCCCTCAAACATATTTTACCAAAATTTGGCTATTATCTAACATTCACATTAATTCCTCTAAAAGTGTTATTTAATTCTCCAAAAATTCCACAAATCAAGGCGCACTCAACATTATTCTAAATCTCCCTATTAACATAACTATGATTTCTAACCTCTCATTCTAAAAGATACACTCCTCCTTGAAGGTTGGAAAGAAAAAGTCTCTCTTTTTCAAGACATAAAATTTGTGAAATTTAGAATTTGCAATACATTGCTTGTTAGATTAGAGGTGATGTTATTCCTTAGCCGTGCTCTAGATTATTAAATAGGCTTTGTTCTATATTTCTCTTTTTTTTTTTTTTGAAGAGCAATAAAAAATTTATTGCAATAACTAAAAAAAGGAAAGACGAATACAACCTAGGGATTACACCCAAGTAGTTCCTCCTTTAACAAATTAAAATAGAGGGAGGAACCTTATTAGAGCTAATATCTTCTCAAATGAAATCACTAATGATAGCATAGTTAACACAAAGATCCGCTAACTTATTGCTAGTCCTATCAACACAATTGAAAATAACATTATCAAATTCTTTTAGAAAAGAAAAATTTTCCATCAATTTTCCTCCCAATCTGAAAATTTGTCGAAGATACTGAATAACATTAGAATTATCACCTTCAATGATAATCCCCTTATATTGCAACATCCAATCTTTGAGAACTTCTTTTACTAGATGAATTGATGAGAGCTCTAGCTGTGAGATATCCCAATATACACACTTCTTTCCAAAAGCCATTAAGAATTTACCATGACTATCTCGAAATATACCTCCAATGCCCGCCTTGTAAGAAGGAAGTAAAGATGCATATACATTCACTTTGATCCATTCGGGTGGGGGGAGGGTGCCAACGATTTAACAGTCGAAGTGACTAATTAACACCCCAGTGGTCCAAGCTTATGTTCTCATAAGAATAAGAGAACGGAATCTGCTTGAACAACAATGAACTTTGAACTTTCACTATGAGCCTCATGTATGAATTTGTTCCTTGTCTTCCATGTTAAATAAGCAGTATTACAAAATAATTAATTTAAGAAGCTGTTATCTTTAGAGGATCTATTTAACCAATTACAACAGTCTTCAAAGTTAATAAAAGTCAAAATTTTAAATCCCCAGCTGTTAATCAGACCAATGATATCCATCAACTTTTCACATTTAGTTATAACATGATCCATATCTTCCACTGCATAACATCCTCTTGGACATGCCAAATTCTCTTGTATCCTTCTACAATATAAGAAATGATTTGTTGGAATTGCATTGTTGTAGATACACCACTAGAAAACTTACACTTTCGGCATCAATTTCACCTTCTTAATCCACATACAGTAAGTAATGCTAACATTGTTTTTTAATGCATTATCTGTGACAAAATATGATAGTGATTTCCCTGAATGCTTATGGATTAGTTCCATCTCATCTTTCTCTTTGTTCTACATAATTTGAATTTGTAAGATTACTTTCACAAGTTTATTGTCGAACATATTATGAAGAATAACTATATTCCAATCACCGTCCAACGAAAGCTTATCAACTGTCAGCTCTTCATTTCTTGAGATAGCCACAAAAGTAGGTCACCTATTGATGCATCTATCCCAAATCCAAATATCTTTGAAGAAATTTATGGATTTTCCATCCGTAATATTCCATCTTACAATTTTTTTAAGACATTTGGAACCCTCCATAATGATCTTCCATGCTACAGAATTTCCCTTCCTAAATCCAATTTTCACAATTTGATTACCATATTTAGGTCTAAGACTCTATGGAGCAAAGAGTTCCTATTTTAGAGAAATCTCCATTCCATCTTGGTCCTTAAAGGTCCCAATTTGTT
Organism: Dendrobium huoshanense; assembly: GCA_016618105.1. Lineage (NCBI taxonomy): Eukaryota > Viridiplantae > Streptophyta > Magnoliopsida > Asparagales > Orchidaceae > Dendrobium > Dendrobium huoshanense. Next base: position 2,939,785 of record CM028349.1, on the reverse strand, counting down.
AACACATGAGTGCAATCCACGTCCTCCCTATTTATTTGGTTTACATAACACATCCCAACTAACATAATGCATGCCCAATCTTCCATCTCTTTTATTCCAAATAAAATTTCTACACAACTTATCCATAAACTTTAGAACACTTTTAGGAATAAGAGCATGTGTAGAATGAAAATTCGAGTATGATAACACAGCTAATCTTGCCAACGCTAGCTTCCTAGCTAAAGATAAGAATTTGGTATCCCAAATATTCAGCATCTTTAAAGCTTTATTTATCATGCTTTGGTAATCGGATACCACCAATCTTTTCAACACCACTTTCACTCCAAGAACATGAATTCTTTTACTTCTTTGAACTCCATAACCCAAGTTATAGCCTTCTTCCTTCTTGTCTTGACAAATTTACCAAACATAATTACATATTTGTTTGCATTTATCTTTTGCCCTGTCCAATCACAAAAATCTGAGAGAATAACTTTGATGTCCTTCACCATTTTAACATTAGCTTCAGAAAAGATGATCATATCATCCACATATAATAAATGAGAGATTCTTGGACCATTAGGACAATTATGAATACCAATTGAGTTGCCTCTTTGAGAAAAAAAACATTTGAAAGAAGTTGAGAACATAGAAAGAAAAGGTAAGGTGATAAGGGACAACCTTGACGTAATCCACTTTTACCATTGACCCATGTAGTAGGTTACCATTAATTAGCAAAGAAAACATTGGATTCTCTACACATTCCATAATAAGATTTGAGAATCTCCAAGGAAATCCATAGTCTTCTAGAACCTTTCTCTAAGTAGCCCAACACATACAATCATAAGCTTGTTCCATATCAATTTTGAAAGCAACTAACCCCTTTGAAGCTTTAGAAAATTTGAATTTGTGGAACATTTCTTGGGCAATCAACACATGTTCTGACATCAATCTTCCTTTAAGAAATGCCGCTTGTTCATATGAAATTAGTTTTGGCAAAATATTTACCAATCTATTCAAAATTACCTTGGTCACCACGTTATACACAGTCTTGCATAAACTGATAGGTTATAACTTGATCGATTTATTGGATTGAGAACTGTCAGTATTAGCACAATTTGTGTTTCCTTCCATTCCCTATTAATCTTACCTGATTCAAAGAATTGAGTTATTGCATTCCAGAGATCTACCTTCACAATCTCCCAATTGTATTTGAAAAAAGAGTATGTAACTCCATCTAGTCCAGGGGCAATGTTCCCTGCAGCTTGAAAAATAACTCCCTCCATTTCATCCCAAGAGATTGCTCTGTTCAGCCACAATATATCATACTCATCCAAAGAAACCAAAGGATCTTGCCAACCATCCAGAACATAGTTCCACTCCTTCCATTTCCCATTAAAAAACTACATAAAAATGTCTTCAATCAGATTCTGGTATATATTTCTCTAACATGGAGATATTAATGCTAAAAAGTTGCATCTAGTCTCTAAGAAAAAAACACCTTTAAAAAAAATGCATCCTGGTCAGTTGGGCATTCCATCCAATTTTTCCTCAACTCATGCTTGCAATTGTATATTAATTTGGTTTATACTCTTCTCATGATATGAACCACCGAAAAAAATTGCTAGTAATGCCTAATTTTCCTGTAGTGTCAAACTACATACTCACTAGCTTGTACAAATGATAATTTATTCAAAGAAGTATCCAAACCCCTTAAAATTATCTTAGTGTTAAAAAAAAAATTTAATGTTATTGGCTCACACCATCAAACACTATTATTTTTGAAATTTCATATTGCAGCAATATTTTTCTATATTGTTATGGTGTAAATGCAAATCTTTAAATGAGCTATGGGATGTTAACTTCTTCTTACATTATTTTCCTACAAGCTCTCCATTTTTCATAATTCTTCTTAAAGGAAATTTTAACTTCCTTGTTTACTTTTTGGTTCCTCTCCATGACATTATTTGATTGATTCCCATAAATTATACAACTAGCAACTATTTGAAATGCTTGGGTTCTAATAAGCCATATTTTGGGTTATTTCTTAACTCCTATTATGAGAATGCAACTAAGGTCACTTGTTATAAATATATTTGGCACATAAACTTAACCTTATGATACTTTGCTTTCACTTGGTTAGATCTCTTAGAATGTTTAAAAACTAGTATTGTTTTAATCATTAAAGGGGTGTACTTCCCAAGACCTAGATTAGAAGAATTGCATCTTTTTATCCTCTCATTAATCTATCAGAGCTACTAATTTTATTTTAAATCAATTAAAACCAATGAAAACATCAATATATTAAATTAACTATCAATATATACAACACTATTCGAAATACAAATACAATAACCATAAGTTCAAGTAACCGAAACTAACCATTGCATTCAATTCATGGTATCCAAATATATATATATATATATATATATATATATATATATATATATATATATATATATATATATATATATATATATATATATATATATATATATATATATATATATATATATATATATATATATATATATATATATATATATATATATATATATATATATATATGCATGTTCAACTCAATTAATATAAAAACAATGGTCATTTATATGAAATCAACAACCAATATCAATATATCAATAAAAAATTAATATGATTATTGAAACAAAAGTATTTCAAGAAGCATAGGAATCCATTAGAAATCCAATAAAACTCTATAAAGAAATGTTAGATGACGTATAGTGAAACATGTGTTGATTGTGTATCAATTATATTCATAATGATGATTCCATCATAAATTTTCTATCAATGATCATGCTATGTCTACTTATATATATATATATATATATATATATATATATATATATATATATATATATATATATATATATATATATATATATATATATATATATATATATATATATATATGAATGTCTATAAGTGTACCTATTGTATGTTATATTTTGTTGTATCAATTTTAATGCAATTTTATCAGTTTTATCCATCAGTCAGTTCATGTGTTATGATGCAAATAAAATCATGAATGTAATTATAAATAGAAAGACAAGATAAGATATACAGCTTTAATATGACATTTTCATTCTTACATCTATCATCCATGAGTCTTATCAATTATTCATTATATCATTAATTCATTATAATTAAAGGTGTCTTTCCATAATCTATACAGATTCATCATCCTTTGTCCGTCAGTGTAATTTTATTAATCAATTACAAGCAAACATTAATGATTACACTATAACCCCTTTATTTTAAGGGAAGTCTATCGATCCACCCTCTTGCATAGGGTATTATATTTTAAGGGTAAATTTATTTTAATTTTAGTTTTAACAACTAGCCTTCATTGGTTACACATAAAGGCCACATTCATTTCATATTATTCCTGTCATTTTTCTATGCAATGTAATACAATATCATGTATGAGATGCACTAATTAAGGAAATGCAAGAAATCTAAATAGCATTCATTTACTTCATAAAATCATAACTATCAATTTACCCTATGAAATTAAATAATGTTATAGTTAAAATGCTCTTAAAATTCTTATTTATTATATATAAAAAGGTTATATGGCAAAATTACAGTGAATCAAGAGAAAATATATTTTTATCAAAGATTAAATTTATCGAATTCCAAATCATTAAAAATCATAATGGGATTCAGGTTACCTACCATGAGTAGAAGAAATCTCCAAATAGAATTGGCAAATGAAAATGCTCAGAACCTTTTTCTTCTTCTTCTCTCTCTCCTTCTCCTCTTATTCTCTTATGTCCTTCACCAACAAGGAAATAAAATAAGGGAGAAGAGTGGTTAAGTGGATAAAATTTAATATTAAAAATTATTTTTTAGTACCTAGCACAGTAATGCTCTAACAAGGCCCTGTAGCTCTCCATGCTCATTCCAGAGTTATTATAGAACATATAGTGTTAATGGCTCTATGTCGAATTCCAGTGTTCAAGTGCTTCTCCCCAGAGCTGTTGTACCCAAAATAATAGAGTTGTAGTGCCACAAATTAGAAATTTTATAAACTTTACACTCAGGAAAAACACTAATTTCTAGTGGAAATAAATCCATTAGAACAACAACAACAACAACAATATCAAGCCTTTATCCCACTACGTGGGGTCAGCTACACGAATCCTTTTTCTCCATTGTGTCCTATTAAAAGTCAAATTATCTTTTAAATCTAATAAAGAAAGGTCATTCCTAATATTTTCTAACCAAGTCTTTTTAGGTCTACCCCTACCTTTCTTAACATAAGTCAAATCTAATACCTCAACTCTCCTAACCGAGTCATCGCAAGGCCGCCGTTTTATGTGACAAAACCATCTAAGGCGACTCTCTCTAATCTTATCTTCTACTGGATCTACTCCAACCTTTTCACGTATATGCTCATTTCGTATCCTATCTCTAAGGGTAAAGCCACTCATCCACCTGAGCATCCTCATCTCTTCCACACTTAACTTAGTATTATGCTTCTCTTTTAATGGCCAACATTCGGCACCATAAAGCATAGCAGGCCTCACTACCATCTTATAGAATTTTCCCTTAAGTTTGAGGGGTACATTTCTATCACATAACAAGCCTGATGCATTCCTCCACTTCAACCATCCAACTTGAATTCTGCTGATAATATCCCCATCTATTTCACCATCACTCTGAACAATAGATCCAAGATATCTAAAATGTGTACTCTTATTAATGACTTGATCGTCCAAAGTCACAATCCCCTCACTAGGTCTATTACTACTAAAATTACACTCCATATTTCGTCTTAGATCTACTCAAGCGAAAACCTTTAGACTCTAAGGTTGACCTCCATAATTCAAGTTTACCTTCAACTCCCTCTCTAGTCTTATCAGCCTTAAGCCCATATCTTTTTGCTTTAGTCTTGGATGTTCTCACTAGACATTTCATAGAAATAAATCCATTAGAAATTCCAATGAATTTCCCACATAATATTTTCATCGAATATTTTGGAAGATTCCCAACAAAATTTTAAATTTTTTGGAAAGTAATTATTAGAAATATTAAAAATTATTTATTTTATAAAATGAGATTAATTAAATTAAATATTATTGAACTAAAATAATTAAAAAGCTTTTAATTATTATTATTATGTTAATTTAACTAAATAAAATAAATTAATTAGTTAATTTAATATCTATTAATAAATAGATTATATAATCTGAATATATTAAATATTAAAACTAACAATTGAGAAATTATAAATTAAATACAAAATACCGCTAATATGACATTGTATGCATTGCGGCTCATTGGATAGTAGGCGGGTTTGAAGTGGACGGGGTTTGAACCCCCACGCAATACATGTAAGGGGTCGCACTACTGGCCTAGTTCACGGGCCTGTGGAATTCCAGGTGGGCCTAGTTTACGGGCCCACCCAGTTTGCGGGCGGGCCTGGTTCACGGGCCTACATAGGGTTCTCAAGCCTGTAGAGTTCGTAAGCGGGTTCACTTGCCTGCTCAAGCTAAATAACATTTTTTTAAAGTAATTTCTGGTGGAAAATATGCTGAATATATTTTTGTTGGTATTTTTCCTATGGTGTTTATTTTTTGACACGTGAATTAACGTCGAAAAATTTTCGATAAGAAATCTACCATAAATATAAATTTATGACAGATTTTATTCATTTTCCAGTGGAAATGGCCGCCGAAATATGACATTTTCCCTGTAGTGTTAGATTTTTAATTTAAAAATTATTTTTGAAAATTTCCACATTAAAATATATCGCCTTCGATATTTCAATGATTAATACGAAACAAATCAATACTAAATAAAGACAATAAAAAACAAAATTAAACTAGTTCAAAATAAAGTTAATTCATTAAATAAATTAATTTGATTTAAAATAAAATGATATGCTATTAATTCTATAGTGAAAAAAATTAAAATGACTAATGATTAATGATGTTTCGTTTATTTCATTCAATCAATTATGAGTTCAATAAATCATACACCCTTATGCATGTCATTCAATCATATATAATTTAACATGATATGAAATACATTTCTTAAAACTAAAAGCAAATGATTAAGAGTTCAAACAATGGATCTTCTGGGTGTATTCCTATCATCATTGTTTTTCAAAAATCCATGGAGGGGCCTACGCGTTAATATAAGAAAAAAAATATAGAGTCCTTAAAGGGCCCTCAAGTTCACTAATGCTTAGAAGAGCTGCAAAAATAAATAAATAAAAAAACCTAAGAGTTTGAGGTCCCCACTAAGCAAAAGCGTAAGCAAACTTAGGTACAATCTATGGTGCACAAGAAAAAACACCCAAAAAATAGGAAAACAACAAAAAACAAATTAAGCTCTAACTTCCCATCCATAATGGCACCAGCATGAGTACTTGCAGTAAGAATATTATGCAAAATAAGATGATGTCCAAATTAGAGGAAACACAAATAACCATACAATAAAAAAAATTGGTGAGTCCAGCCACCACTAGTAGCCTACCATCAAGTAAACAACAACACCAAGCACTAGTGAAGCAAACAGAATAATAATAGATCCAATTCATCCAAGCATGAGAAAAAAAAAACATAAAATCAATATGTAAGGAATACCCAATATGGTAGTCCAGGTTAAAGGCCAAAACCCACCACAAACCAAAGGCATACTGCAACATTATCTTAGCAAAACCAAACCAACTAGGGATATCCTTAGCAGCACCCATCATCCAAACCAAGAAAAACCAAATAATAGCCACCCACACACCCCCAAAATTACCCAGCCACAAGAAACATAAAACCAAGCCATAAAAAACCTTGCCCAAAATCAACAACCCAGCTAATGAAATCCACAGAAAAACCATCTGCAGACCCCCAACAGAACTTGGGAAAAAGAAATAGGTAAGCAAACAACACCTCCAGCATACCTCCACATTGACACCCAGACAACTGGGATAATAATAGTTAAAAATAACAATCCTAACATAAAAACAAAACCAAGAAGATCAATCAAAAGACTCCCCAACCACATAGAAAATACTACAACAACAATCTCCACACCACTCAGCAATGCCCAAAATAGTAGAGCTCCAAAGAAAATACCCCAAACTCACATCCAGCCAACTAAGAAATTCTTTCACATAATCACTGAGCAACACATAAGAAAATTTCCAAAACAGTAATACACCCAAGCATTAAGGAAACTTTAGGTAAAAGAAAATATAAAGCATAACCAAAAGGCTAACCAAAGGACAATATGAATAACCAGCCTTCCAAACACCTGGATGCCAAAAACATTAGAGAAATGGCCCCTAGACCCAGCAAGAATAAAATGGCTCCAGCTAAAACAACCTAGCAAACCCACCATCATACGAAAACTGAAGCAACCGCAAGGTAAATCACAAGGTCCAATGACCCAACTACATTATGAAAGTTCGTTAGGGATGTTAAGCCCTATAGAACTGGCCCAAGCTAACCAAGAGGGGGGGGGGGGGTGAATTGGTATTTTAAAAATTTCTTTTCACAAAGAATAAAAATCACATAAATTAAAATCACACCATAAAAATAAATGCGGAAATAAAAGTACGGAAGCAAGAAAATAAGAACACATAAATTTATAGTGGTTCGGTCAACTCGACCTACATCCACTCACCGGAGGCGCCCTCCAAGTATTGCACTACAAACGTGACTCTCCTTTAGCCCCCACAGCTAGGCGGAGAAGCCTTTACAAAGCACCTCCTTTTTTCCACCCCGGCAAGGAAGAGAACCTACCTCCTTTTGCTTCCTCCTGAAGCTGGCAGAGAGCCACAACCAAAAGCTAACTCCTTACCTCTACCGACCCTTCCACGGATGAGAAACTCTAGACGAAGAACAAGCAGAGCGATCCTTGAAGCAACCCTTGTGAATCCCCTCACAAGCTCCCCCTCACAATATCCTCTCTCTCTCCCTCTCTCTCTTTCTCTCCTCAAGGCCTTCTCAGGCTAAGGTAGCAGCCAAAGGTCTTACAAATCGTTGAACAAGAGTTCTTAAAGAGAAGAGCTTCAAAGGAGTACATTAATTGTAAGTTGCCGACAATATCGTCTAGGCCGATATGGACATCGGTCTGGCTGATCAGTACAAATCTTAGAAGATTGGCCAGAGCATCGCCCTGAATGCAAACTGGACGATTTAAAATTGGCTTGATCGTCCAGGCCGATCTTATGATCGTCCCGACCAATTAGTTCAAATTAGAGGTAAATTGTCCAGAGCATCGCCCTGAATACGAGCTAGGCGATATTTATCGTCCTGAAGTAACTTAATATTTTTGAATGGATCGTCCTAGCCGATCTTGCGATTGTCCAGGATGATATGATTGTATCAATCATCCTTAATTACTCCCTTGATTTCCTGATCAATTAAGGCATAATTTGAGAATTTCGTCCAGGCCGATCAATGATCGTCCTGGCCGATAATTTAAAAATATAGTATACCTTAATTATCTATGGCAGTAACTTCTTTCTATTTTGAGCTTATCGTCCTGGCCGATACACGTATCATCCAGGACGATTTGTTAATGATGGTTGCCTTAATTAAGAATCCTTAATTAGACTTTCTATTTTAAGCCTGATCGTCCAGGACGATGTAAATATCATCCTGGCCGATATGAGTAAAAATAGAAATTCTAAGTCTCTCAAGTGTGTGTGTGTGTAGGGTTACTTAGCATTAGTCTCTTTGAACATTACAAGTAGACTCAAGAAGTGAAAAACAAAAGTACAGACTGACTCAACCCTAAACCTACGCAATTCTGAACTGGCTTCGTCTTTTCGTCCGATCTTCGATTCTTGAAAAAGTTAGAAGCAACAAGCAGTCCAAGAGAAACAGTGTTTGTCAATCATCAAAACATAAGTCATGAAAATTGATTTGTAACAATCTCCCCCTTTTTAATGGTGGCAAACACAAGTAGGAAATTTTCAAAAAAAAAATTATTAGAATTTCAAAGTTACAAACCCAACAACTTTTCCTACCACACCCTACTCCCCCTTTTGTCATCATAAAAAGAGGGTCCAGATACACAAAAGACAACACCACAGCAGAAAAAAATAGATTAAAAAGCAAACTACATAAAACAGGAAACAAATAACAGAAAACACAGAGTAAAGAAACGAGGGACCCTGATCGTCTAATGGAAGTGGTGGAGGTGGCTGCTGAAAGTAGCTGGCAAGTGTGGTGAACTGGGCATTGAATCAGGCGATGTCCTGGTCATGCTGCAGCTGCTGGTTGTTTCCCACCAGCCATAGAGAGGGGTCAATAAGAAAACACAAGAGGAGAAAGGATGAAGTGGAAAACTATAGCTGGATCGGCCAGAATTTAAAGAAACGACCATATCGACCAGGCCGATCGTAGAATCATCCAGGCCGATATGGCTCAATACTTGGGTACAGGACGATTGGTCAAAAAGGCGGTCCGATCATCCAGGCCGATCAGATATCGACCAGGACGATTAGACACAGGTGATCGTCCCGAGGAGTCAGGCCGGACGACCGTTGAACAAAGCCGATCGTCCGGGCCGATTAAGTGTATCATCCAGGACGATGCACAACAATTGATCGTACCGGCCGAAGTTAAAATGTTTTAAATCTGTGCCACGTGTATCGTCCAGGACGAATAATGGATCGGCCAGAACGATTGTCCAATAATGGATCGTCCGGGGCCGATTTTAAAGATTCAAACGTAATGACACGTGGATTGTCCAGGACGATCCAGTGTATCGACCAGGACGATGCACATAAAATGCATCGGTCAGACGAAATATTTTATCGGCCATGACTATCATCATGATTGCAACAGAGTTCGATCAGATCATCCAGGATGAAATGGTATCGTCCAGGACAATGACTTACAGCAAACACAGAAAAGACCAGCAGATGGAATTTGAAGAGATTTTGTCCTATCGTCCAGGATGATAAAAGTATCGGCCAGGATGATGTGACTAGAAAATGAAACCAAGGAAAAGATGATGATGATCAAGGCCCTCAAAAAATAAAACAAAAGAAAAAATAGACAAAAACACAGTAAAAGAAAGCAAAAACACAACGAGAGAAAAAAAATGAATATTTTTGAATTTTAATTTTTCTATTTTTTTTTATGGAGGTATCATATGAGAAGTTCTAAAAAAATTAAACTTTAGAGTTCCACAAGATCAAGGAGTTTAGCCAATCCCAATTAGACAAAGGTAAAATATCCGATTCTGTTAACCCTAGATCAAATGTTCTTTATGGTATAAATTTTCTTTTGAAAACAAAAGGGCTTAACCCAGAATAAACCTAATCAGGCAAAAAAGAAGATTCAATCAAAACTTGTTTACAAAAAAAATCTCATAAATAATAAAACAAAGTAATTTTTCTCAATCATGAAACTTGAAATTAAGTCTTTGAAAATCTCATATAACCCATAAGTTCTTCTAAGTTTTAAAAGTTTTAAAAAGAGAGGATAGCTTGCTTTTTAGTGGGCTTATTTTATGCCTCTTGTATCTTTGATTTGGCTCTTTGAGCATCTTGATTTCTGATACACATTTGTGTATATATTTTTCTTTTTCAATTTGGCGTTATTGGCCTCTTTCCTTTTTAATTCTTGCAAGCTAAAAGCTCTTTTGCAAACTCTTAAAAGAAGCTCAGTTGTGAGTATATCCTCCAAATATTAGAGAATAGGAGCTCTCTCTCTAACATAGAGAAGAATAACCCACAAAACAAAACTAAAGAATCATATGATCAGTGCAAGGGCAAGATCTCAAATAACTTGAGAGATATATAAGAACTTTGGATATTATGCATAAGATAGATTTTTTGTAGCAAGATAAAAAGAATCTTAGTTTCAAAAACCACTGGCTAAAGTGAGTTAGGCTTTTGTTTAGAGAAGAAAGTCATACCACTAAACAAGGTCGGAAGGAGGGAAACCATCAACGGTGTTTCTTCCTTTAACCAATTTTAGAAAAGCTAAGCACAATCCTCAAAACTCCAAAATCTAAAATCTTGAAAAGATTTAACATATGGAAAGCCAATTTTAAAAGCAAAGTGAAAACAAAACACATTAAAAAAAACACAAACAAAGAAGAAATAAAACACACTGAAACAAAATACATTTCACGGAATTATTGAAGCACCAGGTTTGAGCATGTATGAGTTGCGAGCCTTCATATGTCCAGTTATCCCATGCTCCCATAAGGTCTTTGGTGAGAGCACTCCTGCAAAACTTAACAACAGTCAGATTTAGGAACCCAAACAGGTTTGGGCCCCTTCTTAGGAAAAGTAAAATGCAATGCAGGTATGGTAAGTTGTGAATCATGCATCTTAGGTCTCCACACTCAATGTGTACTACGGTGAACGGTACAAGTGTGTGAGATGTGTCCTAGCATGCCACATGAAAAATATCTAACTCCAGGAAAAGGGTTTCTTAAATGATTTGAGTTATAATACCTCTTCCTAGGTTCTGGCTTAGGATCAAAAGTAGATGTCATCTGATTTTTCTTACATGTATCAAAATTATTTTGAATCCTCAAGTTAGTTCTTTTTAATGTATCATTATCAATCCTCAACTTTTTCTCAATCTCTTTAGATTTCTTAAGATCAGATTTAAGTGAGGTGTGTAAAACTTTTAAAGCATTATTTTCATCAGTTAATTTCAAATACTTTTTGTTTAAATCATCAAATTCATCAAGAAGAGCCATGTGATTTGAATCAATAGTTGCATGATCTTTGAAAAAAACTTAATGCTCTTTTTGTAAATTTAAAAGTTCTAATTTTAGGCTAGCATGAGTTTTCTTGAGTTTTTTGTATGATGCATGTATTTTCTCACAAATCTCAAATAGTTCATCATAGGTTGGTTTACATACATCTTCCTCATCACTTTGATCTTCACCGATTAAACACAAGTTTGTAGTCTCTTCCTCTGGTTCAGTCTTAGAGGAGTCAGTACCAGATTCCGCCCAGAAAGCCTTTTGGATTCTCTTCTAGTCCTTCTTGAACTTAGGATTCTCCTCAATCTTTTCCTTGCTTGTGTTATCTTGAAGTGTCGGGCAATCAGTTCTCACATGTCCTGATTTCCTGCAATTATAGCAAACAATATCAGAAGATTCTTTAACATGTTTATGATCTTTACCTTTTCTCCAATTTTGATGATGCTTTTGTTTCTTCCTTAGAAAGCTTTTGAATTGCCTTGTGATGAAGGCAACTTCATCGTTTTCAGACCCAGAAGATTCAGAATCCGATTTGTGCACCATTAATACAAGTGTTTTCTCCTTCTTCTTCTCACCTGCATCAAGATTTCTTTGATTCACCCCTTGCTCGTAAGAAATGAGTGAGCCAAGTAAGTTATTAATAGAATAAGTGTTCAAATCCTTAAATTCAGTGATTTTAGCATCATACGACGAAGGCAAACATCTCAAAATCTTGTTAACTTTTTAATAGTTTGAAAGTTCTTTTCCTAGTGCATGCAGTGAAGTAACTAACTGAGTAAACCTTGTGTACATGTCAGAAATTGATTCATGAGGTTTCATACGAAAAAGTTCGTAGTCATGCAAGAGAATGTTCAAACGGGATTATTTAACCTCATTAGTACCTTCATAGGTGATGCATAATTTATCCCAAATCTCTTTACCAATTTTACAAGTGGAGACACGCATGTAATCCTCAGATTTTAAAGCACAGAAAAAGCAGTTCAAACATTTTGCATTCAATTGAGCTAAATCTCGTTCATCAAAAGTCCATTCAGTAAAAGCAACTTCAGTTTTAACACCATTAATTTCACGATAAGGTGGAGAATAACCTTCTTTGATAAGCATCCACATGCGATAATCAGTAGATTGTAAAAATGTTGACATGCAGGTTTTCCAAAAATCAAAAGATAGGTTATTGAACTGGGGAGGTCGGGTAATAGAATACCCTTCCGTAGTGTTACGATTCCCAAGGTTAGCCGTTGATCAAATTCAAAAAGTTTTCAAACTTAAATTTTTGAATCCCGCTCTGATATCACTTGAAAGTTCGTTAGCGATGTTAAGCCCTATAGAACTGGCCCAAGCTAACCAAGAGGGGGGGTGAATTGGTATTTTAAAAATTTCTTTTTACAAAGAATAAAAATCACATAAACTAAAATCACACCACAAAAATAAATGCGGAAATAAAAGTGCGGAAGCAAGAAAACAAGAACACAGAAATTTATAGTGGTTCGGTCAACTCGACCTACGTCCACTCCCCGGAGGCGCCCTCCGAGTATTGCACTACAAACGTGACTCTCCTTTAGTCCCCACAGCTAGGCGGAGAAGCCTTTACAAAGCACCTCCTTTTTGCCACCCCGACAAGGCAGAGAACCTACCTCCTTTTGCTTCCTCCTAAAGCTGGCAGAGAACCACAATAAAAAGCTAACTCCTTACCTCTACCAACCCTTCCACGGATGAGAAACTCTAGACGAAGAACAAGCATAGCGATCCTTGAAGCAACCCTTGTGAATCCCCTCACAAGCTCCCCCTCACAAGATCCTCTCTCTCTCCCTCTCTCTCTTTCTCTCCTCAAGGCCTTCTTAGGTCAAGGCAACAGCCAAAGGTCTTACAAAACATTGAACAAGAGTTCTTAAATAGAAGAGCTTCAAAGGAGCTCATTAATTGCAAGTTGCAGATAATATCGTACAGGCCGATATGGACATCGGCCTGGCTGATCAGTACAAATCTCAGAAGATCGGCCAGAGCATCGCCTTGAATACAAACTGGACGATTTAAAATTGGCTTGATCGTCCCGGCCAATCTTACGATCGTCCCGGTCGATTAGTTCAAATTAGAGGTAAATCGTCCAGAGCATCGCCCTGAATACGAGTTGGCCGATATTTATCATCCTGAAGTAACTTAAGGTTTTTGAATGGATCGTCCTGGTCGATCCTGCGATCATTCAGGACAATATGATCATATCAATCATCCTTAATTACTCCCTTGATTTCCTGATCAATTAAGGCATAATTTGAGAATTTCGTCCAGGCCGATCAATGATCGTCCTGGCCGATAATTTAAAAATACAGTATACCTTAATTATCTATGGCGGCAACTTCTTTCTGTTTTGAGCTTATTGTCTTGGCCGATACACGTATCGTCCAGGACGATCTGTTAATGACGGCTGCCTTAATTAAGAATCCTTTATCAGACTTTCTATTTTAAGCTTGATCGTCCAGGATGATGTAAATATCATCCTGGCCGATATGAGTAAAAACAAAAATTCTAAGTCTCTCAAGTGTGTGTGTGTAGGGTTACTTAGCATCAGTCTCTTTGACCATTACAAGTAGACTCAAGAAGTGAAAAAGAAAAGTACAGACTGACTCAACCCTAAACCTACGCAATCCTGAACTGGCTTCGTCTGTTCGTCCGATCTTTGATTCCTGAAAAAGTTAGAAGCAGCAAGCAGTCCAATAGAAATAGTGTTTGTCAATCATCAAAACATAAGCCATAAAAATAGATTTGTAACACATTAAATTGTAACATAAGGGGTACTAGCTTTATCCAATCTTAGAAGCCCTTTTAAAAGGACAGGTAAGTTCGTAGCATCAAGATCAGTGAAACATTCCAAATTACAACCCTAATTAGCAAGCCATTTAACACAGGCATTCCCCTCCCCATACACATGAGAATAGGAGGCATTAATAAAGATCGTTAACTTTTTATCCCTCACCAGATAAAAAAGATTAGAATTACAAACAGAATCATCCAGATTATTTAAGCGATGGATAGAAAATAGTATAATCAACTTCAATACCAATGTTAGAAATAACCAGAGAAATACATAATCTAATCCCATAAAGAATAGCCGATAGCTCAACAAATTTTGCATCACCAATCTTTAAGGGACTCGCAAAAGCCATAAAATGTTACCATAATTATCCCTGATAATCCCACCATATCTCAAACAATAATAATTAACATTGCCCTTCACATTCAGTTTATAAATGTTATTAGGGGGTTTAATATAGTAAATGATCCTAGGTCCAAAAGGATGATGATGATCACCATTCAACTTAAGACCTACTTAGAAGCCACAAACTAATAATTATTAAAGGTCTTGTAAGAAAGTAGATTAACAGAGAAGACTCTCATAACTTTGACTCTCACATTATTGATAATCTATGATTGTTCATGCAACCACCATTAAAAAGTGAATTATTCCTCAACAAGCATAAATACCATAAAATGAGAGAATGAATAACATTTCTAATATCACCCTTAGAATTGACAAATCAACACTTAAGAATAGCATTAATAGATAGTTTAGCATTAAAGAAACTTAATTTGAAAATGTCATCAAAGTAAGACCATGTTTTAACAGCTAAATTAAAGGACCAGAAAGAAAACATGATGCATATTCTCCACATGAAAGAAACATTGTGCATTCCTATCATCATGTTGAATTAAACTATAAACTTTAGGTCGTATTGGTACTAGTGTTGGTATAATATAATAGGTGGGTTCTCTCTTACTTCCACTCGCTCCCCTTTTATCTATCTTGTTCATGGATCCTACATTATATCCTTTGGATTCCACAATCCTTTATCTATAGCCTTCCATGACTACTCTGCTCTAAATTATGATCCTATTCACTATCACTATTGTGGAAATTCATCCATCTTGTGTCCTCGGTGTCTACATATGAAACCTTATCTAGTCATCATAAAACACTATCCAGTATACCTTCGCCACATTAGACACACTCTGGTATAGTTTCTATAATTAACCCATATCCTTTCATAATGTCTAAAGATTTACTTCACTTTTCACTGTTATCTCTCCAAGTCATATCATCTCTCAATCTCTATTGAAACTTGTTAAATATGAATTAGGTTGTTAGACCTAAGCTTATGTCCCAAAATGCTAACTAAGAGGGGGGTGAATTAGTAATTTAAAAAATCTCCTTATAAACTGATTTAAATTTACTGAATTTTTGAGAAATTATTTTTCAACCACATATAAGAACAAACATAAGATAAAAAGTAGCAGAAAATGAAAAGATATAAGATTTATAGTGGTTCGGTCAAACACGACCTACATCAACTACTTGAAGTCTCCCACTTCAGGTATTGCACTATTACCAAGAGTTTATCTCCTTTTTCCCCCACAACAAGGCGGAGAAACTGTCATAAAAACTCTTTTCCACCACTACTTGGTGCGATAGAGAACCGCCGTCCTTTTACTTCCTCTAAGTGTCGACAGAGAACCATCGGCTGTTCACACTCTCCAAGTGTAAGTAGAGAACCTTCATCCTTTCACACTTTCCAAGTGTAGGCAGAGAACCTTCATCCTTTCACACTCTTCAAGTGTAGGCAGAGAATCCTTCGACTGTTCACACTCCTCAAGTGTCAGCAGAGAATCGGATCTCCTTGAAAGATCTTCTCATAAGAAATCTAGAAGGATAAAAGAAAAGAGTGAAGTAATCACAAATTACAAAAAAAGATTCTTACCTTTGAGTAACCAAGTGAACCCTTCACTCTCTAGTAGTAAGAACTCTTCTTCAAACACTCTCTCTCACTCTCTCCTTCAATTTCCCTTTAGTATTTATGAAGACCAAAAGACAAAAATATTGCATGATAGTCTTAAGTGGATCTTTTATAAGAAAGACATGAAAACCATCTAAAAATTGCATTTTTCAATTTCTAATCGATCATGATCATCTCGTACGATCCAATTTTGTACATATGAATAGTGCAAAAATTGTTGTATTCAAACTTAATTAATGTGAACTGGAACGAACAGACTTCGTACCTGATTATCGTCCCGTACGAACATGGTTCGTCCGGTACGAACAATATTTCTCAAAGTTCATTGGTATGAAAAAGAAGGATGAATATTAAGTTTCCAGAATAGAGAATCTCATCCTGGGATGAATAATAATTATCGTCTAGACAAATAGTTCATTTTGACCAATCTAGAGCTCAATGTCCGGGGATGAAAGATAATTATCGTTTTGATGAACGCATCCAGAGAGCACCGTCCTGTGACATACGATAAATATCATTCAAACAAATGCATCCAGAGCCCATCATCCTGGGCAAATAAAAAACATCATCTAGATGAATAGTTCATTTTGGTGAATACAGAGCTCATCATCCTAGAACAAACGAAAAATATTGTCTGGACGAATAGTTCATTTTGGTGAATACAGAGCTCATCGTCTTTGGAGGAACTATAAATTTTGTCAGGATGAACTCATCCAGAGAACATCGTCCTAGAACGAATGATAAATATCATTTGAATGAACACGTCAAGAGCCCATCATCTAGTAAAAAACGAAAAACATCGTCTGGATGAATAGTACTTAGAAAAAATTTTAATCCTCTATGTTCGTTCTTTTCCTCATTCGGGAGTTAACTTACCAGATCATCCCGTATGAACATGGTTCATACTATACGATCAATTTTCAAAATTATGAATTTTAACTCTCCCCTGGTGTGTAATTGCTAAGTTACTCAATTTACAATCACACTCTCTCAGACTCAAATAAAATTAAAAATACAAACTCTAGTTTTACAAAACATTTTAAGCTGATATTGATTTGAAGTCTTCAACAATATGCAGTATGATTTTCCTAAAAAGTTAGTACACATAAGAGCGAAAAATAAATTTTCTAAATTGTGTTAGAAGAAAATAATAATAAAAAATAATAATATTTGAAATCATCAAAACATACAAGTTGCAAGAATGTAAATCATGAAAAGCTAGGTAGAAACTTTCTCAACAAACTCACCCTTTTTGATGATGGCAAAATAATTATTATTTTTATAAATTTGAAAGTCCTAAGTTTCTCCTAAACTCTCCCTGAATGAATAAGCAAGTAAGAATAAGGGGGCATTTTTAGTGAACTTATCATATTTTTTAATTTTAAAGTTTTTCACACACACAAAAACAATCACACTGTAATGTCAAAACAAAAAATATAAACAAAAATAAATAAAAAACAACGAACAACACAAACGATAACACAAACTGAAAGTTCGTTAGGAATGTTAAGCCCTATGAACTTAGTCCCAAGCTAACCAAGAGGGCGGGGGGGGGGGGGGGGGGGGGTGAATTGGTATTTTAAAAAAAATTCTTTTCACAAAGAACAAAAACATATAAACCAAAATCACACCACGTGAAAAAATAAATAATGCGGAAAATAAAAGTGCAGAAGCAAGAAAATAATAACATAGAGATTTATAGTGGTTCGGTCAACTTGACCTACATCCACTCCATGGAGGAACCCTCCAAGTATTGCACTACAAAACATGACTATCCTTTAGCCCCCACGGCTAGGCGGAGAAGCCCTCACAAGAACCTCCTTTTTGCCACCCTGGCAAGGCAGATAACCTATCTCCTTTTGCTTCCTCCTGAAGCTGACTGAGAACCAACAACCAGATGCTTACTCCTTACCTCTACCGACCCTTCCACGGACGAGAAACTCTAGACGAAGAAGAAGCAGACTGATCCTTGAAGCAACCCTTGTGAATCCCCTCATAAGCTCCCCCTCACAAGATCCTCTCTCTCTCTCTCTCTCTCTCTCTCTTTCTACTCAAGGCCTTCTCAGGTCAAGGCAGCAGCCAAAGGGTTTTCAAAATGTTGAACAAGAGCTCTTAAATAGAAGAGCTTCAAAGGAGCTCATTAATTGCAAGTTGCCGACAATATCGTCCAGGCCGATATGGACATCGGCCTGGCCGATCAGTACAAATCTCAGAAGATCGGCCAGAGCATCTCCCTGAATGCAAACTGGATGATTTAAAATTGGCTTGATCGTCCAGGCTGATCTCACGATCGTCCCGGCCGATCAGTTCAAATCAGAGGAAAATCGTCAAGAGCATCGCCCTGAATTCAAGCTGGCCGATATTTATCATCCAAAAGTAACCAAGGTTTTTGAATAGATCATCCTGGCCGATCCTGCGATCGTCCAAGATGATATGATCGTATCAATCATCCTTAATTACTCCCTTAAGTTTTTGATTAATTAAGGCATAATTTAAGAATATCATCCCGGCCGATCAATGATTGTCCTGGCCGATAATTTAAAAATACAGTATACCTTAATTGTCTATGGTGGCAACTTCTTTCTATTTTGAGTAAAAACAAAAATTCTTAGTCTCTCAAGTGTGTGTGTGTGTAGGGTTACTTAGCATCAGTCTCTTTGACAATTACAAATAGACTCAAGTAGAGAAAAAATAAAGTACAGACTGACTCAACCCTAGACCTACGTAATCTTGAACTGGCTTCGTCTGTTCGTCCGATCTTCGATTCCTGAAAAGTTAGAAGCAACATGCAGTCTAAGAGAATCAATAGTGTTTGTTAATCATCAAAACATAAGTCATGAAAATAGATTTGAAATAATCTTCCCCTTTTTGATGATGGCAAAACACTACGAAGATAATTAGCAGAAAAAATTTCAGGATCGACAAGTGTAAGAACATCATAAACTTCTCCCCCTTTTGACATATCAAAAAGGAGGAGGTAACACATAAGAATAAAAGCAAATCACAATAATTTTTTTTTTTAAATCAAGGCATGAAAATGATGTAGTATTCCATGTGATTAATTTAAAAACTTGTGGGTTAATGAGTTAACAATCTCAACTATCCATAGAATAGTAGAATATCCGGTCATGGTTACCCTTAGCTCATACATTTTCTTAGGGTAGAATCGTCTTTTGAAATCAATGACCTAACTCAAAGAATTAATTGAATGTGAGAAAAAGAATCCATCTATCACTTGGTTTAAGACAAAACTATCTTTATAAAATAATGAACCAAAGTAAATCTGTCATGATCGCAAAATAATCGAAATCAAGTATTTGAGAACCAAAACTTCTAAGTTCTAAAAGATTTAAAAAGAGAGAATAGCTTACTTTTGAGTGGGCTCATTTTATACCTCTTGTCAATTTGAGTGGCGCTTTGCGCTTCTTTTTATAGATTTTTCAATTTTGGCGTCTTTGCGCTTATTTTGTTGGCATCATTGGCCAATTTTTTTTTTTATTTTTGCAAGCTACATTCTCTTTTATGATCTCTTAAAAAAAAACTTAGTTGTGAATATATCTTCTTAGTTATTAGAGAATAGGAGCTCTCTCTCTAACATAAGGAAGATTTACCACAAACAGAATTAATAATCAAAGACAAGAGTAACGAGGGATCTTGATGTGACAAAGAAACTTTAAATATTATAAATACAAGATAGTTTTGCTTAAGCAAGCTTAAGAAAAGATCTCAATTTCATAAACAATCTTTAATTTGAGATAGACTTTTGATTAGAAAAGAAAACTATGCTACTAAAATTGGTAAGAAAAAGAGACACAATCACAAAATATTTTTACCATCTAAGAGATTAAGAGATGAAAACCACATTGACTACAAATTTAAAAAAAAAAATGGAATATGTTATCATTTTAGCGATGATTTTGAAAACTAAGTAAGAGAAAGAAAAAAACAAAAGAAAGTAAAACACACCAAAACTAAAAAATAAAAAACAAAAACAAAAGAAAGTAACTAAAAGATCAAGTTCAATGCAGTTATGTCAATCACACCCAATCTGGTCCTTAAAGAACTGAAAGTATCGAAGGCCAGTGGTTTAGTAAAGATGTCAGCCAATTGATTTTCAGTTGTTACATGGTGTAACTCAATGTCTCCCTTAGTCACATGATCTCTAATGAAGTGATGCCTAATGTTAATGTGCTTAGTCCTTGAATGTTGGATAGGATTCTTAGATATGCATATGGCACTAGTGTTGTCACAAAAGATTGAGATGGTGCCTACAGGTAATCCTAAATCCAATACCTGTTGTTTCAACCAAAGGACTTGGGCCACCTAACTTCCAAGAGCGATGTACTCAGCTTCAGCAGTGGAAAGTGCAATAGAGTTTTACATCCTACTAGACCAAGAGACTAAAGACTGTCCAATGAATTAACAAGTTCCTGAAGTGCTTTTTCTATCCACCTTGCATCCTATAAAATTAGAGTCAAAAAATCCAATAATCTCAAAAGAAGTGTTGTGTCTAGGGTACCAAATCCCTAAGCCTTGTGTCCCTAAAAGGTATCTAAAAATTCTCTTAACAGCAGTCATGTGGGATTCCTTAGGGTCAGGTTGAAATCTAGCACAAAGGCAAACACTAAACATAATATCAGGTCGGCTTGCAGTCAAGTAAAGTAGAGATCCAATCATGCCTCTATACTTCTTCTGATCAACAGACTTACCACTTGGGTCCTTATCCAATGGAGTACTAGAAGTCATGGGAGTGTTAATTAGCTTGGCTTTGTCCATCTCATATTTCTTCAAAATATCCTTTATGTATTTTGTTTGATTTAAAAAGGTTCCATCCTCCAATTATTTTATGCTAAACCCCAAAAAGTAGGACAACTCTCCCATCAAACTCATCTCAAACGCTCTACTCATTGTTTTAGAAAAATAATCACACAATTTCTTATTAGAAGATCCAAAGAGTATATCATCCACATAAATCTGAACAATGAGTAAATCATCTCCAACTCTCATAAGAAAAAGGATGATGTCTACGCTCCCCTTGACAAACTCCCTCTCTAGTAAGAATGTGCTAAGCCTCTCATACCAAGCTCTTGGTGCCTGCTTTAAACCATACAAAACCTTTTTTTAATTTAAAAATATGATTTGAAAATTGGGAACTCTCAAAACCTGGGGGTTGTTCTACAAACACATTTTTCTTTTATTTCCCTATTTAAAAAGTCACTCTTGACATCCATTTGAAATAGCCTAAATCCTTTATAACAGGTAAAGGCTAATAGCACTCTAATGACTTCCAATCTAGCTACAAGGGCAAAAGTCTCTTCAAAGTCTATCCCTTCTATTTGGTTATACCCCTTAGCCACCAATCTTGCTTTATTCCTCACCACCACTCCTGAATCATTCACCTTGTTCTTAAAGACCTACTTTGTCCCAACTACACTTTGTCTCTTAGGTCTTTCTACAAGCTCCCAAACATCATTCCTTACAAATTGATTCAATTCTTTTTGTATTGCTAAAATTCAAAACTCATCAGTAAGGGCTTGGTTAATGGTGGTGGGTTCAGTCATTGAGATAAAGGCAGAGTGGTTCACCTCCTTCCTAAGTCCATGTCTAGTCTTAACTCCACTAGAAGGGTCTCCTAAGATCAAATCCTTGGGGTGACTTGTAGAGTATCTCCAATCTCTAAGCAAAGTGTGTGAAGGTCCAACCCTTTCATCCAAATCAAAATTTTCTACTCCTTGGGTAACTTCTCCTACTCCTTCATTACTTTGGTGTTCTACCCCATTCCCCAAATTTCTTACTCCACTAGAAATCTCTCCAACCTCATCATCATTCTCAACTCCATGTTTCTTAGGATCAGACTCATCAAATACTACATGGGTTGTCTCTTCCACCATCAAAGTTCTCTTGTTAAATACCCTAAAAGACTTCCCAACACTAAAATATCCTAAGAATACTCCTTTATTAGATTTAGGATCAAATTTTCCCAAGTGAGACTTCCCATTGTTATGAATAAAAACCTTACAACCAAAGACATGAAGGTGGGAAAGATTGGGTGTCCTACCCTTAAGGATATCATAGGGTGTCTTTTCTAATTTGGCTCTAACATTCACCCTATTCAACACATAACAAGCTGTATTAACTGCTTCAGCCCAAAAGTATTTTGGAAGTGAATACTCAGCAAGCATGGCTCTAGCAGCTTCCACCAAGGTCCGGTTCTTCCTTTCAGCTACCCCGTTCTACTGAGGGGTCTAAGGAGCTGAAAAATTGTGGCTAATCCCCTTGTCCTCACAAAAATCTCTAAATCTTTCATTCTCAAATTCTCCCCCATGATCACTATGGATGGTCAAAATCTCACAACCTAGCATTTTCTGAATCCAAGTAGAAAATGTTTTAAACTCCTCAAAAGACTCATTTTTATGTGAAAGAAATCTAGTCCAAGTGAACCTAGAGTAGTCATCAATAATCACAAATCCATAAACTTTCCCTCCCAGGCTGGCGGTGCTCATGGGTCCAAACAAATCCATGTGAAGGACTTCTAAAGGTCTAGAGGTGCTAATGTTCTTAATGGGGTGAAAGGTGGAGTGGACTTGCTTTCCTAGTTGACAGGCATCATAAAGGTGGTCTTTTGAAAACTTGAGTTTGGGGACACCTCTAATTAGGTCTTTTTGGGTCACTTTCCTAAGGGTTTTCATACTTGCATGATAAAGTCTTCGGTGCCACAACCAAGAATCATCAATCACAATTTTTAAGCAAAAAGAAGCAGCACACTTAATATTATTTAAATCAAGCATGTAAACATTGTTGATCCTCTTTCCATGCAAAATAGTGTTGTTACTTAAACTTACAATGCATGAATTTGCAAAGAATTGTACGATGAAGCCTTTGTCATAGAGTTGATTGATGCTGAGCAAGTTGTGCTTCAATCCATCTACAAGCAAAACATTTTCAATCATAAGGTTCTTGGAATTACCAATTATACCTGCGCCTACCACCTTCTTGGTGGTGTTGTCTCCAAGAGTAACCTTGCCTCCAGTCCTAGACTCTAGTACAACAAATTTGTTGGCATCATCAGTCATATGTCGAGAGCATCCACTATCCAGGTACCACATACTCTCACGAGGACATTTGTGAGAGCCCTCCTGCACAATTATCAATTGTTAGATTTAGCAACCCAAGCAGGTTTGGGTTCCTTCTTATGAAGAGTAGAATGCAATGCATGTGTGGTATGATGTTGGTCATGCACCTTAGGTCTCCACACCCAATGTGTACTATGGTGTACTGTGCAAGTGTGTGAGATGTGTCCTAGCATGCCACATGAAAAACATCTAACTCCAGGAAAAAGGATTTCATAAGTGGTTTGAGTTATAATGCCTCTTCCTAGATTTTGGCAATTGATCAAAAGTAGGTGTCATCCTAGTTTTCTTACATATTTCTAATTCATTTTGAATCTTCAAATTTGTGCTTTTTAAGACCTCATTTTCAATCTTAAATTTTTTCTCCATCTCTTTAGACTTCTTAAAATCAGATTCAAGTGATGTGTGTGAAACTTTTAATGCATCATGCTTTTCAACTAATTCACAATGATTTTTATTTAACTCATCAAATTCATCAAGTAAAGTCATATGATTTGAATTAATCATTTGATGGTCTTTAGTCAAAATTTCATGCTCTTTTTGTAGGTTCCAAAATTCTAATTTCATGCTAGCATGAGTTTTCTTTAATTTCCTATATGATGCATGAATTGTTTCTATAACTTCAAGAAGTTGATCATAGGAAAGTTCACATACCTCTTCTTGATCAGGATTGTCATCTGCCATCAAGCACAATTTTGATGTTTCATCTTCTGGTTCCATCTCCGATGAGTCCGATGCTGAATCCGCCCAAAATGCTTTTTGTACTCTCATCTTGTCCTTCCTTAGCTTAGGTTTCTCCTCACCCTTTCCTTTGCTTGAGTGATCTTAAGTGTCAGACAATCAGTTCTCACATGTCTTGATTTCCTACAGTCATAACAAACAACATCATAAGATTTTTTAACATGTTTATGATCCTTACATTTTCTCCAATTTTGATGATGCTTTTGTTTCTTCCTTAGAAAGCTTTTGAATTGCCTTATGATGAAGGTAACTTCATCTCTTTCAGACCCAGAAGATTCAGAATCCGATTTGTGCGATTTCAATGCAATTATTTTATCCTTCTTCTTCTCACCTGTATCAAGATTTCTTTGATTCACCCCTTGCTCATTGCTTATTCACCCCTTGCTCATAAGCAATGAGTGAGCCAAGTAAGTTATCAATAGAATAAGTATTCAAATCCTTAGATTCAATGATTGTAGTGATTTTAACATCATATGACGAAGGCAAGCATCTCAAAATCTTGTTTACTTTTTCAAAGTTTGAAAGTTCTTTTCCTAATGCATGCAGTGAAGTAACTATCTGAGTAAATCTTGTATACATGTCAGAAATCGATTCATGAGGTTTCATACGAAAAAGTTCGTAGTCATACAAGAAAAAATTCAAACGGGATTGTTTAACTTCATTAGTGCCTTCATAGGTGATACACAACTTATCCCAAATTTTCTTACCAGTTTTGCAAGTAGAGACACGCATGTAATCCTCATATTTTAAAGCACAGAAAATGAAGTTCAAACTTTTTGCATTCAACTGAGCTAAATCTCGTTCATCAAAAGTCCATTCGGTAAAAGCAACTTCAGTTTTAATACCATTAATTTCACGAGAATGTGGAGAATAACCTTCTTGAATAAGCATCCACATGCGATAATCAGTAGATTATAAAAACGTTGACATGCGGGTTTTCCAAAAGTCAAAAGGTAGGTTATCGAACAGGGGAGGTCGGGTAATAGAATACCCTTCCGTAGTGTTACGATTCCCAAGGTTAGCTATGGATCAAATTCAAAAAGTTTTCAAACTTAAATTTTCGAATCCCGCTCTAATACCACTTGAAAGTTCATTAGGGATGTTAAGCCCTATGAACTTAGTCCCAAGCTAACCAAGAGGGGGGTGAATTGGTATTTTTAAAAAAATTTCTTTTCACAAAGAACAAAAACACATAAACCAAAATCACACCACGTGAAAAAATAAATAATGCGAAAAATAAAAGTGCGGAAGCAAGAAAACAATAACACAGAGATTTATAGTGGTTCAGTCAACTTGACCTACATTCACTCCTTGGAGGCACCCTCCAAGTATTGCACTACAAAACGTGACTCTCCTTTAGCCCCCACGGCTAGGCGGAGAAGCCCTCATAAGAACCTTCTTTTTGCCACCCCGGCAAGGCAGATAACCTATCTCCTTTTGCTTCCTCCTGAAGTTGGCAGAGAACCAACAACCAGATGCTTACTCCTTACCTCTACCGACCCTTCCACGAATGAGAAACTCTATATGAAGAAGAAGCAGAGCAATTTTTTGAAGCAACCCTTGTGAATCCCCTCACAGGCTCCTCCACACAAGATCCTCTCTCTCTCTTTCTCTCCTCAAGGCCTTCTTAGGTCAAGGCAGCAGCCAAAGGGTTTTCAAAATATTGAACAAGAGCTCTTAAATAGAAGAGCTTCAGAGGAGCTCATTAATTGCAAGTTTCCGACAATATCGTCCAGGACGATATGGACATCGGCCTGGCCAATCAGTACAAATCTCAGAAGATCGGCCAGAGCATCACCCTGAATGCAAACTGGATGATTTAAAATTGGCTTGATCGTCCAGGCTAATCTCACAATCGTCCTGGCCAATCAGTTCAAATCATAGGAAAATCGTCCAGAGCATCACCCTGAATTCGAGCTTGCCGATATTTATCGTCCTGAAGTAACCAAGGTTTTTGAATAGATCGTCCTGGCCAATCCTGCGATCGTCCAGGATGATATGATCGTATCAATCATCCTTAATTACTCCCTTGATTTCCTGATCAATTAAGGCATAATTTGAGAATATCGTCCCGGCCGATCAATGATCGTCCTGGCCGATAATTTAAAAATATAGTATACCTTAATTATCTATGATGCCAACTTCTTTCTATTTTGAGCTTATCGTCCTGGCCGATATACGTATCGTCCAGGCCGATCTGTTAATGACGGCTTCCTTAATTAAGAATCCTTATTTAGACTTTCTGTTTTAAGCCTGATCGTCCAGGATGATGAAAATATTTTCCTGGTCGATATGAGTAAAACAGAAATTCTAAGTCTCTCAAGTGTGTGTTTGTGTAGGGTTACTTAGCATCAGTCTCTTTGACAATTACAAATAAACTCAAGAAGAGAAAAAAACAAAGTACTGACTGACTCAACCCTAGACCTACGCAATCTTGAACTAGCTTTGTCTGTTCGTCCGATCTTCGATTCCTGAAAAGTTAGAAGCAACATGCAGTCCAAGAGAATCAATAGTGTTTGTCAATCATCAAAATATAAGTCATGAAAATAGATTTGCAAAACAAACTAATAACACACAAATGAACAACACAAAATCAAATATCAAATTATATTTCTCCCCTTTTTTTGACAACAGCAAAAAGAGAAGAAAAAACAAACCAATCCATAAATATAAGAAGTCATATGAGAAGTCTTTAGTAGTTGATCCTGAAAGAGTTTGAGATATATTTGTAATAAAAAGAAAATGTCATTAGAGAAAAAGAACAATTCAGAGGATTTAAGTATAGATATAACATAGACAAGAAAAAAAATATCAAGATCATGAGTCAATTTAGACAATGAGATAAGCAAAATTATTGCAAAGTAGATGAATAAAAAATTTGTATATTTTAAATTTCAATACAAAATAAAATTGGGCAGATGATTAATTTGAATTTAAAGATTAAAAGATTGTGGAAAGAACATATACTTGTGGCGCTTTACTCATCTTTTCAATATTTGTGGCATACTTTGTGCATTTTTTTATTTGTGGGCTAATTTTGTGCCTCTTTTTCAATTTATGAACCATTACTCATTTTTTTTTAAATTTTGTATATTTGTACATTTTTAAGTATTTATTTGAACTTTCCAGAATTAATAATCTAAAATCTCAAATTTCTCTAAGTATAATAATATTTATATTTAACAGAGAAATAAAAATAAGAAAATATCAAAATTGCAATAATAATATAAAAATTATATTAGTCTAACAAGAGACATGAGATTGATATCCTTAACTAGATCGAGTTATAACACAACTTAAATTTTTGAAAAATTGGATTTTCTAATAAATTCAATTTTGTATTGCATTTCAAAATATAACACTTTGTTAGATCAATATTTTAAGGATAATCATATAGGCTAAAAAACATTTCTAAATGAGATCAAAAATACTAAAAAATAAGACCGGATATTTTTTGTTGATATCATGGTGAAAAATATTACATTGAGTATGACTAATATCAATAAACAGATTTTCATAACACATAAAATATAGAAACTAAAAGCACAGTACTTCACATAACATCACATAAAATATAAAAACTTAAAAGCTAACAACACATCACATCGCAATTGATAGAGAGAAATAAAATAGAATTATAGTCATCACTTAGAGGGTCCCTGATATGGAAGAGGTTGTTGGTTGTAGAAGTTAAAATACTACTCATCATAGCCTCGCATTCAGCCCATGTCTTGCTGGTACTACGCGTCCTGCTACTGTAGGTACTTCAATTTGATCAAGGTGGTGATAAAAATGAGTCTCAAGATGATCAAATCTGTGAACCATATCTTAAAGGTTTGGTTCACGAGCAGGCGCTGGTGCAGGTGCTCTCTCCTCCCCCTAAGTGTCAGCACCTTCATCATGTTTTACAAAGATAGCTCAGAATGAACCATCATTATAAAATAGAGGCTCTTCAAGATGAGACACATCAGGATGAACTAATTCATACTTCTTATCAAGAATATAAACCACAAGGTGTCCTAGAGGAATGTTCTTCTTTCTCTTATGGGATACATGGCTAATTTTAGAAAGCCCATAAAGATAGTCAAGAATGAGTTGGGCTTTATCAATGGGTTGACTAGTAAGAATCAAATAAGTGACAGTGGAAAGAAGAGGAGTGATATTAATTTTATCACTGGCTTTTGGAATGATGGAAGTTCTAAGCACATGCTGGATGATTCTAGTATCTTAATATAGTGTTTACTTTGGGCAAATGACATTCTTGTCTAATCCCTCTAAGTACCCGATTAATCTCACTCCAATAAAAAGTTGTAGAAGAAGTCAAAGTGTGGGCTCGAACATCCTTTAGTCCTTAAGTTTAAGAAAGCTCCCAAATCCTCCTTGGTTATTTCAACATTCTTTCCTAGAACAAAGGATCTAATCCTATCTTTATTAGAGTTAAAGGTCATGTTCACTAGGAAATAATGAAATGTAGATATATTGAAGGAGTAAATCAAAGCAAGGATAAACTCAAATTGAGTAGAAGCAAAGAGTGGTAGTATCTAATAGACAATATTTTCCTGAATCAAAACTCTAGAATGGGTCATTTTCGCAGATACAAACCTAGGGAAAGTTTCTTCTTTTTCCTTGGGAAAATTTTTTTTCGTTGGCATTCGTAGGTCCCATGGTGAGTTCCTTTGCATGCCTAACCCTCTTGCTTGAACCAGCCATTAGAAAGGATCAAAAAGGAATAGGAGATTGGAGAAGCTTTTGAGGTGAATGAAGAAATTTGGCTCTAAGCCTTTCCAATTTAAGGGAAAAACAACCTTTCGTACGGACGAAAATTGGTTCATCCCATACGATACTTTATTTGTACGTACGAATGAAAATATTGTATGTATGATTGCATGCATTAGAAATGAAATGACTTTTTGTAACATACGAGTTACGACGTGTCCTTTCATATAGACTTTTTGACCAGACAATCATAAAGACGAACAAGTGTTTGTCTGGGATGATCGGTTATTTAAGATCATTTTTATGACGGTTTGAATTGTCCCCTACTTAAAGTGACATGTGGTTTGTATGTACGAACTTCTGATTCATATGTACGATCAGAAGTTAAAACTCTCCTTATCCATATAACCATTTAGATGCATACATACGATTGAATACACATTATCCAGATGATCGTGAAGATCGTACAGACGAACTGTATTGAAAACTAAAAAAATTGCATGCAAACCGTTCAACTGAACAATTAATATGCTACAAGATTCATCCTGTACGAAAATATTTTTGTAAAGACAAATGTCACACTTAGAAATTTTCATAACATTGCTCAAGAACATGAATTTTGGTGTGAGAGAACATAAAACAAACAAATAGGAAATTGAAAAAACAAACATGAATAAAAACTAAAAAATACATATGAAAAATCATAAAATCACAAAGCAAACAAACAAAACACATATCAATGTTACAAAAATATTTATTTAAGCATTCAAATCAATCACACCAAGCCTTGTTCATAATGTACTGAAAGTATCAAAGGCTAATGGTTTAGCAAAAATACCTGCAAGTTGATTTTCAGTTTAAACATGATTGAATTCTGTTGCGGATCTATGATTTTGATGATAGCAAACATTCCTTATTTCTCTACGATTGCCTTATGTGCTAACGTTTCAGGTTCCCACGATCGGACTGCAATTTGGAATCAGCTCAAGATTGGGTAGACTAGGTCTGAGTTAGTTTGTAATCTTTTTCCTTTCTTGAGTCTGTTGTATTTGGTGTGGGACCAGTTGGATTGTAATTTAGAAGATCTCCTATTGTTCCCTATAAGTTTTCTATTTTTGGTAATATCGGCCAGGACGATATTTATATCGTCCTGGACGATCTGTCCAAAATCAGAAACCCTATTTAGGGCATCCTCATTAAGGCAGCCGTCAACAGATCGGCCTGGACGATACCTGTATCGGCCAGGACGATAATCTCAATTCAGAAAGAATCAGCCGCCATAATCAGTTTAGGAATTCTTTGTTTTAAGAAATCGGCCCGGACGATATTATTATCGTCCAGGACGATCTAACTCAATCATACCTAAATTGATCTGGTATCTTTGGAAAGCATTAATGGTTGATTGATACGATCACATCGTCCGGGACGATAGAATGATCGGCCAGGACGATGTCCTGGACGATCTTCATCGGACAGCTTGTATTCAGGGCTATGATCAGGACGATTGAAATCGGTTTTAAACTAATCGGCCAGGACGATCGTGAGATCGGCCGGGACGATGTAACCAATTTTCTTCTGACCGTCTCAAGTCGTCCCGGGCTAATGAGCTTAATTTGAACTGATCGGCCAGGACGATATGCCTATCGTCCTGGACGATAATGGCGGCAACTTGCATTAATGAGCTCGTTTTGAGAGCCTCTATTTAAGCTATGGCAAGGCACTTTGTAAGGGTCTTTGGCAGCCATTGTAGCTTCGTTCTTGTGGGGGAAACTTGAAGAGAGAGCTTGAAAGGGAGAGAGGAAAGGGTGGAGTTTGAGAGAGGGAGAAGATCCTGTGAGGGGGGACTCAAGGGAGTGTGGAGGGGGTTCCACACGGTTGCTCCGGCGAACTCGCACCTTAGTACCATCGGATTCAAGGCTTGTCTCGAGGTAAGTTCACCAAAGAAGAAGTCTTTTTGGTGTCAAAGGACCCGGCAACTCCGCCGCACCGGGAGAGGTGGAAGTGATTTTGTAAGGGCTTCTCCGCCTAGCTGTGGGGGCTAAAGGAGAGTCACTTTGTGTTAGTGCAATACTTGGAGGGTGCCTCCAAGGAGTGGACGTAGGTCAAGGTTTGACCGAACCACTATAAATCCGGTGTGTTCTTTTCTTATTATTGCTTCCGCATTTATTTTTCTTCCGCACTTTTTGTGGTGATTTTGGTTTAGGTTTTTGTCTTTGTTTAAAAGATTCTTCTTTTCCAAATCACCTCTCTCTTAATTAGCTTTGGGAATAAGTTCATAAGGGCTTAACATCCCCATCGAACTTTCAAGTGGTATCAGAGCGGTTTTCATAAAAT
Source organism: Dendrobium huoshanense (assembly GCA_016618105.1). Classification (NCBI taxonomy): domain Eukaryota; kingdom Viridiplantae; phylum Streptophyta; class Magnoliopsida; order Asparagales; family Orchidaceae; genus Dendrobium; species Dendrobium huoshanense. Next base: position 2,908,389 of record CM028349.1, on the reverse strand, counting down.
AAGTTTTTAAAAGCTTTTGAATTTCGATCCATGGCTAATATTTCTAATCGTATTTTTGCGGAAGGATATTCAATCACTAGACCACCATTGTTTGAAAATATTACATTTGATTTTTGGAAAATTCGCATGTCTACTTTTTTGCAATCGATTGATTTTCGTATGTGGCATATGATTTTAACTGGTTATTCATCACCATCACGTATTGTTAATGGAATTAAAACTGATATTTCTTTTAATCAATGGAATAGGGATGAACGAATGGATGCTCAATTAAATGCAAAGTCTTTAAATTGTTTTTTCTGTGCTTTGAGTTCTGATGATTTTATGTTAATATCCACGTGCACTACCGGTAAGGAAGTTTGGGATAAATTGCACACCATATACGAAGGCACTAGTGAAATCAAACAATCCAAGTTGAATATTTTAATGCATGATTTTGAAATGTTTTCTATGAAACCTTTTGAAACGATTTTAGACATGTATACAAGATTCATTCAAATTACTACATCATTGCATGCCTTAGGAAAAGATTTTTCAAATTTTGAAAAAGTTAACAAAATTCTTCGATGTCTACTGGATAAATTTGATTCTAAAGTTGTTGCTATTTGTGAGTCTAAAGATTTGAATGATTATTCTATTGATAATTTGATTGGCTCACTCATTGCCTACGAGCAAGGGTTGAGTCAAAGACTTTTGGATGCAGGTGAGACGATCGTTCTAAAAGCCGAAGATACGGAAAGAGGAAGCTTAGTTGGTGACGACAGAAAGGAATTGTCAAAAAGCTCACCAATGCATAAGCAGAAGTGGAAAAAAGGTAAAATTGGTAAGGATGTTAATATTTCCTCTGACGTTATTTGTTTTAAATGCAGGAAACCTGGACATATGAAAAATGAGTGCCCTAATTTAAGAATTCTCCCTGCAAAAGAAAAGGGTAAGGCAAAGTTAAATTTAAACTGGGGAAATAATGAAAAGCAAAAAATCTCATGGGCAGATCTGGTCTCTGAAGCATCAGACCAGGAGAGAGATAATGGTTAAGAGCCTTTCGTATTTTTTTTGTGTTGTGTTTTTGTGTTTCTTTTTTGTTGTGTTTTTGTTTTTATGTTTTTTCATTTTTATTTTGCGTTTTTGTTTTGTTTATTCTTTGAATTTTTTTTTTTTTCAAAAATTTTTCTCTGATCTACACACACATTCACTTTTCTAGAAATGAAAAATTTACTTCCTAATTTTTCTTGAAATCTTTAGTAAGTTGTGATTGACTTCTCTAAAAACAATCAAAGGAAGGAAACTCATGTTTTTGACTTTCAATCTCTGTTTCCTAAAAGAGGTTTTTCTACTTTTGATTTAAAATCTTCTTCATCTTTTAAATTGGTTTTTGAAACTAAATTTTTTTTATCTCCCTATATTTTTTTTATCGCATAGGAATCTTTTGCAAGTTGTTGAATCTAATTCAAAATTTTCTTAATCAAGAAATTCGCTTTATCAATAGTATGGGTTTACTTTTGGTATTTAAGATTTCAGAAAGGTAGCATAATCAAAAAAATTGGCCAATGATGCCAAAAATAAAAGAAGCGCAAAGCGCCAAAATTGAAAAATAAAGAATACACAAAGTGTATCAAAAGATGCGCAGTGCGCCAACCAATTGTCAAGAGGCATAAAATGAGCCCACTAAATTTAATGCTTACCATTCTTATACTTCTTAAAGCTTAAGAAAACCCTTGATTTTTCGATGCTTGAGTTTGAAAATCTTGACTAATGATTCAACAAATCCTGCATTAATCTTCTATTAGATATATTTTATGAAAGGAGTTTTGAAAAATTACTGTTTCTTTCTCTAATTTATTCCTTGATTTAGATATTGAATTAAAAAGTTTTTGAGCCTTTTTAAAGAACTTGAGTTTGGATTATCAATTCTTGATTTTCTAACCTTTACTGGGCTATGTGTTGTCAATCCAATTCTACTAAGTTTTTTGATTAAAACCCAGAGGTAACTTTCTCATTTTAAGAATATTTGTTTTTTTCACCTGATCAGGGAATGTTTTTTGTTCGTTTTGTTTTTTGTTTGTGCCTCCTCTCTTTTTGATAATGTCAAAGGGGGAGAACGTTGTATCTTTTTTCTTTTCAAAAATTTTAAAACAACAAAAAATATTTTCATCTCCCCTATTTTTGTTAAAAGGATTTATTCTAGTGAGGGGGAGATTAGGAGGATTTACTTTTATGAAAATTTAAATTGAAATGTTTTGCCATCATCAAAAAGGGGGAGATTGTTGCGGATCTATGATTTTGATGATAGCAAACATTCCTTATTTCTCTACGATTGCCTTATGTGCTAACGTTTCAGGTTCCCACGATCGGACTGCAATTTGGAATCAGCTCAAGATTGGGTAGACTAGGTCTGAGTCAGTTTGTAATCTTTTTCCTTTCTTGAGTCTGTTGTATTTGGTGTGGGACCAGTTGGATTGTAATTTAGAAGATCTCCTATTGTTCCCTATAAGTTTTCTATTTTTGGTAATATCGGCCAGGACGATATTTATATCGTCCTGGACGATCTGTCCAAAATCAGAAACCCTATTTAGGGCATCCTCATTAAGGCAGCCGTCAACAGATCGGCCTGGACGATACCTGTATCGGCCAGGACGATAATCTCAATTCAGAAAGAATCAGCCGCCATAATCAGTTTAGGAATTCTTTGTTTTAAGAAATCGGCCCGGACGATATTATTATCGTCCAGGACGATCTAACTCAATCATACCTAAATTGATCTGGTATCTTTGGAAAGCATTAATGGTTGATTGATACGATCACATCGTCCGGGACGATAGAATGATCGGCCAGGACGATGTCCTGGACGATCTTCATCGGACAGCTTGTATTCAGGGCTATGATCAGGACGATTGAAATCGGTTTTAAACTAATCGGCCAGGACGATCGTGAGATCGGCCGGGACGATGTAACCAATTTTCTTCTGACCGTCTCAAGTCGTCCCGGGCTAATGAGCTTAATTTGAACTGATCGGCCAGGACGATATGCCTATCGTCCTGGACGATAATGGCGGCAACTTGCATTAATGAGCTCGTTTTGAGAGCCTCTATTTAAGCTATGGCAAGGCACTTTGTAAGGGTCTTTGGCAGCCATTGTAGCTTCGTTCTTGTGGGGGAAACTTGAAGAGAGAGCTTGAAAGGGAGAGAGGAAAGGGTGGAGTTTGAGAGAGGGAGAAGATCCTGTGAGGGGGGACTCAAGGGAGTGTGGAGGGGGTTCCACACGGTTGCTCCGGCGAACTCGCACCTTAGTACCATCGGATTCAAGGCTTGTCTCGAGGTAAGTTCACCAAAGAAGAAGTCTCTTTGGTGTCAAAGGACCCGGCAACTCCGCCGCACCGGGAGAGGTGGAAGTGATTTTGTAAGGGCTTCTCCGCCTAGCTGTGGGGGCTAAAGGAGAGTCACTTTGTGTTAGTGCAATACTTGGAGGGTGCCTCCAAGGAGTGGACGTAGGTCAAGGTTTGACCGAACCACTATAAATCCGGTGTGTTCTTTTCTTATTATTGCTTCCGCATTTATTTTTCTTCCGCACTTTTTGTGGTGATTTTGGTTTAGGTTTTTGTCTTTGTTTAAAAGATTCTTCTTTTCCAAATCACCTCTCTCTTAATTAGCTTTGGGAATAAGTTCATAAGGGCTTAACATCCCCATCGAACTTTCAAATTCAATTTGTCCTTTGGATACATGATCCCTTATGAAATGATGCATGATATCTATATGTTTGGTTCTTGATGTTGAATAGGATTTTTAGAAATACAAATGGCACTAGTGTTATCACAATAAATGGGAATAGTGTCTATTGTTAATCATAAATCAATCAACTATTATTTCAACTAAAGTACTTGTGTCACACAACCTCTTAAGGCAATGTATTCAGCTTCAGCAGTAGATATGACTATGAAATTCTATTTTCTACTGAACCAAGAAACTAAAAAATTTCTAATAAATTGACATATTTTAGAAGTACTCTTTTTATCAACCCTACAACCTGCAAATCCATAATCTGAATATACAGTTATTTTAAATGAAGAGCTAAACTTAGGATACCAAATTCCTAAGTTTTGATTTCCCAAGAGATATCTCAAAATCCTTTTTAATGCTGTTAAATGTGATTCTTTTGGATCTGATTGAAATCTAACACATAAATAAACATTAAATATGGTATCGGGTCGGCTAGCTATCAATTAGAGCAAATATACAATTATTCCCCTTAATTTTTTTTATTAATAGATTTTCCCTTAGGGTCCTTATCCAACTAAACTGAGGAACTCATAGGTGTACTAACAGGTTTAATATTATCCATTTCATATTTTTTGAGGATATCCTTAACATACTTCGACTGACTAAGAAATGTATCCTCCTCAATTTGCTTTATGCTAAAACCTAGAAAGTAACTCAAATCTCCCATTAGACTCATCTCAAATTCACTACTCATTATTTTAGAAAAATAATCACAAAGATTTTTATTTGTAGATCCAAAGATGATATCATCAATATAAATTTTTACAATGAGTATATCCTCTTCCAATTTCCTTAGAAAGAGAGTTATGTCCACACTTCCATTTTCAAAAGATATCTCAAGTAAGAAGGTTCCCAGCATCTCATACCAAGCCCTAGGTGCCAGTTTCAATCCATATAATGCATTTTTTAATTTGAAAACATGATTTAGATGTTTAGAATTTTCAAAGCCTAGAGGTTGTTCCACATAAACATCATCTTGAATCATCCCATTTAAAAAGGCACTTTTAACATCCATTTGATATAATTTAAATCCTCTAAAACAGGTAAAGGCTAATAAAACCTTAATTACTTCAAGTCTAGCTACAGGGGAAAAAGTCTTCTCAAAATTAATTACTTCAATCTGATTATACCCCTTAGCCACTAATCTAACCTTATTTCTAATGACTACTCTTAAATCATTCATTTTGTTCTTGAATACCCATTTAGTTCCAACTATACTTTGATCCTTTGGCCTTGCAGTTAATATTCAAACTTTATTTCTTACAAATTAATTTAATTTTCCTTGCATAGCTAATATCCAAAATTCATCCGAAAGTGCTTGATCAATATTTGTGTGCTCTATCATTAAAATAACGGCTGAATGATTAACTTCTTTGTTCAGTCAATGCCTAGTCCTAACACCCTCACTAGGTTCACCTATAATCAATTCCTTTGGATGATTTTTAGAAAATCTCAAATCTCTAGGAATCGGGTTTTCTATCTCCAAATTTTCATCCAATTTTATTTTCTCAATCTTTTGGGAGTCATTCTCTATCTCATCCTCTTCAATAATCGGCTCTTCTAAAATTCTATATTCATCAAATATAATATGTGTAGTCTCCTCAATTATCAAAGTTCTTTTAATGAATACTCTATAAAGTTTTCCAACACTTGAGTATCCTATAAAACTTCCTTCATCTGATTTTGGATTAAATTTTTCTAAGGCAGATTTTCCATTGTTACGAATGAACACCTTACATCCAAAAATATGCAAATGTGACAAATTAGGTGTTCTCCTCTTAAGTAACTCATAGGGTATTTATTTAAGTTTGATCTTACATTCACCCTATTTAGAATATAACATACTGTGCTAACTACCTCAGCCCAAAAATATTTTGGAAGTGAATATTCTGCCAACATGGCTTGAGCTGCTTCAATTAATATTTTATTTTTCCTTTCGACTATCCTATTCTGCTGAGGGATTCTAGATGCAGAAAAATTGTGATCAATCCCTTTCTCCTTACAAAATTTATCAAATTTTTTATTTTCAAATTATTCTCTATGATCACTTTGAATTATCAAAATCTTGCATCCTAGTTTCCTTTGAATTCAAGATGAAAAATTTCTTAATTCTTCAAATGATTCACTCTTATGATATAGAAATCTAACCCATGTAAATCTTAAAAAATCATCCACAATTACAAATCCGTATACCTTTCCTCCTAGACTTACAGTTCCAATTGGTCCAAAAAGATCTATATGTAAAATCTTCAATAGTTTACTTGTTCTAAGATCTTTATTGGACTTAAAAGAGGACTTCACCTATTTTTTTAATTGGCATGCATCGCAAAGGTGATCCTTAGTAAATTCTAGTTTTGGTATATCTCTCATTAAGTTTTTTGGGTAATTCTCCTAAGATTTTTCATGTTAGAGTGACAAAGTCTCGTATGCCAAATCCATTACTCATCAGAAATAGTTTTTAAACAAAAAGCACTATAAGTTTTGATACAATTCAAGTCTAGTATATACATATTATTTGCCCGTATACTATGCAAAACATTATTACTATTTAGGCTTAATATGCACCTAGTAGGAAAAAATTTAACACAGTATCCTTTATCACATAGCTGGCCAATACTTAACAGATTATACTTTAAGCCTTCTACAAGTAGTACATTCTCAATAAATTTTTTTTAACATTTTCAATCATACATGATCCAACCACCTTCCTTGTGGTGTTATCTCCAAGTGTAACCCTGTCTCCACTCCTGACTTCCAGCGATATAAATTATGCAATATCTTCAGTCATATGCTTTGAGCAACCGTTGTCGAGGTACCATATGCTCCACGAGGCCTTGTGTGAGAGTGATCCGGCAAAATCATCAAATATTAGACATGGGAACCTAAATAAGTATGGGTTCACCTTTTTATAAATTATAAACAGATGCATGTATGTTATGTCTAGGTTTATGCATCTTAGTCTTTCACACTAAATAAGTTTTTCTATTCAATATACATGTGTGTGTTATATATCCAAATAATCTATAATTAAAGCATTTGACTTCTGGAAATGGGTTTCTTAATCTTCTATAATTATTATATCTTTTCATGGATTGTATAAATATTAGATACAAAGTAGGATTTGTGAAATCTTCAATTCATGGGGGTATCCTATTATCCTCGAGAGCTTTTATCTTCAGTTTGTAAAAGGTATTCATATCTTTCAATATATGATTTGTATAGTTTATCCGATAATTTTTGCTCTCTAAATCATCTTTCAAATCATCAAACTCATCAAGTAATTTCATGTGGTTGTTATCAATTAAAGCATAATCTTTCCTAAGGATCTCTTATTCTCTTTGCAATTCTTGTAACTCTAAGTTTAGACTATAATGCATTTTCTTTAATTTCTTATATGCAATATGTATGCATTCAGAGACTTCTAAAAGTTTATTATAAGTCAAGTCACATACCTCTTCTTGATCTGGATGATCAAGATTATCAGCCATTAAGTACATATTGGTGACTTCCTCTTCCTTTTCAGTCTCTAATGAGTCTAAAGCTGAGTCTGCCCAAAAAGCTCTTTGGAATTTTTTCTTACCCTTCTTCACCATTGGTTTTTCCTCTACCTTTAACTTGCTAGGAGCGGCTATGAGTTTTGGGCAGTCTAACTTAATGTGTCTAGGTTTTTTGCACTCATAGCAAATAACATTATTTGGAACCTTAACATTTCTATTGAATTTACATCGATTCCATTACTAACATCTCTTTTGCTTCCTCTTCAAAAGACTTCTGAATTGTCTAGCCATTAGTGTGATGTCGTCTTTATCCTCAGGTTGTGATAGATTACTCTCTGACTCCTCGACTTTTAGTGTTATGTTCTTCTCCCTTCATGGTTCACCTACATCAATCTTTCTTTGACTCACTCCTTGCTCATAAGTAATTAGTGATCCAAGAAGAATATCAATAGAGTAAACATTTAAATCTTTAGACTTTATAATCACAGTTATTTTAGCATTATATATAGTAGGCAAACAACGAAGTATCTTATTAACCATTTCAATGTTCGTTAGTTCCCTAACCAATGCATGTAAAGAGGTGACTATTTGTGTAAATCTTATGTATATATAAAAAATGGATTCATTAGGTTTCATGCAAAAAGATATTAAGTCTGAATTATTTAATTTTATTAGTCCCTTCATATGTTATACAAAGTCTATCACATATGTCCTTTTCACTCTTACAAGTGGAAACCCACATGTAATCTTCTGATTTAAGAGCACAAAAGAAACTATTTAAATATTTAGCATTTAGTTGTGCTAAGTCATATTTTTCTACAGTCTAATCCACAAAGGGTGTTTCTATTATAATACCATCAACTAATCTAGTTAATTTTGTATACCCTTCCTGAACTAGGATCTACATATGATAATCTAGTGACTGTAAAAATGTTAACATGCATGTTTTTCAAAAGTCAAAAAGAATATTGTCAAATAAGGGAGGTCTAATTATGGAGTAACCTTTAAGTGTATTTGGATTTCCAAATATAGCCATAATCGTTAATCAAAAAGTAGTTTAAACTTTTGGTTTTGAAACTAAGCTCTGATATCACTTGTTGAAACTTTTTAATTATAAATTAGGTTGTTAGACCTAAGCTTATGTCCCAAAAGGCTAACAGAAAGGGGGGGATGAATTGGTAATTTAAAAAATTTCTTCTTAAATCGATTTAAATTTAGTGAATTTTTTAGAAATTATTTTTCAACCACAGATAAGCACAAACAGAAAATAAAAAGTAGCAAAAAATAAAAAGACATAAGATTTATAGTGGTTCGGTCAAACACGACCTATATCCACTCCTTAAAGTCTCTCACTTCAAGTATTGCACTATTACCACAAGTGTCTCTCCTTTTGCCCCCACAGTAAGGCGGAGAAGCCTTCACAAAAACTCTCTTCCACCACTACCCGATGCGGTAGAAACCGTCATCCTTTTACACCCTCCAAGGGTCGGTAGAGAACTGTCGACTGTTCACACTCTCTAAGTGTTGGCAGATAACCTTCATACTTTCACACTTTCCAAATGTAGCTAGAGAACCTTCATCTTTTTACACTCTCCAAGTGTAGGCAAAGAACCCTTCAGCTGTTCACACTTCTCGAGTGTCGGCAGAGAACCAAATCTCCTTGAAAGATCTTCTCACAAGAAATCTAGAAGAACAAGAGAAAAGAGTGAAGTAATCATAAATTATAAATAAATATTCTTACCTTTGAGTAACTAAGTGAGCCCTTCACTCTCAAGTAGTAAGAACTCTTCTTCAAACACCCTCTCTCACTCTCTCCTTCAATCACCCTTCAGTATTTATGAAGACCAAAAGACAAAAATATTGCATGATAGTCTTAAGTGGACATTTTATAAGAAAGACACGAAAACCATCCAAAATTTGCATTTTTCAATTTTTGACCGATCATGATCATCCCGTACGATCCAATTTCGTATGTACGAATAGTGTAAAAACTGTTATATACGAACTTAATGTGAACTGGTATGAACAGACTTTATACCCGATCATCATCCCATACGAACATAGTTCATCCGGTATGAACAATTTTTCTCAAAGTTTGTTGGTACGAAAAAGAAGGATAAATATTAAGTTTTCAGAATAAAGAACCTCGTCCTAGGATGAACAATAATTATCTTCTGGATGAATAGTTCATTTTGACCAATTATGAGCCCATCATCCAGGGATGAACGATAATTATCATCCGAATGAACGCATCCAGAGAGCACAGTCCTGGGACGTACGGTAAATATCGTTCGAACGAACACGTCTAGAGCCCATCATCCTGGGATGAATGAAAAACATCTTCTGGATGAATAGTTCATTTTGGTGAATACATAGCTCATCATTTATGGATGAACAAAAAATATCATCTGGATGAATAGTTCATTTTGGTGAGTACAGAGCTCATCGTCCTGGGACAAACTAAAAATTTCATCTAGACGAACTCATCCAGAGAACATCTTCTAGAACGAATGATAAATATCATTTGAATGAATGCTTCTAGAACCCATCATCCTGGGATGAGCAAAAAACATCGTATGGATGAATTGTACTTAGAAAAATTTTTAATCCTCTCTGTTTGTTCTTTTGCTCGTTCGGGAGTTAACTGACCAGATTGTCCCGTACGAACATGGTTCGTACTGTACGATCAATTTTAAAAATTATGAATTTTAACTCTCCCTCGGTGTGTGTGTGTGTGCTAAGTTACTCAATTTAAAATCACACTCTCTCAGACTCAAATAAAATAAAAAATACAAACTCCAGTTTTACAAAAAAATTTAAGCATATCTTGATTTGAAGTCTTCAACAATCTTGATTATGATTTTCCTAAAACGTTAGTACACACAAGAGCCAAAAACAAATCTTTCAAAATGTGTTAAAAGAAAATAATAATAATAAATAATAATATTTAAAATCATCAAAACATACAAGTTGTAAGAATGTAAATCATGCAAAGCTAGGTAGTAACTTTGTGAACAATCTCTTCATGTTCATATTATGTTTGAATAATGGTATAGCTAAATCATTCTCTGTTAATCCTACTCTCTCAAACTGCTCTAAAAACTTCTAAATTCTTTATGGTACTAGTGGGTGTCTCAATTTATCTTTCATTCCTCTCTAGAATCTTTAACATTTTTTTTTTGTACTAATCAACTATGGAGCATATATTTCTAGTTTAGTAAATAGTTCCATAATACACCACTGCCTTTTCTCCCTACTCTAATCTTATAAAAGCCTTCTAAATTTTTATCGTGCTGATGGAGGTAAAAATCAAAAATTGAAAATAGTAACAAAATTTCCCCAAGTAATCTATACATTAATCTTTTCCTTGAATTTCTCTCACTACTATCCTATCCACCATTTTTATACTTCACCTTTAAATAAAAAAATTGCTAGTGGTACTTTTTTGTATTCTCTAAGCACTATATGCTATCAAATATTTTCTTTATCATAAAAAATCATTATTCTACTATCTGGAATTCTATAGCACTCTTAAATAATGATGTCTTCAATTTATGAAACTTCTATAAATATTTATCTTCTTCTAGTTCCTTACGTAAATTCTATTTAATCAATGCATCACTCATTACCTGCACAGTAATCTTTCAGAACTCGGTGAGATTGCTTGTTACTCTATCCATTATGTATATCTTGATCAGTAGGGTCCTTTTGTCCATTCATATAATTCTCTTTCCTAATCCAATAAGCATCAAACTCAATACACATACACTCATATGCAATTAATAAATCAAATGCAAGGGAGAAAAAACTATACTACCTACTTTTAGATCAATCATAAATAATCTTATGCCTCTTATTATAATTCAATTCTTTTACTAACCATTTCTTCGATATCACTTTGTAATGCCCCAAGATCTAAATTGAAAGAATTACATCTTTTTATCCTCTCATTAATCTACCATAGACACTAATTTTTTTAAAATAAACTAAACCAATGAAAGCATAAATATATCAAATCATTTATCAATATGTACATCACTATTCAAAATCCTTATACGTTAACCAGAAGTTCAATCTATAACATTAATATATTATAGCCTCTCTAGTTATAAAATATTAACATAAAAAAAAACTAAACATGAAAATATTACTCTGATCAATCTCATTCAACTTGTTCCCTTTTTGTACCTAAAAATAATATAAATCTATAAAATGAGCATATAAACCCACCACTGCATTCAATTTAAGATCCCAAGAATCAATATCCATGCTCAACTCAATCAATATAAAAGTATTGGTCATTGGTATAAAATTAGCGATCAATATATCAATAAAAATTTAATATGATAATTGAGACAAAAGTATTTCAAGAAGCATTAGAATCCATAAAATTCTATAAAAAATGTCAAGTGTCATACAATCAGTATGTGTCGATTGTACTCTATAAATTATATTCATGCAAATGATTCCATCGTATGTTTGCTATCAATGATTATGCCATGTCTACTCGTCTATCAATATGTCATTCTAGTGTATTTTATAAATATATCATTGTTTATAAGTGTATATGTCATATGATATGCCATATTGTATTAATTACAATGCTAGTTTTATTAGTCCTATATATTAGTCAGTTCATGTGTTATCATGCAAATGAAAACTTTATTGTGATTTTAAATAAAAGGCATGACATCCAACTTTAATATAAAATTTTTATTCTTTCATATGTCATCCTTGAATTTTATTAATTATTCATTATATTGTTGATTCGTCATTATTGCAGGTGCATTCATATTCAATAAATAGTCATCATCATTTGTCCGTCGGTGTAATTATGTCAATTAATTATAGGCTAACCCTTAGGACTGTAACATAAACTTTTTATTTTATGAGAATCCCATTGACCCATCCTCTTATGTAGGGTACTATATTTTAAGAGCCAACCTATTTTAATTTTAGTGTTAAATATAAGCCTTTCTTTCATACATACAAATGTGACATTCATTTCGTATCGATCAGGCCATTTTTCTATGCAATGTAAGTCAATATAATGTATGAGATGCACTAATTTAGGAAATGTAGGAAATCTAAACACTATTCATTTACTTCAGAAATTCACAACTATTGATTCACCTTGTGAAAGTCAATAATATTAAAGTTAAAATACTCATAAAATTCATATATATCATACATAAAATATTACACATTGAAAGTATGATAAAACTTGAGAAAATTATTATTTATTAATTTTGAGATGATAAAATTCATCAAACTAAAAATTATTAAAAATCAGAGTGGGAATTGGATTACCTCCCATAAGCAGAAGAAATCTTTGAATAGAATTTATGGACGAAAATGCTCTGAACGTCCTTCCCCGACAAGAAAATAAAACAAGAGGGGGGGGGGGGTTGGAGTTAAGGAAAAAAATGATAGAAAACTATTTTTCAGTGTCTAGCATCACGACGCTCCAAACCAGAATTGAATGATCATTATAGAGTTACTATATAATATATAGCATCAGTGCCGCCACGTACGTCGATTCCAAATGCCCTAATGTTGACCCTCTAGAGCCGCTACACTCGAAAAGTTCAAAAATTTCAAATTTCTAGATTTTTATTTTAAAATTATTTTCAAAATTTTTTGGTTATTATAAGAGGTCCTTATTGAGAAGAGTTGTTCTTTTTGCAGTTATTCTTTTGAAGCTATTAAACATCTAATTTTTGCATTTGACTACACATTCAACATTCTATGTGATATCATCCATTATTTTCTACTTTCCTCATAATATCGATTGTTTTGTAATTATTTAGTCACATTAATGATAAGGGTATATTTACCCTAATTATTAAACATTTTCTACCTCTTTATATATTGTGTCATTTATTCTATTTAATGTGAAATTAATAACATATGATTTGGGTAAAACATTCATAACCATTCAACCAACTCATACAAAATTAAGCTAGTAATCAATCTTAAAATTCAGATATTGACCAAATATCAAAGTTTTCGTGGTGTGATTCAGTGAACATTCAACTCCTTTTGGAGTTAATGTTAGACAATGGTCAATATTAACATCAACCAATATGTTGTGACCTACCTTACTATACCCCCTTGGATGGCCATACTTACAACAAAGGGTGCACAACTTAGGCGTGCCTAATGCTTCATGTTACGGGTGACAATTTGTTTAACTCATGAGTTTCATTTTTGAACATTTTGTTTCAAGTTATTATTTTGCTGTAAATTCTAATCATTCTAAGGTTTTTGCTACAACTCCCACTTTGTTCTAAAATTTAAGCATTACAAGGTGCTTACCCTATTCTAATTATTCATTATAGTAATGGGAATTGGTTAATGCTTCACTTTGCCCTAAAAAAATCTAGATGTGGGAAGTTAGAGTGCTTGCAATTACTAAGTTTCCTATTTCTCTCTCTCCCTCCATGTCTCTCTCTATTTATGGAACTTTTATTTGGTCCGGTGCAAGGACCTAGAGGAAGTTTCGGTTTTGCCTAAAAAAGTGCAAATACCGAGTTTTTTGAAAAAATACCGAGTTTTTCAAAAAACTCGGTATTTGCACTTTTTGACCTATTTTTGCCTAAAACCGAACCTTCCTCTACATCCAGTGAAAGGACCTAATAATTGCTCCTCTTTATGACTATATCTGTCTCTCCTCCCTCATTGTCTCTCTCTTTATGATTGTATCTACACCTCTCTCTCTCTCTCTCTCTCTCTCTCTCTCTCTCTCTCTCTCTCTCTCTCTCTCTCTATCTCTCTCTCTTCTTACATGTTTTTGAACTCTTCAAATAATTTCAAATATAAATAATTTCTTAATGTATTTTTATTATATAAATATTATAATGATTATTATATGTTATGCTATTTAATTTTATATTTACACACACACACACGCACACATGGGCGGACCCACCTAAAGGCCAGGGGGGCAAGTGACCCACTGAAAAAATAAAAAAATTCATTTATATATGATTCTTTAAGTAATCTGTCACCGTCCATGTATTTTTTAATCTTTATTACAAGCATTTTTAGGCAATTGCCCCCCCTAAAAGTTTTAAAATTCAACGATCTTTAGGCAATTGCCCCAACATAATCAAACACATTGTGTAGAGATGTTATTATTAGGTAACGATGATCCAAATACAAAACAGAATAGTAAAAAGAATCCAAAAATATTTCAGCCAAAATTTGTTAGGGGTTTTCCCCTTGACCCCTATGACCTTACAGGGCAAATCGAACCCTGTCAAGTGACCCCCGTCAAACAGCCCCTTGGACCCCCGACATATATGCGAATCTTACAATGATGAACAAATAGAGGTCGAGATGAGGCAGAGCCCTCGAACAAATTTTAGTTGTAAGGCCGGATGCGCCCCCTATATATATATATATATATATATATATATATATATATATATATATATATATATATATATATATATATATATATATATATATATATATATATATATATATATATATATATATATATATATATATATATATATATATATATATATATATATATATATGTAAAACATGATTGTATATTATATTAATAATATGATATGATATTAAATAATAGTAAACTAAATGTAATATGAGAATAGAGAAAGGAAATATTAACAAAAATAACACATTTGTATATGAAATTCCATTGAGAGTTTAAAATTAATATTAATAAAATTATATTAAGATAGAGAAAAGAAATAGGAGGATGGAGAAATAGAGGAAGAAAGAAAGAGAGAAGGACAAATACAACAGTGGATAAGAAATGCAAAAGGAGGGGGGAGAGAGAGAGAGCAAACAAATCTGGTGCGCGAGCATGCAAATAGCTTAGCCGCCTGCATGGTACCATTCGTTGTCCGATCACATGAGACTAGCGTTTTTTTCCCTTAGCGTGTTCTCTCGACTAAATTTCAGAGGTTAGCTGCTCCATTTTAATTTATGATTGCTTACTTATCTGCTGGATAATTTTGACTTGATAGCTGTTAAATATCGCTCATAAATCTTTTATAAAATTAAATTAATGCTCATATATTTTTTTTTTAAATTTATTATAATTTTTCAAAAGCATCATTTTCCAAAATAATTAATAAAAAAGCTCGTTGATTATGCCTTACAAAAAATTCTTAAAAACCATTTTTTTTTTGTAAGAATTAAATTCTTGTATATAACATTTTTTTTTACAATAATCACGCGCACAAAACATGAGAATAAAATTCAAATATAGCTTTCCTCTCCATCAAAAATCTAAGAATACAGTAAGATTTAATACGGCAGAAAAAGAGAATCCTACCAAGCTCTGCATATCATTCTATTCTTGATTTGCATTCGAATCTCCGGAGTTCATCTACTGCCGGCCATCTCCAGTCAAGCGCCGCGGCGGCGGACTTATTGTTTTCATCTCGGTCGCACTCCTGCTAAAGTGCCACCGCCGGCTGATATTTTATTCAGGAGGAAAGTGTGGAGATAAAGATATATCAGTAGTAATTGTTTTATAGGGATAGAAACCGAGGAGGAGAAGAAGAAGCATGATGGCTAAAGGGATGAAGAGGATGACCGGCGGCGGCGGCGGCAGGGGAGGCAACACCAACGGCAACAGGAGGAGAGAAGCAGCGAGAATCGATAGGAGCAATATCGCCCAGTACTGCCGGAAATAGCAGGCCATGTAGCTTACGCGCGACTGTTCTCTCTCGACCCATTCTTTCTCTGTCATTTCCTAACTATTTATGATCGTTTTATGAAAAAGGTAAAAAAGAAAATGGCTCATATCCTTTTTATAAAATTTAATTACAAATATATAATTTCTTTATTTTTAATAAAGTTTATCAACTAATTATAGATAATAAAAGAAAATTCTATAGAAGGATATGATAAAAAAAAAAATCAGAGTGAGCATTCAATATTTTAAATATATTAATTTCAAAGTAAATTAAAATATCTTTATATTTATCATGCATGTTATAATTTTTCTCATATAAATATTTAAAAGTTAATTATTTTGGCATATATTTATATAAAATACTTTTATTATTTTGAACTTCTAATTCAATTAAATTTATCTAATTTATATCATTTAAATATAAGAAAAATATCACATATTAATTTCATAGTCTATATATTTTTAAAATTACTAGTTAATTAATAGAAAGTTTAATTATTTTTATATAATATATTATTTAAAAATAAATTTATTATGATTAAAATTTAATCTCAAAATTCCGATTATTAATATTATTTTTTCATAAGATAGTCATTTAAAATGAAATGATATTTCCCCTAAAATCTATAGATATTTAATTAGTTCAATGTATTTGGCCAAGGAGAGAAGGGGAGCCGGCCTTGGCTAAGTAAAGTCATGTTTTTTCTACACGTGGCAGAAGTACGAAGATCGGTGGGTTGGGCTGAGTTGGGCCCGACAAGGGAGAACATAATATAAATATGGGTTGGTTTTAAGATGAAAAAAAAAAATCAGGTTAATTAAAATATAATATAGAAGAATCTGTTATGGGTTTTCTATCCCTAATTGAGAATGCGTTCAAAGTTTATTTATAACTTTGATAAATATATGATATGCTGATCTATTTGTAGATATAATGATAAAAAAAGTCCTAATGTCACTTCATTTGTATTACTAATTCAAAAGTTGGCCAATTTAGATTAAAGACTACCTCTGTAGAGTTTTAGTATCTTACTCAAACGCGCCTATGAAACATTAAATTAAAAACTTAATAAATTACTTGTGTGTGCATATAAATATTTTAGAAAGAATCGTGATATATCATTAAAGAACGTTCTTGATCGGGCATGAATCCCAAAGCAAAATCAAGTTGGAAACTTCAAAAATTAAATCTAAATCCATCTGAACTCCGATTTCAACAAACTTATAGTCGAAATGAATGCCTCGAAAATACGAACCCAACAACACCAAATTCGACTCAATACGAGCTCAAATGGGTCCACATCACAGATCGACCTGAATCACATTTGTAAGGTTCAATCCATAATTTGAATTACCAAACAGTTTCCAAATGTGGCATGCTTATAGTCGAATCTAACGAGCTCAATATCGCTGAATATAATTTTGATATCATTAATACATTCAAATGCTCAATAAACTGTCTATAATCAAGGGATTCAACATCGGTCGTCAATTCAAACTACTCCCAATTAACCTTGATCTTCATCCTATTTACTGGCCATGCCAATCTCAGAAAACTATAAATAGGCCCCTCATTTCTCATGAGGAGGGATCTCAAGCAAGAAGATAAGAGAATGAAGCAAGGGAGCAATAATAGAAGAGAATGAAACAAGGAAGCAATAAGAGAAGGAAGAGAGCTCTCTTGCCATCAGACTCCTCCTTGACCAATGCCAGACTTCCACCCGGCAGCCGTCCGAAGTCAGATTTATGCCCGATCGCCAATTGACGTCGGAGTTTTGCTCGGCAGCCGACTGACGCCGAAGATCTGCCCACGTCAGAGTTCTGCCCAACAACAGACTGACGCTAGAGTTCTGCCTGACAGCCTACTAACACTGGATTTTTTTCCAACAATCAATTGAAGATGGATTTTCGCCCGACCACTAAACTTCGTCGGATTTTCGATCACCATTTGTATTTGAATTTCAACCTGGGAGTTGATTATTGTAATATATTCATCCTGAATTTCAGGGATAAAGCAACCACTTGTAATTTAAGAAATTGCTAGTGGAATCCTTTCAACTGGACATGACCCCGTGATTTTTTCCTTTTTCAGGTTTTCCACATAAAAATTATGGTATTACATTTTTTTGTTTGTGTGCTGGATATCTGTACAATGAAGAGAC
Source organism: Dendrobium huoshanense (assembly GCA_016618105.1). NCBI lineage: Eukaryota > Viridiplantae > Streptophyta > Magnoliopsida > Asparagales > Orchidaceae > Dendrobium > Dendrobium huoshanense. Next base: position 2,890,277 of record CM028349.1, on the reverse strand, counting down.
GAAAATTTTCTAACTCTATCGCCGAGTATATTGTAGCCCGCAACAAATTGTAATGTGTGTGGCCTAACTCTCATGCAATAGTTCCTTTGCCTTAAATTTTTTTAGTTTTTTTACTAAGAAGGGAATATTTTAATAAGACTCATTATATATTCTTGCTATGAATATACTATGTATCTTTGGAGTTTTTTGTCTTGTTACGTGCTAGAAAATTTGAGTCGGTAGAGTGTGTATTTTACGTCTCAGCATAATATTAAAAATTAGGATGCATAAATTAAAGTAGTAAAACCATAATTTTTTTACATGTAAAACTCGAAAAGGAAAAAAAAACTTGGAGATTTGGTTCAATTAAAAAATCTACTATATAGTAGGAGAGCAAGAATCATTCTTTCCTCATAGTTGAGGAATATATGATTATTTTTGAAAAAATATTTGATTTTTTATGTAGGGATTATAAAAATCAACTGTTTACATATGAACATTTAACACCAAATTGTAGGGCTTAATTTTTTATATAGGAATTATATAAGTTTGATGTCTATAGGAAGGCATTTAAAGCCCAATAACAAGGTTAAATCTTGACACAAGTCTAAAGATGATGTCAACAGTTACTAGTGGTGGTTGTCTATGGTGATAGTTGGTGAACACAAGAGAACTTTCTGGTTCCTCGACTCTTGGGCCCCACCCTTTATGCAGATAATGAGGCTCAATTTATAGGTTTTTGGGGATGACAATTTTGATAATTTGAACAAGAATACAAAACACTCCATCGTATGGTTTATATCGATTCTATTAATTATGAAGCATTTTTCATAATTTAAGTGTCTTTAATGATGTCGTAATTGAGTGATCTTGGGCTCAATGGATTCGTCTCATTAAGCTATTTGATTCGACTATAAACATGTCAAATTTAGAGTCGAGATGATCATTATATTAATTTAAAAATTATCAATTCAATGATTGTCATAAGATTTATGCAGATTGTATGAATTTTCTAGAGTTATACCATTCACCTCTTTATTTCTAGACACCAAGGCTTATTTTGTTCAAAAATATATTTTAAATCTTAAAAAATCCTGAGTCTTTTACTTTTTTAGTATATTTTTATTTATTTCATCATTTTTTTTAGATTTTTTGGATTTAAAAAAATATTTAGTGAACATGTAATCTTTGAGTGTTTTAGAAATATAAGATTTAAAAAAAAAAAATCAAGATCACTCAATTACGACATCATATGGCTTTAATCTTATGAGATTTCTAGAGAATACAAAAATTATATCTTTCGAGATTTTTAGCCTTATGAGATTTATGGATAATCGAACAAACTTTTATCAATTGAGGCTTTGAGCCTTATGAGATTTTTAGAGAATTAATGAAATCTATACCTCATGAGGCTTTATAAGATTTTTGGATTATAAAAAATTATGTACTTTCTAAGGCTTTAGCCCTATAATTTTTTCAAGAACTTAAAGAAAAATATATCTTTTAAAGCTTTTAGCCTTTTGAGATGTTAAGATAATCAGATTAACATTTGATTATCTTAACATTTCACCCTCAAAGATTTTTGGCCTCATATGAAATCAATGAAAACTATACCTTCTAAGGCCTTTAGCCTTCTAAATTTTTTTGAAGTGAATTCTTTGTAATGCATCAATTCTTTGTAAGCAACAAAGAATTGAAGTGAATTCTTTGTAAGCAAGATCTCACATTTTATCCCTTATAAATTCAAGAAGGGCATCAATAAGAGAAGGTTGATCTAAATTCTCTGTGGTTGGTGGAATAGGGGTCAACGAAGAATATGAGAAAAATGAGTTAAACTGATAGTGCTAGAGAGAACTTGATAAGGTTATGCCGAAGGAGGAGATGTAATATGAAGATAAGTAGGAACTATATAAGTGGCTTCAAATGAATTAGCCCGAACTTCTTATGATTTTTTGGTGGGATAATTTCATCATAATATGATAGTTCTTTTTATTGTCTTGACTCCTCTAAGAGTTAGGAGATTTGAACTTGGAGTTTTTCCATCCTAAACATGTGATCCTCCAAGTAATACATTAGTGGCCTTTACCACCTAGATTGTGTTATTATTAACTATGAGATTACTTGTTAGTAGTTGAAAAATATTTGTAACATGTGAAGAATAGTTCTAACAAATGACATTGAACTATTGCATGCTAGAAATTTTGTGCTATAAAGAGAGTTTTATGTCATAGATTTACACAAAGATCCAGTACACAAACAAAAATAAAAGTTAAGAATACATGAGATAATAGAATTTTACTTGGAAAACTCAGAAAGAAGAAATTTATGAGAAAGAAAAATTGAAAATAATTCAATATTTTTTAAACTATAAAAGATTGTTCTTCTTCATAACAGGATAAAATGGAATTACAAAATTGGAAGCACAAGTATATTTTTCTATATTTATAATAGATACTGTGATAAGTAGTGTATGGATGACAATGACGGTTAGGCGATGTTAGTACAAAAATAATGGTCAGGCAATAGTGCTTATGCGATAACAATTAAATGATGATAGTTGAATGATAATGAATGAGCTATCATGACTAGATGTTGGTAATCAGAAAGCAATGGTTATATGACAATAGTGAGTCGATCGATGGTGGTAGTTGGATGTAGTAGCTAGTAGTGATCATCAACACTAAACATTGGGTAAAGCTGTAGAGTTCTTGAAATCTATGGACCCTCATCAATCTCAAGTTTAGGGCTTTTTCATATAGAGAATGAGGGTTTATTTATAAATTTTTTTTGCAATATTTAGATAAATTCAGTCACAATTTTTCAATATTTTATTGGACAACCTATATTATGTCTTTTGATCATAGACCAATTATTTAGCATTAAGTGCCTTCAAAATTTAAAAATCAAATGATCTTAGGCTCAGTAAATCTGTTTCATCAAGCCATTTAGCTTGTCTATTTATTGAAATTGGAGTTCAGTTTGATTTTGAATTTAATTAAAATACTACCTTGTGATTTATGTTTGACCAAACGAATTTTTTGATGACATATTAAGTTGCAATGTCCAAATACATTAGTATATATATATATATATATATATATATATATATATATATATATATATATATATATATATATATATATATATATATATATATATATATATATATATATATATAACAGAAGAAGTCATTAAAAAAGAGCTCAAAGGGAACTAAAGAATAAAAAATTACTATTAACTTCATCTCTTCTAAAAAAAAGAAAGAAAAACAAAAATAGATATAGAAAGATTCAATAGAAAAATAATATAGTATAGCAACATAAAGAGTAATGTCCATTACTCATTTGGGCTTCCTCAATATCATCACACCTTGAGAGAACCATAATAATGAAAGCATGTTTACGTAAGGAACTTCTCCTTCATATTCACAAAAATATGCAACCTGAAAGTCCCCAAAGAGGAGCACAAACTCATCAAATTTTGCTATTAATAATCAAATTTTTAGACCTTGACCAACATAGAAGATAATTCTACGACTGAAATTTTTTGCTTCCAACCTTCGATCCATGATTTAAGCTTGTCGAAAAGGGGTTGGAAGTCAGATATCTTAAGGTTAACAATAGAGATGGAGAGAACCTTGTAATCAAAAGGAGTTTTACATAATCTAAAATCGGCCATAATATGAAGGTGTTCACAACTAAAAGCTGATCTTGAAAATAAGTTACCAAATTTCTCCACATTCACTTGAGATCCATTCAAGTCTTTAAACTTCTATAGAACAATAAGCATTTAAGATGAGGTTGAAAAAGCTCAGTATGGTAAAATAATGGCAGGCAAGCGCCATTCTCCTCAGCCCTAGCTCTGCCGCTCGGGCGATTTAGGGTTTCTGTTGCGTTCGTCTTCTCGATCACCTTCCCCTACTTTTCCGTGGAGCTTTCGTGTGTTTTCTTCAAGGATCGTTGTCCACTGGGTTGCTTCGCTGCTCTTGGCCCTTTCTGGGCCTAAGTGCTATGGCGGGGAAGCCTCCTTCACGCCTTGGGGAACTGTTGCTTCTAAAACTCTTGACCAAAACAAAGGGTTTATCAATATTGATGCTGATACGATTTCTCCTCCTAAATCTAGATCATTTAAAGATGTGCTAGCTGGTTCCGCAGGTGATACCCTATCCTCTCTTACTCCTTCGAATTTTAACGGAGTTCCTGCTGTTTTAATTTCTGATGATGAAGTTCTTAAGCTTGCTTCTCCTTTTCGGTATACCCTTGTCAGTAAACTTGGTGTTCGACGCCCTAATCTTGATGCTATCCGGTCTTTTTTTGGAAATCTTAAACTTACGGGTTTTTATTCTGTTGGTTTACTGGATTCAAAGCATGTTGTGATCCAACTTTCGAATGATTCGGATTATAGTCGGGTTTTTGCGAGAAGATCATATTTTATTTTGAAATGCCAAATGCGTATCTTAAAGTGGGCGCCGTTTTTTGATGTTAAGGAGGAATCGCCGATTGTTCCGATTTGGATCTCCTTTCCAAATTTAAGATTGCATTTTTTCAATCCTTCAATTTTGCACGCATTAGGATCTATTTTTGGACGCCCCTTGCAAACGGACCAAGCCACTGCTTCTCGCACTAGGCCGTCGGTTGCTAGGGTTCTTATTGAAGTGGATATTACTAAGAAACATGCTAAGGAAGTTTGGGTTGGATCAAAGGCGTTAGGGTATTTACAAAAAGTTGAGTTTGAAAAAATTCCTGATTTTTGTTTTCATTGTAAAGCTCACGGACACTCTATAGCTGAATGTTTCAAACAACATCCGGAATTCAAGAAAATTTCCAACAACTCCACTGGGTTGGTCGATCACAATGAATATGCTATAAATACAACGGTGACTGCTATCACGGTGGAAAAAGAGGGAGTCCAAGCCAATGTTAAGAAGGTTGGAAATGATTTATTAGTCGAGTCTGATACGATGACTCCGGAGAATGTGGTTAATCCTATTATCTCATATGGTAACAATTTCAATCTTGATGATAAGATGATAGCTGAAAATAGTGATGTGCCTAACATTTTTTTTTCTGTCGATTCTATGCTTAATAATTCTTTCTCACATCTTAATCTGGTTAATACATCTGATTCTAATTCCGAAGATAGGGGAATTGCCGTGAACAAGGAAACTGAAACTGTTGAGGAACATGAAGAGGGGACCGGAATATTTGCCTGATCAGAATTGGATGAATTTGAGGGATAAGATGGTCACTAATGGTAATAGTAATGGTACTACTACTGATGGTAATATGAATAAAGGTAAGCAAATCGAGGAAGAATGGATTTCTAAATCACAAAAAAAAAAAAAAAAAAAAAAAAAAAAAAACAAAGTTACTATACTAGAAACTCCTCGTTCAACGAGGGCTCAAACTAACAATAAAAGTTCTAATGATTAATACGCTTTTGTGGAATGTTAGAGGCATTGGTGGAGTTGATTCGAAAAATAGGGTGAGGAATTTATGTCGTGTCCACAACATTGCTTTTTTGATTCTTTTGGAATCGTTTATTTCTTCGGATAAAAGAATTGCCATTGCATCTAGTTTGGGTTTTCCTTGTAGTTTCTCTAATTGTTCTAATAAAATCTGGACCATGTGGAAAAATTATTTTAATGTTTCTATCATTTCTGATTTGCATCAAGTGGTAAATGTTACTATTTCGTATAACAAGTTCAATTTTTATGCATCTTTCGTCTATGCTGCTTCTACTAGAAATGGCCGTATCCCTTTATGGGATTGTTTAAATGATTTTGCTCATAATATTGATGGGCCTTGGTGTGTTGGGGGTGACTTTAATATCATCTCCAATGCTAATGAAAGAAGGGGTGGTAACCCTCCTAACATGAATGCTATTGATGATTTTAATCATATGATATCTTCTAACAACTTAACTGATATTGATTTTTCTGGTAGTTCCTTTACTTGGAGTAGAAATAATTTGTGGCAAAGACTGGATAGGTTTCTTTTTAACAATGATTGGATTGGTAAATTCAACATGACTCATGTGCAACATTTAAGTAGAACTTTGTCTGATCATGCTCCTTTACTGTTAAAAATTTCTAACAGCAGTCTGACGGGTCCTAATGTTTTTAGATTTCAAAATATGTGGCTTAAGCATACGAGTTTTATTAGTACTATGTCTGTTAATTGGAATGCTCGTGTTTTTCCTGATAATAACATTTATGGCATGGCTAGACTTTGGGCTAAGTTGAGTAGACTTAAACAAATTTTAAGATGGTGGAATAAACATGTTTTTAAAAATATTTTTGAAAATATTAAGGAGGCTGAAGATAAAGTCTTACTTGCTGAAGAGTCTTTTCTGAATAATCCATCTTCTTAAAATCAGTTTATTCTTGATAACTGTAAGACTTCTCTTTTTAATTTGCAAAATCAGGAAGAAATATTTTGGAAACCGAAAGTTTCTTCTGCTATCTTGCTGGAGGGTGATAGAAACACCTCTTTTTTCATGCTTTAGCTAATAAAAAACAGAATTAAAAGCTATATTCATAAATTAATTGATGATAATGGCTTGGTTTATGATAATGTTGAGGTTATTGCTAGTTCGGGTGTAAATTTCTTCAAGAATATTTTCAATTGTATTAACTCTAATACCCCGTTCATTTCTAATAATGTTATTCCCAATCTATTGAATGAGAATGATAATCATTACCTTACTCAAATTCCCTCGGAGGATGAGATTTCGAGCACTATTAAAGGCATGAATGAGGAATCTGTGGCTGGTCCAGATGGGTATACTACTAAATTTTTTGTGAAAACTTGGGATATCATTAAATCTGAGGTTGTTGATGCTGTGCATGAGTTCTTTAAGGGGAAGCCTTAACCGAAAGCTTTTTCTTGTACTAATATTATGCTCATACCCAAGAAAGACAACACTACTTTTTTGAATGATTTTAGACCTATCAGTCTTTGCACTTTTTTTAATAAACTTGTGGCAAAAATTATTGCTTCTAGATTATCTACCATTCTTCCTAGAATTATTTCTTCTAATCAAACTGGTTTTGTTAAAGGGATGAGTATTTTTGATAATATTTTATTAGCTCAAGAGCTTGTGCATGATATTAACATTAAGAGTCCTGGTGGCAATATTCTTTTTAAACTTGACATTACTAAGGCTTATGATAATTTAAATTGGGATTTTTTGTATAATGTTTTGAATCTGTTTGTTTTTAATCAGTCTTTTATTCAGCTTATAAAGCATAGCATTGACAACTATTTTTTCTCTATTATCATAAATGGTAGAAATCATGGTTTTTTTAAATCCAGTAATGGGCTTCGGCAAGGGGATCCTTTATCCCCTTCTCTTTTTATCATTGCTATGGAATATATGTCTAGGGGTTTCGAACAACTTTATAGAAGGTATAAAAAACTCAATTTTCGTACTGCTGGTGGTTTCCCTATTTCTCATCTTAGCTTTGCAGATGATTTTATTATCTTTTCTAATGCTTCTATCAGAAATGTGAAAATGTTGGTTAAGTTTTTGGATGATTTCCAGGACGCTAGTGGTCTTTCTATTAACAGAGATAAGAGTAATTTTATCACTGGTAAATTGGTGAGTACTACTCGTTCTAACAATATTAAACGTGTTTGTGGCTTTAACCCCACTTCCATGCCCATCAGATATCTTGGCACGCCTCTTACTAAAGGTAGGAAGAAAGTTATGTTGTTTGATAATATATTCTCTACTTTTCAAAAAAAATTCATGCATTGGTCTTCTAAATTTCTTTCATTTGGTGGTAGGTTAACTTTAATTAAAAGTGTTTTAAATTCCATACCTATCTTTATTTTTCATACTTTGAATCCTCCTGCTAATGTGTGCAAGAGAATGGAGATTCTGATTAACAAGTTCTTCTGGGCCTCTTCTTACAACAACTCTGGCATTAGATGGGCTAAATGGGTTAAGCTTTGTGGTGTTTATAAGGAAGGAGGCCTTGGTTGTAAGTCTATATCTGATATGGTTAAAGGTTTCTCTCATAAGCTTTGGTTCAATTTTCGTTCTAATATTAGTCTTTGGTCTCAATTTATGTTAGCTAAATATTGTAAAAGCTTGCATCCGTTAAATGCCCAGTATAAGACCACTGATTCTGCGGTTTGGAAAAGGTTATGTAAAATTAAAAGGGAAGCTGATTTAAACATCCTATGGGGTCTTGGAAATGGGGAGGTGGCTTTCTGTCAGGATAATTGGTTGGGTTTATCTTCCATTGATATTATGCTTAATACTGTTACTATTGAGAATGTTAAGGTGAATGATTTTTTAATTAATGGGTATTGGAATACTGAGAGGTTGCGTGAGGTTATCCCTCATGTGGTTGTTGATTTGATTTTAAAGATTCCATTATAATTACACATTAAAGATAAAATTCTCTTTAAATATGCTTCCACGGGTAAGTTTAGCTTTAAAATTCTTTGGGAGCAAATTAGATATAAAGATGAGGTTAATCATATTTATAAAGCTTTGTGGCATAACACCATTCCGATTTCCTACTCTTTACTTACTTGGAGGTGCATTAAGGGGTATTTGTCTGTGGATACTAGGTTATGGAACAAGGGTTTTTATATTGTTTCTAAATGTCAGTGTTGTGCTAATATTGAGAGTATTTATCACATTTTTATCAATAGTTTGGTTGCTCGGAAGGTTTGGAATCACTTCAGAAATTTGGCTGGGGTGGTTTTGAACGCTAATCAGGGTGATTTAAAGGAGTTGCTTTCTATTTGGTTTACTAAAGGTAAGGGCCACATTGTGAATCTTTTACCTATTTTAATTATTTGGTATTTGTGGAAAGCAAGGAATGAATCGAAACATGAGGGGAGAAAAATTGATGAAAACGAGATTATTGCTAATATTAGGAACAAATTGTTACAGTTTATTTCTGTCAATCTGATTTCTTGCAAGAAGTTTAAAAATTGTAATGCTTTGGCTGAGTACCTTGGGCTAAATGCTGCTGCTGCTATGGATGTTAGGAGAGTCCGTATTATTTCTTGGTTCAAACCCATTTGCCCCTTTGTGAAGTTGAATACTGACGGTTCTGTTGGCATTAACGGTGCGGGTATTGGGGGCATAATTCGGGATCACTCTGGTAATCCTCTGGATTTGTTTTCTGGTCCTATGCCTGCTTGCTTTGTGATGACTGTTGAACTTCTGAGTTTGAGTTATGGGCTTGAAAGGTGTTTAAATATGGGTTATTATCATGTTAATATTGAAGTTGACGCTACTTCTGTTATTAATGCCATTTCTGATAATTATGAGGGTAACCCTCATGATTTCTACAATATTAGGAAAATTAAGATGATGACGAGTGAGCTCTCTTGTACCGTTTCTCATATTTACCATGAAGGGAACGTTTGTGCTGATTGGTTAGCTAATTATGGGGTTCAAAGTTCCAGTTTTTAGAATTTCTCTGTGATGCAATTGCTTACTCCTCTTAAGGGTACGATTCTGTTGGATAAAGCAGGCGTCCCTTATATTCAAAATGGTTAATTTGGGTTTTCTGGGTTCTGGGTATCTATTTGGTATGGTTTGGTTATGTATTTTCTATTATTGGGCCTCCATCACTGAGCTTCCCAAAAATGAATTCTGCAGTTTGATATTTCAGGGTTTTTTTATTTCTTATCATGTTTACTGTGTTATTTTCTATGTTGATATGAGAATGTGTGGGATTTTTAAGAACTGTAAGGATAAGGTGATGACGAGTTTGATGAACAACTGGGTTATGGTTGGTATGTTGGCTAAGAATGAGTATTATAGTATTATGATGGAGAACATGTGTTTCATGGGTCAATTCCTCATGGTTTTTTCTGTTTCTTTTTATGTTAGAGATCTCATTATCTACTATTCTAAGATTCTTTTTTGGAGAGGTTTTTGCAGGCTCTATTTATCTGTGCTTGGAATCGGCTACACCTGCAATCTACTCTCGGTTAGATTTTTCTTGTGCACTTTTATTTTTGTTTTTCTGTTTTATAGGAAGTACATGCTGAACGAGAGAATTTTTCAATTCCATTTTTTGGGTGCTGCTGACGTGCAGACCAGCTTTATATTTTGCCTATATTGTAATCATAGAAAAAGGATCCACTGGCTCGTAGGATTTATTTTTCTTTTTGATTGTAGCTCGTATGAGCGTAGTGAGCTGGAGGATCCTTCTAAGAATCTTGTAACCGGTTTTTATATTAACGCGTAAACCCCTTCTGTGGGTTTTCTAAAAAAAAAAGGTAAAATAATGGCAGATCATCAGTAAAAATGAGACGACCAATGTATACATCATTATGAACTTATCAACAATCTACGGATAAAAGATACGAATAAACAAACAAATGGCAATGAAGGAGTGTCTTATTACGGAAGAGCATAGCAAAGCATCTTTTTGAACATCTCAAATACTCATATGTTAAATCAGATAGTTCAACATTTGAAATGAATTTTGTTTGGAAGTGCGAATGTTAGTAGTGGTGGCAAGTTTCACTGCTAAAAAAATGGCTTTTTAACAGCATTTAATAGTAGCATTTTTAAAACCGCTGTCAAAAATTTTTTTTTGGACGTCAAATAAACCGCCGTTAATAATAAACTTAATACCCTAATAATCTCCCGCTCCCTCCACTCCCGTGCCCTAGCTTCTACAAGGGTTCGACTGCTTTGGGTCTTCTCCTAGGCCCATCCACTTCTCACTATAACCGACCTCATTCATGCACTCTCTGACATTTGCTTCCAGCTTCTCTTTGTCAATTGAATAGCCGCAATCAATCTTGCATCAAGCTCGATTACCTCCGTCCTTACCCTAGCTCATGAACAACAACCCTTTTTTGATCGAGCTCCCGTGCTCACACTACAGGAAATTCGTCCGATGCAGACGGTTTTTTCCGGCGGCTGGAATGGTACAAGCGGCGGTTTTTAAAAAAACCGGCGGCTTTTCAGCGGTTATCAAACCGCCGGAAAAAATAGCATATGAAACCATTGCCGGTGGTGTTTTTCCGACGGTTTTTTTTCCGACGGATTTCCGGAGGCTTATGACGGCGGTTGAAGCTAACGTCCCACTACATAGTAATGAAAATATTTATTAGAACACATGTGTAAACGTGCTATACTTTAAAACATGAAAGAATTGCAGATCTCCCCACCATCTTATAGAATTTTTATTAAAGTTTGAGTGAGACTATTCTATCACACAAGGCATGATCGCTGCCTCACAAATGGACCTGTTGTGCACTTCCATTTGGAGGTACTAGGTTGAGTCAGCAGTCATCGTTAGATGTTTAATTAAATGACTCAAAATGGATAAAACTTGGACCATCAATCAACTTGGACACAAAATTGGATATGGTGAACTAGAGGATGTTATTTACATCTCCTAATATTCTTTATCAGCAATATGATTGTGCTGATAATATCCCCTTCTATTTCACCATCACTCTGAACAAAAGATTTAAGATATCTAAAATATGTATCTTATTAACGACTTGATCGCCCAAAGTCACAATCCCCTCACTATGTCTATTTCCACTAAAATTACACTCCATATATTCAGTTTTAGATCTACTCAAGTGAGAACCTTTAGACTCTAAAGTTGACCTTCATAATTCAAGTTTAAGAAAAGTACTTGGTACATCCTCTTGTAAATGTCTAGTGAGAACATCCATGACTAAAGCAAAAAATATATGGACTTAAGGATGATCATTGATGTAATCCAACCGAATAATAAGGAAAGTACTTGGTCAAACCACCTTGTGTCATGTTAAAAGTTAAATTCTCATCTAAATCTAATAAAGAAAAGTTATTTCTATTATTTTCTAACTAAGTCCTTGAAAGTCTACCTCTACCATGCTCTCCCTCTCTCTCTCTCGCTCACTCACACACTCTCTCTCTCACTCTCTCTTACTTTTTCTCTCTCACTCTCACTCTCTATCTCTCTCCCTCTCTATCTCTCTCATACTTTTTCTCTCTCACTCTCTCTCTATCTCTCCCACGAACACTAGGGCGGCTGGTGTGAGATCGACGACGACAAGGCAGTGAGGCTTCGAGGGCGGCTGGTGTGGAGTCGGCGGACGGAGACAAGTGTTGGCGGTTATTAAGCGGCTCGGTTGCGCGAGAGGCGACCGAGGCGATGGGAGAGCACGGCCGAAGAGAGAGAAGGGAAGAAGAGAAATGAATTGGGAGGCTTGGGTTTGTTAATTTTAGGGCTTTTACCAGCGGCTGTCCGACCGCTTAAGCCACCGGTAATAAAATTACTTAACACCGGCAGTCATAGCCGCCGATATACCGTCGGTAATATTGAGGTCCTGTGGTAAATCCGGCGGTTATTTGACCGCCGCTAGTTCTGGCGGCCTATAGTTCAATAACCACCGATTAGGCTGCCGGCAATACCCAGCGGCCAAACTGGCGGTTATATTTCGGCTAAACTGCCGTTAATACCAGTGGCTATATAACCGCCGGTCAAGGTCGCCGGTATCGGCCGAATTTCCTATAGTGTCATTTGTCGTGTAAGGTTAAACATTATCATGCATGCAAGGGAATTTAAACCAATGATATACACTTTGTAGCTATGGATTATCCTTATATTTCTTATGGTAATGAAGTGGCATTGTTGGATGATTTGGTGTTTACAATTTTAGCAATTAGCAAGGAGATTCATTTGTAGGTATGAGTATGAAGCTTTGGCACTTGTATTTTTTCATGAATTCCACTATCATCTTCGCCATCTTCACATAATTGATCCCTAATTCTTCTTATTTGAATGTAGCCTTTTGTCTTTTATGTGCTACAAAATGAGCAATATATTAGGCAAAGCTTCTCTACTGGTTTTAGTTCATGGATTCCACTATTATTTGATACTTCTTATTCATGTTATCTTCTTCTTGCTATTTTCTTGTATCCTTTTGGATATTCCTATCTTTTGGTTGTGTTGAGTTGGAGAATTATTAACATACCTTTGTGAGGAAATTTCAGATTTATACTTGATAGTTGATAGGTTTGTTGTGTTAACAACTTAGATTTTTGAATGTTGCGTTGATAACTGGTTTTAATGTTCATTACCAAGCATCAATGGTCAATGCTTATTTTGTTTATCAAGTATTGATGTTGTTACTGCTTGCCAACTATCTTATCCTCAGTCTTGGAAGAAGAATAGATCTTATCCTTAAATATATTATTTTTCTCCTCTATTTTAATGACATATTTAAAGTGTATTTCAACTAATGAAATTTGGCATTATAAACTTCAAAGGAAGGATGAACTGATTTAAATCCTTATTATTCAAAGAAGTGGATGAATGGTATAACATGTGTGTGGATAAGAGTTACAAAATTATAAATTTCAACTCAACTATTATAGTCAAACTTTATGAGGAATTACATATGATCCCCAACATGATGTTCAATCATATTTTTAACTATGATTATTAGGATATTTCATTATTGATTATTGTAGTCAAATTTAAGAAGAAACTACATATAACCCCAAAAGGACAAAATAATGTTCTATCATATATTTAGCTACAATAATCTAAGTGTTTTACCACTAATTTCATAAGCAAGATAATAACGATAAAAGCTAGTTCATTCCAAGGAAAGAAGATATCATTTATTATTAATCATTTGAATATGATGATAATGATTATCTTTAATTTTATTTTTCTCCCAAAATAAAAAAAAAATTCCCGTCTTATTTAGGAGCTAGATGGGAAGGGTTAATTTTTCAGGGGTCTTACATCTCATACAAAGGCAAGCTATCCTAGTTAATTACAACCTAGGGAGTTTAAGTTTCCCATAAATACTCCCAATTAAAATAGCGGTAAAAATTTTATTTAGATTTTTATGGAGCTGTGTGAAGGGATAGATGTTAGAATTTCAAATGAGATTGGATTAAATTTTTGAGCACTTCTTTTGTAGGCCAAATGATGAGAAGTAAGAGGCAATTTGAGATTTTGAAATAATTCAAAAATACCTCAATCTATCCTATGTTGGGTTTTAAATCATAGATGAGAGAAATTTTAGGATTGAGTTAATATTTATTAAATTTTTGGATTAGATTCTCGATGTTGGGGACTTAAAATATTGGGTCCTCCTTGAAACCTAACTCTAATTTGGATCATTACATAGTAGTGATCCGAACCTAACTAATGAAATGCAATTCTAGGCTTACATTAGCTAAATTGGAAAGCCAACTAAACCACCTAGGCACTTTAAAATAATGAATTTGGTCTTATGTTAGAAGAGTAAGGTTTGTTGTTTAAGCTTTGAGAAATTGGGGCCAATATATAGAGATTTTTTTATGTGTCCCCTCTAATTAAATATTAATTAATTTTAATTAATTTCTAATGCAATGCATGCTAATTGACCTTATATAAAAATTATCATATTGTAAATGTTGAGTCTAGTGAACAGGTTGTTAAACCTAAGTTAATGTCCCACGGCTATCAAGAGGGGTGGGGGGGGGGGGGGGGGGGGTGAATTGGTGGTTAAAAATTATCCCTCTTTTTGATGAGTTGAACCGAAAATAACTTTAGTGAATTTTTATAAAAAAGTTTTTCAACCACAACTTTTTAAACAGTAAAATGCAGAAAATAAAAAAAAAAGTAAAAATAAATGACACAAGATTTATAGTGGTTCGGTCTAAATCAGACCTACATCCACTCCCCAGAGGCACCCTCTGAGTATTGCACTAATACCAATAGTGTCTCTCCTTTTGCACCCACAGCAAGGCGGAGAAGCCTTTACAAACACTCTTTCCACCACTACCCGTTGCGGCAGAGAACTGTAATCCTTTTACACTATCCCCAGTGTTTGCAGAGAACCCTTAGTCCTTTCACACTCTCCTTGTGTGGGCAGAGAACCCTTCGTCCTTTCACACTCTCCTAGTGTGGGCAGAGAACCCTTCGTCCTTTCACACTCTCCTAGTGTAGGCAGAGAACTCTTCGTTCTTTCACACTCTCCTAGTGTGGGCAGAGAACTCGATCTCCTTAACAGATCTCGTCACAAGAAATCTAGAAAGAAGAAAGAAAAGAGTGAAGTAATCTCAAATCACAAGTAAGAAATCTTACCTTTGAACACCAAGCAAAGCCTTTAAGCTCCTGTGGAAGAAATCCTTCTTTGAATGCTCTCTCTCATTCTCTCCTTGAGTCTTCTTTTAATAGGCACGAAGATCAATGACCAAAAAGATTTGGTGGCAGTCTAATTTGGACTATATATAGGAAGGACAAGAAAAACTTTCCAAAAACTGCAAATTTTCAATTCTGTACGCAGTGGATCGTCCCATACGATCGTGGATTGTCCTGGACGATTTTACTTAAAGTGTCGGAAATGATCCTTATATTGGTACGAACTATGTTCATATACGATCATCATCCCGTACGAACTAGGTTCATCCGGTACGAAACAGTTATTCCATAGGTCAGTTTCCAAATCCTTGTAGGACGTAACCAACTGTGATAAGTCGGTTTGGTTCATCCTGGGACGAACAAGTTTCATCCTGGACGATTTTATACAGAGAGTTTCATCCAGAAACGACGGTTTATTTCATCATGTATTATTTTAAACAGAGAGTTTCGTCCAGGGACAAATGGTAAATTTCGTCTGGACGAACAGTGTAACGTGAGAATCCAGAGGCGTTCGTCCCGGGACGAATATTAAATTCGTCCTGGACGATTAGGACTTAGAAAAATTTTTCTCACTGCCTGTTCGATCCATTGCTCTTATGAAGGTTAATTGACATGATTGTCCCGTACGAACTATGTTCGTCCCATACGATCAGTTCACAAAAGTTATTCCCCCATATGTGTGTGTTGTGAATATTCACTCAATTACAATCACTCCCTCTCAATTCAAAAACATTTTTAAAGCTTTTAATTTACAAATGAATGGATGCTGAATTTGATTTGAAGTCTTCATAGTTTGGAGTTAATTTTCCTAAAATGTTAGTACACACTAGAGCAAAAACAAATCTTACAAAAAGTGTTAGGAGATATATATACATAAAACAATAATATTTGTAATCATCAAAATAATACAAGTTGCAAGAATGTAAAACATGCAAATAGCAACTCTCTTAACAGTAAACTTTTAAAATAGGCTTAAAATAGGTTTTTTTTCTTGAGATACGCAACATCCCCTAAACAGAGTTGCACCCTAATAGGTCAGATGATCTGCTATGACTCGTAGGTGGGAAGATACCTAGTACGAAGATAAGACATATATGTATGCATGAAATATCTTTAGCTTGCCTAGGCTTACTTTTTATAAATATTTATCTTGCTATATGAGCCTAAATTTTTTATTTCATTATAAGTAAAAAGGTTTTATTATCCTTAAGAGCTTAATGACATCCAGGCTAAAATAAATTTCACATGAAAATAATAAACCTAGAAAAATAGATAATTTCTAAGGCACATAATTAAATAAAGCATCAAATATCAAATCATGTCAAATAATTATAAAAGACCATGTAGCAAATACAACTTAATTACAAACCAAGGTTTGTAGAAATTAAAAGTGGCCAAGCTCCACTGAAAATATCACAAATTCTAATCCTATAGAATGATATAAGTTTTGAAGTGGGGCATTTTTTGTCATAATTTTTTTTTCTCCTTTCTCCAAGCTCCTTAGATCCATCAATTTAAAACATCCAAATGAAAAGAACTCCTAGAAGGGGTGTTTTTTTCTCTTTAGATATCAAATTATCCAAATTTTGATCTCCAAATGTAAGGAACTCTCCCTTGAGGGATGTTTCCTTCCTCTTTGGATCCCAAATTGAATATCAAATCTCCCACTTTAATTGACTTTCACAACTCTTTTAAATTTATATTAAGAAAAAAATTAATGACTCTATACAATCTGCACGTTATCCCAAATAATTTATATGGAATCATAAAAAATCCCAAGCATTTTTATATGTTTAATTTGCTCTTTTTTAGCAAGCACACTCACTTGGCCATAATTTTAATTTTTAGGGGATTTAGAAATTTTAGCACTTGTAGAAAAGTATGTGTTGACCTCATTTTTGTATGAGGTCACTAAGACCCTTCCAGAAGCCAGATTTAATCCTAGACCCTAGGATCCACTCTAGACCTTAGGATCCTTCTAGATCTAAGACCTTAGAGCCTATTCTAGAGCCTAGGATTCCCTTAAATCCTAGATCTTAGAATTCTTCTAGATCTTAGGATCACTCCAACTTTAAATCAATCTCCACCCTTGATCAACCTCAATTTTAAATCAATTCCTATATTTGATCCACTCCAATTTCAATTTGATTCCTACCTATGATCAATTTGAATCTCAAACTCCATCCAATTCAAATCCAAATTAATTCAAATTTCAAACATATCCAAACTTTGATCCAATCAATTTGACAAACCAAACTTCAATCTAGACTTTGATCCAAACTTCAATCTAGTTGTGACCTTATCCATTCATTAACAATCACCACATGATTGTAGATGATTTGGATACTTCAATATTAATCATTCAAACTTGAAATCCATTCCAAATCCAGAAATTCAAACTCAAATTCAAAGTCTTAAGGTCTTGCCCTAAAGACCCCTTTCAAAGAATTTTCAAACATTTCAAAATCCAGCCAAATGATCTTTGATTCAGGGTCTATCACTTGCAAGGTGATAAGACATGTCTCTAGAGGTTACCCTCCAACTTTGAGCTCATTCTGAGGTCTCTAACCCCAGAATCTGAATTAAAATTCAAAGGCTGTAAAACCTTCAAATATTTACAGCCTATGCCACTGAACCTAACCCCTTTGAGATCTTGACCCTGGAATCCTCATCAAAGTCTCCAATCACTTCCAGACTCTTGATTTTAACCCATTGAGCAGTAAACTGCATTTTTCGGAACCATTTTTGACCCTAGTTGACCAATAGGTCAAAATTGACCAAAATACCCTTATAGGATTTCAAATGCCCATTTCAATTCAAATCAATTCCAAACCCTTTGAAACCACTTCCAATGAATTTTAAATGTTAAACTCAACTTGTTGAACTCAAACTCAAACCATGGGTCAACTTGGTTGACCAAATCAACCAAGTTTGACCCATGGACCCATACACCCTTCCTCTTTCAAATTTTTGAATCAAGTCCATTCCAAGTTCTTTGAATGTATGGGATGACCCCTTGGGTACCCAAGAGACCCCTCTTGGTGACCCAAGCCTTGGGCTCACTTGGCTTGGCCATATGGCTTGACCCAAGTGACCAAGAAGAGGCCTCCCTTGAGCCATCTTTTGATCCTAACCAAATTGAATCCAAATCAGGGTGCCATTGGGTTCCTATGGACCCAACACACCTTCCTTGATTAGCCCATGCCTTGGGCTAGCTTGGGTCAAGAGTTAGGCTAGCCCAAAGTGCCCAAAAACACTTGGGATTGAGCTAAATCTCAACCTAAGCCCAATTGAGCTTGACCAACACCTCCCATAGGTGGCCCTAGGTTCAATGCACTTTCTCCAGCCAGCCCATGCCTTGGGCTAGCTTGGGTCAAGAGTTAGGCTAGCCCAAAGTGCCCAAAAACACTTGGGATTGAGCCATCTCCCTGTCCAGATCAAATTAGACCCAATTGCCGCTTGCATTGGGTGCACCAGACCCAGACCCACTTCCCACCTCAAGCCCAGGGTCTGGCCTGACCTGGGTTGAGCCCAAATCGACCCGAACCGAGCAGGTTTGGATCAACCCGAGCCATCTTTTAATCCAGATCGAATTCAACCCAATTGCCACTTGCATTGGGTGCACCAGACCCAGACCTGCCTCCCATATCTAGCCCAGGGTCTGGCCTGACCTGGATCGAGCTCAATCCGACTCAAACCAAGCAGGTTTGGGCCAAACCGAGCCACCGGATCGATCCCAGCTTCCCCAGGCCAAATTGGCTCCACATTTAGCTCCAGCATGTCCCCATCGGCCTTCCCTGGTCAATCCGACCCAGACCATGGCCGGCGGTGGTCGGAACCAATGGAGAGCAAGTTCCGGTGGTCCCCCTAGGCCGGTCCTGACCGAAAGCCTTCCAAAGGCTGTGGCTCGCCGGCTTGAGGCTCACGACCTCTCTGGAATGGTGCCCCTTTCCACTTGGCATCAATCCGAGACCTCCTCCGATTCAATCCCGGCCGTCCGAGCTCGCGGGAGGAGGCTGAATAGGGTGGTGCTCCCCAAGGCTTGCCAGACGCTCTCAGAGTTTGAAAACGGTTCCCCAGAGCTCCCTCGATCTCCCAGCACCTTCCTTTGAGCTCCCAGACCGTCCCTTCCATCGCTTCGAGCGAACTCTGGCGAAAGGCTTCGGCGTCCCACTCGAAGTCATACCTCCAGCCGTCCTCCAGTCGCGGCCTCTGAAGGAAACCTGCTCACCTTCGTCTCCTGAAGCTTCCAGATAGAGAAGCTCATTCGTTGAGACTTTCTCTGCGGTAATTCCTTCATCCCGAGCTCCCTAGCTAGGTAGTCCGGTCAAGTGTGAAGGAAACCTTCACCCCAACGGATTTCCACCGTTGGATTGAAGGTTTCCACCCCCCTGATCCTCCCTGTGAAATTTTGTCAAAGTTCACCGGCGGGATCAACCGGATCACGCCGGAGAAGGTTCACGGCCTCGGATATGAGCGGAGGTTGAAGACAAAATCTCAGCCGTTGATTCCGATCAACGGCTCAGATTAAATCCCGTGGTTCCGGAGCGCCTTGAATCCTAGCCGTCTGATCCCGCATCCGACGGCTACGATTAATCCGACCGTTACCTAGTAAGCGCCAATGATTGCCCAGCCAATCGGGACGCGCCGCGTGTAAAGAGCGGCTGACTGTGTAATGGCTGGATTAATAATTCCAGAAAATCAAGGGAACTTCAAAAATCCATATCTCCCTGCACACTTGACCAAATTAGATGTTCTTAGGCTCATTGGAAAGGTCTCAGGGAGACCTTCAAAAGCCCTATGGTTCCAGGCCCTAATTGCATGTGTGTTAAGCTTAATTTCATTAATGGTATTATTTCAATTTATGCAATTATTGTTTGTAGTTACGTCTCCAGGGCATGGAACTTTGGGAGATTGAATTTGGGCATGTCTTTGACATGTCCAAATTTTTTCTCCCCTGTTTTAAAGGTCTAAGGGCACTTTCCCCCAATTTTGAGTTTAAGGGTCATGGGTTGACCCTTAAATTCAAATTGGGATTTAAGCCTATCCAATGAGAATTAGGATTTGGTTTTTTGTGTGTTGATTATGCTTAGGATACGGAGTTTAGGGCCACTGACTTTGCCCCAATCCAACCTTAGGATAGCTCCCTAGGATTTTTTGAAGGTGACTTAGAGCTCACCTTAGGTGGCTTAGTTAGCCACCTTAGAGTATTCCAATTGAGCCCAAATTTGGTGTGTTTAGGCCTTGGGATCAGGTGACCCCATGGTCCAAATTTCATCAGATTTGGAGTCCATTTGGTTCACCAATTAGGAGCCATAGCTTGCCCTTGCTAGAATTGCCCCTTAGCCTTAATTAAATCCCAATAAATCCATTTTAAGTCCAAAATTTAAGTTTAATACTTCAAATTAATCAGTGTTGAACCCTTAACCCGTGAGAATTAAAAGCCTTTTGATTGGACATCAAATTAAGCCTTAATTTAATTTTAAGTAAAATTCAATGTTTAATTAATATTAATTAATTAATAATCATTAAAAATCCCAAGGATTAATTTAATGCTTGGTAATCTCCCCTTAGATCACCTCTGATCTTTGGGAGAGATTTCAAGGAGTTTGAGATCCATTTAGGCCCAAATCACTAGAATAGCCTTTAATTGAAATAATTAAAAATTATCATAAATATCCAAACTTTTAAAATTCACCATTAATTATAGAAAATTCCAAATCAGTCAAACTCAGTGGCTAATGAATCTAATTAAAATCTAGTATTTTCCAAAAATGTCAAATCCCCAAAATATGGTCAAAGTCAAAAAGTCAACATTTTGGTTTATCGGTTGGACTACTCCGGGCTGCGGGGCTAAGTGTCCTAAGGAGGCTGGTTCCTCGAGCCTGGTGGCACAACGCCACGAATCAATTAATGGCAAACTTAAATTAATCAAGCTTTTAAAATTAGTAATTAACTCATTTCTTTAATCCACTTTTTTAATTCTAACCAATTTAAATAATTTAATTAACCCCGATTGCTACTGGGTAACCCAGGCCTACGAGGCTATTAGCTTAGCCCCAAGGAAGGTGAAATAAACTTCACGGCCTCGGTGTGAAACAAAGGTAGCAATCAATTAACTTCTAAAAGTATTTCTAATTAAAATTCTTAATTCATTAATATTTAAATTTTAATCTAAACCCCCCTTCTATGCCTTAACAAATCCAAACTTTTAGACAACTTTAACTAATCACCTACTTTAGGATCTATCCCAGCCACACGACCTTTTTCACACACTTTAGATGATGTGCTAGGACAACCAACTCTAGATCTAGGATAGGCCGGTGTTTACTTTACTGCTGTGTGCCGGGTTTTTCGTAGTTTTCACTGCATGTTGTGGATGAAATTGCTTTGCTGTGTCTGCTTACTTTTACTGTACTCTGTGGATGGATTGATGTGTTTGGCGACTAGATTACCCTTAGGTTAGGTACGATCTGGATGTTGACACAGTTTTCTGCAGGTGGCCACGCTCATGCAGGGCAATATAAAAAAGGGGGCAAATCAAAAAATGCATAAATATTATATATTCTTTGCACAGGTGCTTCAGCTGCTAAAGCCCCCAAATCATAAAAAGAGCGTGGCCAGTGTGTTTACTTTATCTTATGCTCATATACAACTGCTTGGGAATAACTGCTTTATTTATATTAATTGCTTAGGATAACCCTGCAGGTGAGTCTAGATTTTTATTTTGATATCAATGTAATTTATGTAAGTGTCAAGTGTTGTGAAAGTTTATTTTGAGTTGGGATACATAGATCCAAAGCTTGGATTCCAAAGAGGAAAGGATACCCCTTTAGGGAACACTCCTTTTCCATTTGGAAATCCAAATTTGGATCATACCTCTTCCTTACCCAAAGAGGAAAGAGTGGCCTTCCCCTTAGAGGGAAGCGCCCTCTTGTCCATTTGGGTAATCCACTACGAAGATTCCAAGAAGATTGAAGAAAAGGAGTCCAAAGAAGAATGAGATTGAAGATTTGAAGATTTGAATATTGAGAGTATCCCACTCAAAATAACTTGCGTCATTACTAGGTTTAGAATCCGGGTTGTTGTCAGTGGTGCCCGGCCACTTTACTTTCTGTAATATTCTGGTTTGTAATAAGCAATGCAACTTTGCCTATGGACATTTATTAGTTAATTTATATTTGATGTTATGATTTGATTGCCTTTAGGATTACTTATTTTTACTAGTTTTTTGGCGATTGCATGCCGCTCTTTGTTTTCGCCTGGATACGTGAGGCTCGTGAGGGTGTGAAAGTTTTCTACTCATAATTTTAAAAGTCTAAAATTTTAGTGAGTCTAAATAACATAGAAAGATAACGAATCTAGGGAATTAGCCGGGGATCGACCCCGGGGTCGCATGCATATTTCTGCATTACTCTTTCCTTGCTTTAGACCCTTCCCCGCCTGCAGGTAGAGTCCGGATAGTCTGACCTATGAGGACGAGGTGCCGGACCTGGGGAAGTCCAGTCTTTTAAAAAATTATTTTATAAGCCTGTTTTTAAAAATTTCAAGCATATTTGATTTGAGGTTGTTAACCAGCATGCATTGCATTAGATACAAATTAAAGAGTCAAAGTTTTAATTTCATAGTCCTTAGCATTTTAGCACCCAACATAAGTCAAAGGGGCCAATTAGGAGAATCTCTAGATGTCGGCCCCAACTCTCCAAAATCTTAAAAAAAATATCCCTACCACTCTTTCATAAAAAAGACCGGATTCATGTATTTTAAATCGATTAGGTGGTTAGCTGGCTCCCCAATCCAGGCCGGGGTAAGTCCAGACCTTGCACTGCATTAGTTAGGATCGGACGACTGTGGTCCAGTGTCCAAAATAGATTTAGGATCCGGGGCGGATCTTTGATTATAAGACCCCAAATTTCGGGAATCTAATCCCAAATTTCTAATAAAATACTCAACTCTAATTAAATACCATTTCAACTCCAAAACATAAAGCCCAACACTTAGATTAAGTTGGGACACTTCCGGATGGTTCTGGAATCTCAAAGTGTCCCCTACCTCTCATCCTTTAACTCCGTTAATAACTGCTCAATTTTGATCCATTCCCTTTTGATTTTCCAATAATTCTATTCATACTTTGATATCACTCCTAGAAACTCTAAACAAATTTTTGCCACTATTTTAATCGAGAGTTTTTGTAGGGGATTTTATCTCCCTACGATGTAATTAACTACGAGGGCTTGCGCTCGTAGGAGATTTGAAACCCCACACACACCTGATTTTAAAAGAAAACTCAATTTTTAAAACTTCTTTAGATTTCTTTGGGAAAAGTTAAATAATGATCATCATGGTCGCATTAGAAGAATTATCGTAGAATGGTGTCATTTCCCTTTGGGGAGATACATCCTTCTTCGATAAGGCTTTGGATGCGAATGCGATGATCATGTTTCTTGAATATTGTAATTGGGTACTCAGTTGAACTATACTTTGTCCCCTCGGGGCCATATAAAGTTCTTCTTAGAACCTGATCATAGTATTCAAGATAAGTTTACATAATTCTAAGTCTGAACACCGTTATGAAAGTTTATTTTCGTCCTTTGGGGTGACATACTCTTTCTAACAAGTCAATTCGACCTTAGAATTAGAACTCAACCTTAATCTTAAAATCTCCAAAGAAAACTAATATTTTTCAAAACCTGTTTTCCAAAATTCCACCAATAAAAAATGGCACGCCCGGTGGGACAAATCTCTCTCTCCATCTTTAATAATGGCAAAATTTTGTTTCATCGGTAGTTTTAACTATCATTTCTTCCGTTGGTCCCTTTGCTCATTTCTTCCTTGGGTGAGTGTGGCCAACATCTAAAATAATAACAAAAAATGTTAAAAGAGATGTTCCACCTCTAAATTTGGCTTTATTTAGATTTTTGTTCTGATTTTGACCTTCTGCCCCAGCATAGCCTGTGAGGCGACAGTGTCAAATCAGATCTCTGGATATCCTTTTCAATTTTATGGATTTATGGTCGATAAACTTCTCGTTCAACATATAAATCCTTAAAATTGAAAAGAATTCAAAATTTTTGATTTCATTCCAAACCTTTTTAGTTTTAACCCCCTCATTCCCCCTTTGACTTCTAAGGGTGGGGAGGGTTAAACTATTCCTTTTTACTTGGGCTTTCTCACAATTCCATAAGCCTTTGGGCAAGAGGAAACTCTGTCCGTTGTGTTTTGGAACCTGTAAGAAAACCACTTTCAAATTCTCAAAATTTCCAAAAAATTTTTTTTTTTTAAACTCCGAGTTGTCATGTGTTACCCCATACGATTTCCTCGTGGGCCAACATATGTCATACTTTCAAAAAATAATAACAATAAAATACTTTTTTACCACTCTTTTCAAAAAAGATCTAATTTCAATCATTTTCTTTAACTTTCAGAAAATTTCAAATGGCTGGCCAACTGATTTTCTCCTTTGACCGAGAGTTGTCTTCGACTGTTAATGACCAAGGGAGCACTGTTATTTTTGGAATGGGATTTAGTACTCTAGAGCTCTCTATGGATGGACACCAGATTGTTAGCTTGGATGCCAGTAAGGAAACTCCCCCCAGTAGTTGAGTTAATTGTGGGATCTGCACCCACCTTGCCAGTAGTCAGTGATGATCAGAAACAGTCTGAACCAGTTGTTGAGCCTCCCACTGAAATTAAGTCTGTTTTTGAAGAAGGGTCTAGTTCTGGACTTAGATTCACCACTAAGAATCAGAAGAAGAACTATTTGAGGAGACTTAGAAAGAAAATCTCTAAGGCTAAGAGAGTTCTACCCTTTAAGACCTTGGCTCAAGTAGAACCTGAGGCTGTTGAGGAGCTACCTATTCCTGCTTCCTCTCCCCTCCTAAAGGGAAGTCACTTTTACCCCCTGGCTTCAGCTCAAGGGGAGGAGAGGATAGCTAGGATAGCCCGTTCTCCACCATGCCCGGTCGACTACTCGACTAAGAAAACTCAGAAAGAAAGACATCTCCAAAAGACAAGGACTTTGAGAAATATAATTCATACCTGCGCTGCACAGACTGGACAGACTAAAGAAGAATATGTGAAACAATTGAAGGGAGTGATCTCACATCGCTTTCAAAAAGAAGTGTTGAAGGAAGAAGTATCTGAAGAAAAGAATTTAACCCCTCAATTCGTTAGAAAAAATAAGAAGTATGTTAGACAGCCCGCTACTTCAGTACTGGTTGATGGATATCACTGGGTGCCACGCCCTCTGTCCTCTCAAACAGAGGGTATTGTGTTGACTGGGTCCGAGAGAGGCCGCCACTCTACTGGTAGACCCCCGGTACCCCCACATAAACCTGTAAGATTGGCCTCTGTGATTGTTAAACCAAAGGGGCTTGAAGTTCAAAAGTCTGTGGACCTTAAAGGAAAAAGACCTAAATCTCCTGAAAGGAAATATGTGCCAAAGAGAACTAAGTTGGAGAATCTGCCACCACCTTCTAGAACTTCTAAGTTCATTATGCAGCTCCAACGAGTTTCAGCCAACCCTACTCCGAGTTCAGTTGAATTGATGGGTGTTCAGGCTAGTACTCCAGTTGTTATAGTTGACAATCCTGCCACAGCCAGTCTGACTCCGGATCCAATAGTCACCGTTCCTGCTACCCCAGTTGATGATCCCCAAAGTTCGAGTGTCATTCCTAGGCCCCTTAGTCAGGTGTCTGAGGACCTTACCTTACCAGATGTGGGAACTATCATTTTACAAGCTCCTACTTCTCCTGAGGAATATGTCCCTCTCCCTGTAGAGGATGCCACTCTTCTGACTACCAGCTCTGGGATAGTCGAAGAGGAGAGAATTGACCAAGATTTAGAAATGGAAGATGAACCGGATACAAAGTCTCAACCAGATCCTAATCCAAAACTTACAGAAATTATTGCCCTTATGGATTCTGAAGAGTTGTTTGATATGGCTGAGTATAAAGGATACTTACCCCTATACCCAAAATCAATTGGGGATAGACCGGTCGAAGAGGTAGTCCAAGAAATAAGAAACATTTTGTTGAACAAAGAAGGAATGGCTTCTTTTGACCCTGATATGGATGATCTCCTTGGAGATGAAGATGATTATGTTGGGGGCATTCATGTGGTATAAACTAGAGGGTCTAATAAAGAAGCTGAGCCCAGCAAGCGTCGATTTGCTAAAGAGGATGATCCACATGCTGTTGAGTCAGAGTCAGATGAGTCTATGAAAGACAGAGATGAAGAACACATAAAAAACTTGGAGACTCAGCTTGCTAGCATGATGTCACAAGTTAGAGAAATGCAAGAGAAGTTGGACAAATCACAGCAAGAGTCTTTTATGATCCACCAGTTGGCTCGAGAGCTCACTGAAAAGGCCAAAAGGGCAGAATTTAATTCCAGACCTCTCGAGTCACCACCTGTGACTCTCCCTTGTCCAGTAGAGACACCTGCAGTTTCCACCATTCCTCCGATCCCACCTCAGAAGGATATCAAGCAGTTAATTGAGGACCAGGTAAGGGAGGCCTTAGCCCATGCTCAAGGAACTGTGTCTATTTCAAAGGGTAGACCCTACCCCGAAGAATATGACTTAGTTCCTTACCCAAAGTGCTTTATGCCACCAACTTTTAAAGTTTTCACTGGAATCGAAAATCCGAGACAACATCTGGCCCACTTCCGAGCAAGCTGTTGCAATGCAGGAGGGTCAGATGCTCTATTATTTCGCCAATTTGTAAGTAGTCTATCCGGCATTGCTTTTGAATGGTACGCCGATCTGCCCAACGGTTCAGTAAGAACCTTTAGCGACCTATGTTGACCTTGTTTTTCGCTCGAGCATATTCGATCGACGCGATTGTTCCTCGTCGAGTTCAATTTGGCCCGAATTAATTTCAATTTGAGTTCAATTCGATTTGATCAAATCGATTGAATCTAGCCCGACTTTAAATCAAGTCAATTTGAGCCAAATTCACATCCAAACCTAGTTCACATTAGCCCAAATTAATTTTGAATAAATTCCAATGGACTTTTGGCTTGGTTTGAATCATTTCCTAAATCCGGTAATCGAATTCGACGGCTCCGATTTTTCCAAATCAAAAGTCGACCGTTGCGCAGTATTCAGTCGCTTGAAAAACCCGATTGGCTCTCTCTCTCGGCTTTTCCCTTGCTCTCAGGCACACGAGGCCCCTCTCCCTCTTTTTTCGCTCTTGTTCAGAAGCAACCCTAGGCGAACCCGATCCCCCTCTCCTTCTCTGGCTCGATTTCACGCAGCCGCCTCCTCTCTCACGCGACTCTCTCCCTCTTTCTCTGAAGTCGGCCCCCTTTGCTCTCTCGGTTGCACGAACCCCAGACGAGCCGAGCTCCCCCGACTCACCCTCTCCTTCTCTCAGTTTCGCACAGTCCAGGACCGGACCCGACGAACTCCTGACGCCTATACCGATCCCGATCTCCCTCCGCCGAAGCCCGTCCAACCTCCAGGTGTGCGAAACCCTCAGGGCCGAGCCCCCTTTCTCTCTCAGATCCATGCAAGCAGAGCCGGACAGACTCCTTTCCCGTCTCATTCCACATCCAGGTTAGATCCTGAAGTTGGGCCTTGCTTCTTGTCTTCACGGGCTCCAGGACCGGCTCCCACTCCCATTCCTTTCTCTCTTGTGCGACTACCTTAGCTGAGACCCCTTCCCTACAGCAGGTATATGCTTCCTCTTCCCCCCCTCTTCTTCTTTTCTTTTTCTTCTTTTCCTTTTCTTCCAGATTTTCCTAACTATCTCCTTGTCTTACTTCTTCTCTTTCCTTTCTTCACCTAAGTTTTCCCCAATTCTTCTCATTCTAATTTAGAGCTTTGTGGATGATTTAATTGATATATATAAGGTTTATTTTAGATGAAACTGAAATTGTGGATGAAATTTTTATGGTGAAAATGTTATCATATCTCTAGCTATTTTGTTCTAAGTAAATGCATTCATGCCTCACAAGCTCGTGATAATCATGCTACAAGCAAAGTTGATTTGTGGCCTTGTGTGTGGATGGGAAGAGATCGTAGCATTCTTTGTTAAGTGCAGGTAAGATGTTTGTATAAGTGCTTGTTGGAAACAACACAAATATTTGATCAGGAAGAGGTATTAAGGAATTGTATCTTTGCCTTGTTCACTGTTATAGTTTAATCTCATTAGGCTTCATGAGGCTTATTTGTTAACATTATGTTGAAAATCTTTCTCAAATTCAGCCAAGTACGGCTACATAATGGCATTGTATTATCATAAGTAAGGGCTTTTTCCCTTTCAGTTTTTTTTTTATCGTATGCATCTAGTCTAAAGAGCTTGGTTGTTGAATGTTTGTAAACATTGCAAGTGAACATAAGCATGAAGTGTGTCTAAATTAATTCATACATGTTACAAATGGTTACTCGCATCGGATCTATCATTATATAAAGTATGTCGTTTCCTGTTTGTTCTCTTTTGAGAAGTATGAAAAGAGAAATGAGTATTTGCATTGATATTGAGTTGTATTTAACCCATTTCATTCATCGTCAAGTTGTGAGATTATTATAATTGTTCTTTTCAATTTCAAATTTCGATGGGTTTTAGTTAGATTGTGGAAAAGTATGAAAAGCCCATGTTATTCTTTATCAAAATATGCATTAAAAGTGTTTGTGATAATGCTTGCTAGGAAAGATTCTTGTTTAGAAATGTTGACGGATTGTTAATGCGTTCGCACTTCATTTCACAAAGCTTTTAGTGGTTCTAGAAATCTCTTTAAAATGAGAGTATGCTTACTTACATGTGTTATATGCATACAAGCTAGTCTATGATAGCTTGTAATAGATATGTTACAATGCATTGGTTTCATGAATATTTGGATGGTTAAAATTATGTAGTATGTTGAACGCTCAGAAAGGTTCAAAAATCTATTACATATAAAATGCTTGCATGTGTGGAAAAATTTGGAGCCTTTGCCTCTTTATTATTCCGCTCATATTTCATTCGTTAGTATCATTATGATGGCCTATTAGAGAACTGTTATGTATATGCATGAAGACTTGTTTTGGGTGTGAGAATAAATTCATGAATTTGGGATTAAAGAGTTATTTGAAGTTTTTGGTGGCATATAGCATGAAAGTGGAATTTGATGGAGGATAGGTATGCATCCTATAGATTCAATGTGATTTTACTTATGCTATATTGTCGGAATATGATTCCTAACCTTTAGAGAAAGCAAATTAATATCAAGACTTCTTTCCAAAAGTTGTATTTTCACTAATGTGTTAAGTTTCAAGTTTGTGATGGTTGAATCCTCTCATTATATAGTTTAAAAGGCATGATGCTCTTCTTTCTCTTAAACACGTGCTTTATGATCTATTCGAGTGTGCAAGTCAGTTTGATGCAAGGGCTAAATGTTTCATATCGGATAGTTTTCTTTGAGCAAAAATAAAAGAGCATGGAGTTCATATTAGAAAACCTTAATGTTCTCTTGGGGTAAAATTAGTTTCCTATCAAAGTTTTCCTTCTCTTATTGTTATTTAACTTTGAAGTTGGTTGGAAAGTAATCATGAGGCTTTTAGTCTTGTAATTTATATCATGGTAAGCATGCTTAGTTGCAAGGTTGATGGATGACGAGATATCCCTACGCTTATTCAGAACATGTTTCTTCTCCACTTGTTGGATATTTATGCGAAATACATGATTGACAAGTATCACTTCTTTGTGGCAATTATTACAGCTTTTGCGAGGCTTTTCCTCACCGGTTTTGTGAAAGAAAAGTGCAGATTTTGCTGTTTTTAAAGTTCCAAACTGCTTTTGGAAATTCCTAAGTGCAGATTTTGCTGTTTTTAAAGTTCCGAACTGCTATTAGAAGCTTGTATGCGCAGATTTTTGTTGTTTTAAGGTTCCAAGCTATTTTAGGAACAAGTTATTGGCTGATTTTTCGCTGTTTTATGTCCCGAATTGCTTTAAGGTGAAGTATTGACATCCTTAGCACCATAAGCAAGTGAAGAATTTATTATATAATTGCACTTTGTTAATGCTCACTCAATTTAAAGAAGATTTAGTGAATTTTAATTCCATTTATGTAAGTATAGTATATGGAGGAAAGTTGGGTGTTATGAGAGTGACATTGGCAAGGGTTCCCCATATTTTTGTGGCATCTTATGTGCTTGTATGAAAAGGGTTAGATAACTTTCCTATTCTTTTTTTTTAACAAAGGTTGTTATGCGTTTTGATTTGAAAGAAAGCAATGTTGAATATTCATGAACCTTTTGCAAAGTAATATTTGGAAAAGTGTTAGAAACCTTCATGAGTTCCAAAGTTAAGTTGGTGTTCTTGTATATTCATATTTTATCTTTGTTTTATGACAATTTTATTCACAAAAAAATGATTATTCGAATATGAGATGGTTAGTTTATATTGAAAAGTTTCTTAATCTTGTTTTGGAAGGGTGTGTGGCATATTTAAGAGCATTTACATGTCTTTTCTCTTAATGTTGGGTATTCTTAGTTATCGCATAACATGTCTTTGAGAGTGTTTATGAATGGTTTTGTGATCGAAAGCTTTTGTAAGTCGATTTGTGTCTAATGACTTTGGATTTGTTTTAAAGGATTTTATACGGCGAATTTCGTGAATGCTTTCCAATGAGGGGTTTTATAAAGCCTCCTTGTTGGAATGTTTTATATTTTCATATCCCACTCCAAATGAAAAGGAGACACTTGATATAGGTTGTTGGGAAGGATTTTATGTCAAAAGGGGAAATTTTGGTAGGAGATTTTGTAGAGTTTTGATGTCAAAAAAAAAAAAAGAAGAAGAGATTTTGGTAGATTTTCTCCTTGTAGAATTTTGTGTAGTAGCCTATTTGGAAGGTCTTTGCAAGTTATTTTAAGAGGTATAATCTTATGATTGGATTTGTGTAGTAGGATCTCTTAGTGTCTTCTGGGGGGGTAGTTAGTGCTTTCATATTTGAATTAAATTCTTTTAGTGATTATTTCTAAAGAATGAATTTTGAGGTTTAAAGCTTTAGGTAATTTTGGGTTAAATTCCCTTAGTGTTTCTCTCTATAAGATGGATTTTGGAATTTGAAATATTAAGGAGCTTTGTGTTGGAGGGTGGGTAGTGTCCTTTGGAGCAAGGTACTCCCTATTCGAGCTAGTTTTCTTTAGTGTCGACTTCTAACAATACATGGAATGTTGAACGAATATAAAATAAAGAGAGTCTAGATTTTGGAATTGAGTTTTAGAGGTTGGTTTCCCTTAGTTGTCATAGGCTTTGCTTGGAGAGTCTTGTGGGTAGAGGTCTTAAACATATCAAGTGCCTCATTTGGATTGTGGGAACATTAAAGGGCATTGTTGATGTTGCTTTAGGATACACTTGTCTTTAAAGAAGTGTGTCCAAAACAACAATGCCTACATCCCTTTTATTTGTAATTTTCATTCTTTTCTTTCTACTGAATTGCTATTTATTATCGTACTTTTATACATAAATCTCTAAACTTAGTGACACATGTACGAGAGTCCTAGGGATTAGAAAACAACACCACTTTTAGTCCTATAACTTTAGCGACATCTAAGGACAAAAATTAAGGACCGGGTCTTAGAAAACATAGACTTAGGATTCATGCTCCTTATAGGATAGAGACATCAAAATTAAACTTAGCGACACGTCTTCCTAGGTTTAGCCTTTTCTTTCTTTAATCCATTAATAATCAACCAACTATTTATAACATAACTCTTAAAATGTGTTAAAAATTTCTAATTCTTAATCAAGTTATTATTAACATTTATAATTATTAAACTTCAAATCTAAAACATAAACCTAAATTAATTCTAATTAATCTAATAATTAGCTCTTAACAAATCTAAAATCTAAAAGATGTAGATTTTCTTAGGAGATTAAATTATAAATGAAATTCATTAGGATTAAAATACTCTTAAAGATCAAACCTTAGAGTAATCTTTTAAAATCAATTAACAAATCCCTTAATACATAACAACCACTCCAAAAATGAAGTTTATTGGATGGACTACTCCGGGCTGCGGGGCTAAGTGTCCTAAGGAGGCCTGGTTCCTCGAGCCTGGTGGCACAACGCCACGAATGGATTTAATGAAGTGTTAAACTTAAAATTAATTTCTTAATTGGTTTAAGTCAAACCCTAATTGATAATAAACCACCTAATTCATCTTTCTTTCTAATTTATAACCAACTAAATAATTCAACAAAAATTGGTTATCACTGGGTAACCCAGGCCTACGAGGCTATTAAGTTAGCCCCAAGGAGGGTGAAATAAATCTCACGGCCTCGGTGTGAAACAAAGGTGGTAATCGATCAAATTCTATAACTAAAAATATCTAAAATTAATCCTAAATTACTAATATTTCAACTTCAATTAAAATTTCTCTTTTGCCTTTTAACAAATCAAATGCGAACAATTCTAACTAAATCATCCTACATAGGATCTATTCAAAACTACACACCGTTACACACACCTAGACTTGTTTGGTTAGGACACGACTTCTAGCCCTAGGTTAGGCTGACATTTTCTTTTGCTGTCCAGTGTTTACTACATGCACATATTCTATAAATGCTTTCTTTATATATTTCCTGTTAGTTACTTTTTGTTATTTACCTGCATTTATTTTCTGAATGGCATCTACGCTCATTTGTATATTTTCCTGTTATCTTATCTTGCGAGGTACATTGGATCCTGATGGTTGAGAACTAAAGAAGAGCATTTGCTTAGGAGCTTTTGAGTGGCCGCGCCACAATCAGGGAGTATTTGCTTATAAGCTTGTAAGTGGCAGCGCCACAATCAGGTATGATCTCTGCAACTTGTAAAGCAATTTTATTCTAATTATATATCGAGTCTGCTACACATCACACACGACTTGCTAATAGGTATTCTAGCATGTGTAGGTAGCCAGCCATAGGGTAGTTCACTAACGAAGCTTTGGCCCTATAGGTCAAAGCTTGCCCCCCTTCTGTGAGCCCTAGAGACCATTAGGGTCATTTAGGCCTGTAGAGTAGGCCACCTACTTGTGTCGGTTGGCATCGTTGTTTTCCCACATGAAGTGGGCATCGTTGTTTTTCTGCTAGGACTTTGGCCTTTTCCGGTTTTGGGTACGATACCCCTCCCCCCTTTTTTCTTTCTTTCTTTCTTTCTTTCTGTGAGCCTTAGAGACCATTAGGGTCATTTAGGCCTGTAGAGTAGGCCACCTACTCGTGCCATTGGGCACCGTTGTTTTCCCACACGAAGTGGGCATGACTCTGATGATTTTCTGTGCGGGTATCTTGCCTGAAGGATACCCTTAGGGTGTGTTTATTTATTTTTTCTGTACTCTGGATGTCATGCATATGTTCTTACACACTTTTCTTCACAATGCACTTTACCTACATACATGTATTGCATTAGTGGACCTAAGGATCTTTCTTACTTATGCATTTGTTTCATGCATCATACAACGCTAGATCTGTTCATTTGCATATTGTAGAGTCCTTGATTTAAATCTTTTAAACTATTAATCCTTGATTCCTTAGGATAGACCCTTCCCATCTTGCATACATATAGGACGGTTGGTTGTGTTTAAGATTTTAGCTGGCTTCCTTTTTCAGGCAAGGAATAAGTCCAGATTGCATTAGCTAGGTCGTAGGTGTTAATATCGTATGTACGGTGTTATATCTTCTATAGATTTAGGATCTAAGGTGAGTGGTACAGGTGTACCACTATACACCTTAATGGTGGGTTAGTTCTCCATTCTTCCGGAGACTATAAATCCTACCCATCCGCGTCACACAGATGACGCCACTTCCTTCTTTCTCTCGTGCATGTTTGAATGCTTGGCCTCTTTCTTTTCCCCAGTTTTTCACTTCTTCAGATCGGCCAAATGTTGACTGAATCGTGTGTGATCGATTGAACCAATTTGGGACATTCTTTCTCTTTGATTAGGAAAGCCTAGAAACCCTTTTGCACTAAACTCATTTAAAGAAGATAATCTAACGTCCTTAATCGAGAGTTTTCCTAAGTCAAGGCTTAGGATGTAATTAACTACGGGGGCTTGCGCCCGTAGGAAACCGATCCCCACAATCAAATAAACCTTATTCGATGCTGATGTATCGAATAGGGGAAATCTCGTGAACTTTTGGGTTATAGATATTATTATCCATCGAGGTTGGTAGGTGAAAGCCGCTATCCTCCATGGCTAATCGTATCTATAACTCCATCTGCTCTTCCATCGGCCTGCTTGTGTCAATTGTAAAGGCCTACGACCATTTTGTCCTACGGGATAGTGTGATCGTGCTCTTTGCATTCGAACCACACGAGCGGAATCCTTTCGGAGACCCACAACCTAGAAAACCTCTTTCTTAAGAGATTTTCTGGAGCGCAACAACGCACCACTGTGGGCGATCTCGTGGTTGAAAAGCAAAAGCCGGGAGAGTCTCTAGTTGAGTACATCTTGAGATGGCGAAACCTCTCGATGAAGTGTGAACCCCAGTTGCAAGAACAACATGCTGTGGAGATTCTTTTGAAGAATATCCACGGTCCTGTTGCTTTTCTCTTGAAGGGTTTCACTATTAAAACTTTTGAGAAACTTCTTAATAAGGCTAGCAATTTGCAGGAAGAGGCTCCTAGGATGCCATTCTTACGAGAGCAGTCTGAAGAAAGGAAGGGTCCAAAATTGGTGAAAACATTTGAAAAGAAAGCTGTGGTCTCAGCAGTAGATAAAGGAAAGAGGCCAGTGATTAGTCAGCCTAGCGCTCCACTTCCACCACAGCCGCCTCAGAAGCAGCCCTTTCAGATAGTTCCTCAACATACTAGAGATCCCTCCTTCATCCCTTTTAGAGAGAGATTGGCAAAGCCTTATCCATTTAAAAGGGAGTCAGTTAAGAAGATCTTCAGAAGTCTGTTAAAGAAACCAGATTTTCAGTTGCCAGAGGCTAGGAGGCCTGAGGACGAGAGCAAGAAAGATGATCCCAAATATTGCCCGTACCACAGGATGCTTAGTCACCCTCTTGAGGACTGCGTTGTGTTCAAAGACTGGCTTGAGAGGAACTACACCCAAGGTAACATTATAATACCTAAAGAATACTTGGTTGATCCAGAAAAGGCTTCAATTAAGACCATTTCAGCTGACTACGATAGCCCAGGTCCCGGTGTGGAAAGTTGACCTGGATGCTTCGCAGAAGGATGTTGAGCCACTTCCCTCTCCAGTAGTCTTAGGAACTACTGAGAAAAATGTAAAAGAAGAGAAATTTGATTTTGTAGAGAGGAAGTGTGTAGATGAGAGATGTATTAGAATGGCGGATGGCGGTGTTAAAACCCTTTCCCCTCTTTTGTTATCTGACTTTTACTTTGCCCCATCAAAGGCGAAGGGTCAAAAGATGAATAAAAAACATCCTTCTACTTCTGTCTTGATGATTAACCATGAATCTCAAATGCAAATTGATGACTCTTCTGTTTTGAATCAAACTCCTAATGAAATAAATATTGAGGTTAATCAAACCAACCTCACCGAATCGACTATTCAAGAAGAGGTCGAATGTGAAGCTTTATCAGAAAGTGATTTCCCTCAGATCAATTTCCAAGGAAATCCTATCTTGATAGAACTTTCAGATTCTGACTCACTTTCAGGAAATGATGATCCAACACCTATGGTGTGTGTAGACACTGCCCTAGTTTGCCCGCCCGAAGACGTCGAGCAGGTGCAACTCCGTGGCGGTAAAGTCTTACCCCCTAGGTTGCCCCCTCAGGACAAAGGCAAGCAATCCTCATTCGAAAATCTAAGTCTGGATTCCCCTCAACAACCAGAATTCCCTCTAATTCCTCCGGGTTTCGAGTCTGTCGTTCCTAAGGTTGATTACAATGTTCTAGCCCACCTTAGGAAGTTGCCAGCAAAATTAAGTATTTATGACGCCCTCCTTCTTTCCAAAGAAATGAGGGAGTCTCTAATTAAAGCACTTCTCGATCCCGAGATTTGCTTAACGCAGTTGGCTGCAACTTCAGAAGGTGAGGCTCTCTACTTCAAAGAGGTCCCTGGGGTTACCTTTTCAGACGAAGATTTACTCTTGGGAACTGCTGACCACAATCGTCCCCTCTACATCATTGTAGATGTGGGAAACTTCAAGTTATCAAGAGTCCTTGTTGATCCGGGTGCATCGGTCAACGTAATGAACATAAAGACTCTTGCCTATCTCAGAGTTGATACTAGCAAGCTTTCAACCGACAGGTTGGTGCTTCGTGGGTTCAACGAGAAGGGCGAGAGAGCTTTAGGTTCAATCACTCTACTCCTGGAAATAGGAGGGTTAAAAACTGAAGCTAAATTTCATATAATTGATTCGACTACGTCCTTTAACGCACTTCTAGGTAGACCTTGGATTCACGAATATAGAATGGTTCCATCTACCCTGCACCAATGCGTTAAGTATCAACGAGACGGCATTGAACATGTGATTAAGGGTGATTTGCAACCATTCTCGATTCAAGAAATTGGGATCTACGAAGATGCTGCATATTTCATACCAAAAGGGTCCTCGTCCCGTTCTAAATTAGAGATCAAATTTGAGGAGAAAATGGTTGGACAAAAATTCAATCAAAAGAAAGAAAAAGATAAAAATATCAATCAAGAAATGATTCAATCGAGTAGTGAAGATGACTCTTATATCGTTGTCCTTAGACCTCCAAGCACATTACCTCAAAGAGGTGGGAGGATGGCTTTAAGGGCACGAGGTCGAGGCCGCGCTTCATTAGACAGGAGAGCAGCACCTGTGTACATTGATTTGGAATCAGATTTCGATGGTGAACTAGAAAGTCAAGGTGCTGCCCTCTCTCTCGATTATCAAAACATAAATACTCCTCCAAAATTTGATCTCACCTTAGACCAGGACAGTGACCCTGAGGTAAATATTTCAAAAGTTAAAAGTGACGAGCCCAAATTAACAATGTATGAAAAGCTCACTAGAAGGATTGAGGCCCTTTCTCTGACCCCACTGTCGGCAGGCAGGGTTGTAGGGTTGGAAGTCAAAGTGGCCCCCAACTTGGATGGTGAAGTTAAGAAAGTCCAGAAATTCTTTCCTGGCTCCTCCTCCGCAAGGGACGAAGGTGATGTAACCCTTGAGGAGGCAGATTTTAATGAATTAATGGAATTACCTTTCGGCTACTTCCCTGTTTGTGTAAAAAATACTTTTTCTAAAGGTTCTATACCATACCGATGGACTAAGGGTCAAGCTAGATACCACGAGAATATTTGGCGAACAAAAATAAATAAAAATCCAACAAGTGGTATTGGCTTTGGAACAGTTAGTTCATTCGATGATGATGAGTATTGCCTAATGATAACTTACCATCTCGATTCTCCAAATGTCCCTACAGATCCTCCTTGTCCTCTAGATGGACTCTGTTTGGAGACTTTAGACGATCCCGATGATCTTCAAGTTCGGGATGCACCCCCTGAATTTGAAGAGGAAATTAAGTCGACAGTCGATGAGTTGAGAGAAATTAACTTGGGAAATGATGATGACCCCCGTCCGATTTTCATAAGTACTTTGTTGAGCGAGGGTGAAACCCAAGACCTAATCCAATTGTTATTCGAGTTCAGAGATTGCTTTGCCTGGACATATGACGAAATGCCAGGTTTGCCTGCTGAGGTAGCAGTTCACAAACTTGGAGTTCGGCATGATGCCATCCCTGTTAAACAAGCTCCTCGACGCATGCGCTTAGAGATTGAGCAACAAGTCGTTTCTGAAGTTAAGAAATTGGCAGAAGCCGGATTCATTCGAGAGGAACAATACCCCTCTTGGGTGGCCAGCGTCGTGCTAGTTCAAAAGAAAAATGGTCAGATTCGGATTTGTGTCGACTATAGGGATCTGAATAAGGCATGCCCTAAGGATGAGTTCCCTCTACCAATACCAGAACTCATGGTGGACATTGCCTCCTCACATGCTATTTTCTCATTCATGAATGGCTCGTCGGGTTATAACCAAATCAAGATGGCCCCTGAAGATGAGAGAAATACGGCGTTCAGAACCCCTATTGGAATCTTTTGTTATAAGGTAATGCCATTCGGCTTAAAGAATGCCGGAGCAACCTACCAACGGGCCATGACCCGTATCTTTGACGACTTAATTCATAATCAAGTTGAATGTTATATTGATGATTTAGTTGTCAAGAGCAAGGTTAAAGAGGCTCACATATATGACTTAAGAGTTGTTTTCGAACGGTTGCGCCGCTACGATTTGAAAATGAACCCCTTGAAGTGCGCCTTCGGCGTCGCTTCGGGAAAATTCTTAGGATTCGTAGTGAGGCACCGCAGAATCGAGATAGATCCTGCTAAAATTGAAGCCATCTTAGATATGCCATCCCCTAAGAGCCTTACTCAGTTAAGGTCTCTACAAGGTAGATTGACATATATAAGGAGGTTTATTTCTAATCTTTCCGGGAGATGTCAACCCTTTTCTGTCCTTGCGAAAAAGGATACTAAATTCGTATGGGGCGAGAAGTGTCAGAATGCTTTTGACGATATCAAACAATACCTTTCTAACCCGCCAGTCTTGGCAGCTCCGATTCAGGGAAAGCCATTAATCCTCTACACCGCAGCTCTAGATGAGTCTTTAGGTGCCCTGTTGGCTCAAGTTAACGACGAAGGAAAAGAGAATGCCCTCTACTGCCTTAGTCGAAGACTCCTTCCTACTGAAATTCGATACCCATCAATTGAGAAGCATTGTCTTGCTCCGGTTTTTGCAGCTCATAAACTGAGGCATTACATGCTCTCCCACTCAATCAGTTTGATTTCAAGAGTTAATCCTTTGCAATATCTTATGACCCGACCTACGTTGTCAGGACGTTTAGCTCGTTGGTCTATGATATTGTTGCAATTTGAGATTACTTTCACTCCTCTTCGTGCTGTGAAAGGACAGGCTGTCGCCGATTTTCTAGCAGCACACCCGCTGCCGGCAGATTCTCCTCTGAATGATGACTTACCCGACGAACAAATCATGAGTTTGGGGGAATCTGGAGAGGCCATCTGGGAATTATATTTTGATGGGGCAGCATCCTCTCGTAGGATTGCGACTCAACAATCTGTAATTCCTGGAAAGGCTGGAGTCGGTCTAATTTTTATTACACCAGAAAAAGGAATGATGCATTTTTCCTACCACTTGTCGGAGCCTTGCACAAACAACGAAGCTGAATACGAAGCTCTGATAACTGGTTTGGAACTTGCAATTCTAATGGAGATTAAAGAGATTAAGATCTTTGGAGATTCCCAACTGGTTATTAACCAAGTCGCCGGAACTTATAAAGTCTTGAATCCGAATCTCCTAAGATATCACCAGTACACACTTCACTTGTTGGAACAAATCCCCATTGCTACTTTGTATAGGGTTCCCCGTGGAAGCAATTTCGCGGCGGATGTCTTAGCAAAACTTGTAAAGGAATTTGCATGTCATGAGGAGGATTCCATCCCTATAGAGATACAGGGTCGTAAGACCCTCTCCCTTATAGATTTGGAACACATTAGTAAGACTCCCCTTCAGATCCTTTCTGCCTCTTCGACAACTGACGAAGAAGGCGATTGGAGACGACCCTTAGTCGATTACCTTAAAGAAGGGAAGCTTCCCCAGGATAAATCACTCTCCAACCAGATTAAGAAACGTGCCCTATCATATGCACTAGTTAACGATCTGTTGTACCGCCGGTCCTTTGATCACATGTGGCTGCGTTGTTTGAACAAGCGAGAAGCCCAAAAAATTGTTAATGAAGTTCATTCAGGACTGTGCGGTGCTCATCAATCGGGTCCAAAAATGAAATTAAGGATTAAAAGACTTGGATACTATTGGCCTACAATGATTGACGATTGCATGAATACTGCAAAGCACTGTCATCAATGTCAGGTCCATGGTGTGATTTTACATCAGCCGCCTAATGTGTTACACCCTACGATAGCCTCGTGGCCCTTCGAGAGTTGGGGCACGGATATCATTGGGCCGATTGACCCTCCCTCCGCGAGAGGTCATCGTTTCATATTAGCAGCGACTGATTACTTTTCAAAGTGGGCGGAAGCAATTCCCCTACGAAACGTAACATCACACCATGTCTTAAAATTCTTTCGTGACCACATTGTATATCGATTCGGCGTGCCTCGCAGAATCATATCCGATAATGGGTCCGCATTCAAGTCTACAAAAATCAATAATTTTGTAAAAAGCGCCATAATATTGATTGGAGATATTCGACGATCTATTACCCTCGGGTGAATGGATTGGCCGAGGCCTTCAACAAAACCTTGGTGCAAATTGTCAAAAAGACCCTCGATGATAACAAACGGCAGTGGGATGAGCGGTTGGTGGAAGCTTTGTGGGCTTATCGTACCACTTATAGAACCCCGACCCAATCCACCCCGTTTGCACTAGTGTATGGATCTGAGGCTGTTCTTCCCTTGGAAATACAAATCCCTTCGCTCAGAATTGCAGTTCAGAATCAAATTACCAATGAACAAAATGCAAAACTACGATTGGAAGAACTCGAAGGCCTTGAAGAGCGACGTCTCCAAGCTCAACAAAGTTTAGAGTTGTATAAATCCCGTATGGTTCAAGCCCATGACAAGTTAGTGCGACCTAGGACCTTCCAAGCGGGAGACTTGGTATTGGTCCTTCGGAGGCCTATCTTGGCCCATCGGAAGCTGGGAGGCAAATTTGAACCTACGTGGGAAGGACCCTTCGTTATAGAGACTGTCTACGAAGGAGGCTCGTATCAGTTAGTAGATTGTAAAGGAAACCACCCGATGCTACCTGTCAATGGGCGTTTCCTTAAGAAATACTATGCTTGGTGTAGCTCATTTTATCAATTAATAAAACTTTCTTTTCTTGATTTATAACTTGATTCTACCTTTTTTTTAAGTTTTTTTTTTTAACGCTCTTCGCCTTCTCCTTAAGGTTAGGTCTTTCCTTCCCTTAGGATTAGACCCGCTAGTGGTGGTGTACGACCTCTGTGGCACCACCCTGGCATTTCACCCGGGGATTAGTGGTGGAGTACGCCCTTCGTGGCACCATCCTGATTCCCATTCGCTAGTGATGGAGTACGCCCTTCGTGGCACCATCCTAGTTTGCCAGTTAATCTGCCTATTTGGAGTAAGTCTTCTATCAGCATCCTATAGGCCTAAGGTTGGGTGATGCCCTTCCTTAGACCCAAGGCTAGGTATTCCCTACCTTGGTTTCCAGTTGATCCGTCTACTAGGAGTAAGTCTTCTATCAGCATCCTGTAGACCTAAGGTTGGGTGATGCCCTTCCTTAGACCCAAAGCTAGGTATTCCCTACTTTGGTTTCCAGTTAATCTGCCTATTTGGAGTAAGTCTTCTATCAGCATCCTATAGGCCTAAGGTTGGGTGATGCCCTTCCTTAGACCCAAGGCTAGGTATTCCCTACCTTGGTTTCCAGTTGATCCGTCTACTAGGAGTAAGTCTTCTATCAGCATCCTGTAGACCTAAGGTTGGTTGATGCCCTTCCTTAGACCCAAAGCTAGGTATTCCCTACTTTGGTTTCCAGTTGATCTGCCTATTTGGAGTAAGTCTTCTATCAGCATCCTATAGGCCTAAGGTTGGGTGATGCCCTTCCTTAGACCCAAGGCTAGGTATTCCCTACCTTGGTTTCCAGTTGATCCGTCTACTAGGAGTAAGTCTTCTATCAGCATCCTGTAGACCTAAGGTTGGGTGATGCCCTTCCTTAGACCCAAAGCTAGGTATTCCCTACTTTGGTTTCCAGTTGATCTGCCTATTAGGAGTAAGTCTTCT
Source organism: Dendrobium huoshanense (assembly GCA_016618105.1). Taxonomy (NCBI): domain Eukaryota; kingdom Viridiplantae; phylum Streptophyta; class Magnoliopsida; order Asparagales; family Orchidaceae; genus Dendrobium; species Dendrobium huoshanense. The sequence continues at coordinate 2,848,419 of CM028349.1, read as the reverse complement.
ATCAGCATCCTATAGGCCTAAGGTTGGGTGATGCCCTTCCTTAGACCCAAGGCTAGGTATTCCCTACCTTGGTTTCTCCAGTTTCCTTGTCTACTAGGAGTAAGTCTTCTATCAGCATCTTGTAGACCTAAGGTTGGGTGATGCCCTTCCTTAGACCCAAGGTTAGGTATTCCCTACCTTGGTTTTACCAGTTTTCCTTATCCAATAGGTGTAAGCCTCTTATTAGCACCCTATAGGCTTGAGGATGGGAGATGATCTCCCCTTCACTCTTAAAATTCTACTTCCATTCGGTCAACGCCAATGTGTGTAGCATAAGTTCCTTCTACTACACACATTGGGGGTCCATTTGTTGACCTCATTTTTGTATGAGGTCACTAAGACCCTTCCAGAAGCCAGATTTAATCCTAGACCCTAGGATCCACTCTAGACCTTAGGATCCTTCTAGATCTAAGACCTTAGAGCCTATTCTAGAGCCTAGGATTCCCTTAAATCCTAGATCTTAGAATTCTTCTAGATCTTAGGATCACTCCAACTTTAAATCAATCTCCACCCTTGATCAACCTCAATTTTAAATCAATTCCTATATTTGATCCACTCCAATTTCAATTTGATTCCTACCTATGATCAATTTGAATCTCAAACTCCATCCAATTCAAATCCAAATTAATTCAAATTTCAAACATATCCAAACTTTGATCCAATCAATTTGACAATCCAAACTTCAATCTAGACTTTGATCCAAACTTCAATCTAGTTGTGACCTTATCCATTCATTAACAATCACCACATGATTGTAGATGATTTGGATACTTCAATATTAATCATTCAAACTTGAAATCCATTCCAAATCTAGAAATTCAAACTCAAATTCAAAGTCTTAAGGTCTTGCCCTAAAGACCCATTTCAAAGAATTTTCAAACATTTCAAAATCCAGCCAAATGATCTCTGATTCAGGGTCTATCACTTGCAAGGTGATAAGACATGTCTCTAGAGGTTACCCTCTAACTTTGAGCTCATTCTGAGGTCTCTAACCCTAGAATCTGAATTAAAATTCAAAGGCTGTAAAACCTTCAAATATTTACAGCCTATGCCACTGAACCTAACCCCTTTGAGATCTTGACCCTGGAATCCTCATCAAAGTCTCCAATCACTTCCAGACTCTTGATTTTAACCCATTGAGCAGTAAACTGCATTTTTCGGAACCATTTTTGACCCTAGTTGACCAATAGGTCAAAATTGACCAAAATACCCTTATAGGATTTCAAATGCCCATTTCAATTCAAATCAATTCCAAACCCTTTGAAACCACTTCCAATGAATTTTAAATGTTAAACTCAACTTGTCGAACTCAAACCCAAACCTTGGGTCAACTTGGTTGACCAAGTCAACCAAGTTTGACCCATGGACCCATACACCCTTCCTCTTTCAAATTTTTGAATCAAGTCCATTCCAAGTTCTTTGAATGTATGGGATGACCCCTTGGGTACCCAAGAGACCCCTCTTGGTGACCCAAGCCTTGGGCTCACTTGGGTTGGCCATATGGCTTGACCCAAGTGACCAAGAAGAGGCCTCCCTTGAGCCATCTTTTGATCTTAACCAAATTGAATCCAAATCAGGGTGCCATTGGGTTCCTATGGACCCAACACACCTTCCTTGATTAGCCCATGCCTTGGGCTAGCTTGGGTCAAGAGTTAGGCTAGCCCAAAGTGCCCAAAAACACTTGGGATTGAGCTAAATCTCAACCTAAGCCCAATTGAGCTTGACCAACACCTCCCATAGGTGGCCCTAGGTTCAATGCACTTTCTCCAGCTAGTCCATGCCTTGGGCTAGCTTGGGTCAAGAGTTAGGCTAGCCCAAAGTGCCCAAAAACACTTGGGATTGAGCCATCTCCCTGTCCAGATCAAATTAGACCCAATTGCCGCTTGCATTGGGTGCACCAGACCCAGACCCACTTCCCACCTCAAGTCCAGGGTCTGGCCTGACCTGGGTTGAGCCCAAATCGACCCGAACCGAGCAGGTTTGGATCAACCCAAGCCATCTTTTAATCCAGATCGAATTCAACCCAATTGCCACTTGCATTGGGTGCACCAGACCCAGACCTGCCTCCCATATCTAGCCCAGGGTTTGGCCTGACCTGGATCGAGCTCAATCCGACTCAAACCAAGCAGGTTTGGGCCAAACCGAGCCACCGGATTGATCCCAGCTTCCCCAGGCCAAATTGGCTCCACATTTAGCTCCAGCATGTCCCCATCGGCCTTCCCTGGTCAATCCGACCCAGACCATGGCCGGCGGCGGTCGGAACCAATGGAGAGCAAGTTCCGGTGGTCCCCCCAGGCCGGTCCTGACCGAAAGCCTTCCAAAGGCTGTGGCTCGCCGGCTTGAGGCTCACGAGCTCTCTGGAATGGTGCCCCTTTCCACTTGGCATCAATCCGAGACCTCCTCCGATTCAATCCCGGCCGTCCGAGCTCGCGGGAGGAGGCTGAATAGGGTGGTGCTCCCCAAGGCTCGCCAGACACTCTCAGAGTTTGAAAACGGTTCCCCAAAGCTCCCTCGATCTCCCAGCACCTTCCTTCGAGCTCCCAGACCGTCCCTTCCATCGCTTCGAGCGAACTCCGGCGAAAGGCTTCGGCGTCCCGCTCGAAGTCATACCTCCAGCCGTCCTCCAGTCGCGGCCTTTGAAGGAAACCTGCTCGCCTTCGTCTCCTGAAGCTTCCAGATAGAGAAGCTCATTCGTTGAGACTTTCTCTGCGGTAATTCCTTCATCTTGAGCTCCCTAGCTAGGTAGTCCGGTCAAGTGTGAAGGAAACCTTCACCTCAACGGATTTCCACCGTTGGATTGAAGGTTTCCACCCCCCTGATCCTCCCTGTGAAATTTTGTCGAAGTTCGCCGGCGGGATCAACCGGATCACGCCGGAGAAGGTTCACGGCCTCGGATATGAGCGGAGGTTGAAGACGAAATCTCAGCCGTTGATTCTGATCAACGGCTCAGATTAAATCTCGTGGTTCCGGAGCGCCTTGAATCCTAGCCGTCTGATCCCGCATCCGACGGCTACGATTAATCCGACCGTTACCCAGTCAGCGCCAATGATTGCCCAGCCAATCGGGACGCGCCGCGTGTAAAGAGCGGCTGACTGTGTAATGGCTGGATTAATAATTCCAGAAAATCAAGGGAACTTCAAAAATCCATATCTCCCTGCACACTTGACCAAATTAGGTGTTCTTAAGCTCATTGGAAAGGTCTCAGGGAGACCTTCAAAAGCCCTATGTTTCCAGGCCCTAATTGCATGTGTGTTAAGCTTAATTTCATTAATGGTATTATTTCAATTTATGCAATTATTGTTTGTAGTTAAGTCTCCAGGGCATGGAACTTTGGGAGATTGAATTTGGGCATGTCTTTGACATGTCCAAATTTTGTCTCCCCTGTTTTAAAGGTCTAAGGGCACTTTCCCCCAATTTTTGAGTTTAAGGGTCATGGGTTGACCCTTAAATTCAAATTGGGATTTAAGCCTATCCAATGAGAATTAGGATTTGGTTTTTTGTGTGTTGATTATGCTTAGGATACGGAGTTTAGGGCCACTGACTTTGCCCCAATCCAACCTTAGGATAGCTCCCTAAGATTTTTTGAAGGTGACTTAGAGCTCACCTTAGGTGGCTTAGTTAGCCACCTTAGAGTATTCCAATTGAGCACAAATTTGGTGTGTTTAGGCCTTGGGATCAGGTGACCCCATGGTCCAAATTTCATCAGATTTGGAGTCCATTTGGTTCACCAATTAGGAGCCATAGCTTGCCCTTGCTAGAATTGCCCCTTAGCCTTAATTAAATCCCAATAAATCCATTTTAAGTCCAAAATTTAAGTTTAATACTTCAAATTAATCAGTGTTGAACCCTTAACCCGTGAGAATTAAAAGCCCCTTGATTGGACATCAAATTAAGCCTTAATTTAATTTTAAGTAAAATTCAATGTTTAATTAATATTAATTAATTAATAATCATTAAAAATCCCAAGGATTAATTTAATGCTTGGTAATCTCCCCTTAGATCACCTCTGATCTTTGGGAGAGATTTCAAGGAGTTTGAGATCCATTTAGGCCCAAATCACTAGAATAGCCTTTAATTGAAATAATTAAAAATTATCATAAATATCCAAACTTTTAAAATTCACCATTAATTATAGAAAATTCCAAATCAGTCAAACTCAGTGGCTAATGAATCTAATTAAAATCTAGTATTTTCCAAAAATGTCAAATCCCCAAAATATGGTCAAAGTCAAAAAGTCAACATTTTGGTCAACCTTAGGTCAAAACCGGGTTAAAACTTCTAAAAATCATAACTTTTGATAGAAAATTCCAAATTGAGTGTACCAACTGTCTAACAACTCCTAATTAGGTCTAGTATTTTAATAAAATACAAACATTCCAGAATTTGGGCTTAATCAAAAATTCAACTTTCAACCCCTTAATTAAATCATTAAAATATTCTAAAACATTCGTAAAATTTGAAATCATTCTAAAACTTAGAAAATATTGGTTTAATGCTTAATACACTTAACAAATCCTTTAAAACACTACAACCACCCTAAAGTTGAAGTTTATTGGCTGGACTACTCCGGGCTGCGGGGCTAAGTGTCCTAAGGAGGCTGGTTCCTCGAGCCTGGTGGCACAACGCCACGAATGAATTCTAAAGGGTGTCAAACCTTAAAATCGATTGATTTTTAATTATTTAACATTTTAAAAATCTCTAATTCAATTACATTAATTTGGTTTATCGGCTGGACTACTCCGGGCTGCGGGGCTAAGTGTCCTAAGGAGGCTGGTTCCTCGAGCCTGGTGGCACAACGCCACGAATCAATTAATGGCAAACTTAAATTAATCAAGCTTTTAAAATCAGTAATTAACTCATTTCTTTAATCCACTTTTTTAATTCTAACCAATTTAAATAATTTAATTAACCCCGATTGCTACTGGGTAACCCAGGCCTACGAGGCTATTAGCTTAGCCCCAAGGAAGGTGAAATAAACTTCACGGCCTCGGTGTGAAACAAAGGTAGCAATCAATTAACTTCTAAAAGTATTTCTAATTAAAATTCTTAATTCATTAATATTTAAATTTTAATCTAAACCCCCCTTCTAAGCCTTAACAAATCCAAACTTTTAGACAACTTTAACTAATCACCTACTTTAGGATCTATCCCAACCACACGACCTTTTTCACACACTTTAGATGATGTGCTAGGACAACCAACTCTAGATCTAGGATAGGCCGGTGTTTACTTTACTGCTGTGTGCTGGGTTTTTTGTAGTTTTCACTGCATGTTGTGGATGAAATTGCTTTGCTGTGTCTGCTTACTTTTTCTGTACTCTGTGGATGGATTGATGTGTTTGGCGACTAGATTACCCTTAGGTTAGGTACGATCTGGATGTTGACACAGTTTTCTGCAGGTGGCCACGCTCATGCAGGGCAATATAAAAAAGGGGGCAAATCAAAAAATGCATAAATATTATAAATTCTTTGCACAGGTGCTTCAGCTGCTAAAGCCCCGAAATCATAAAAAGAGCGTGGCCAGTGTGTTTACTTTATCTTATGCTCATATACAACTGCTTGGGAATAACTGCTTTATTTATATTAATTGCTTAGGATAACCCTGCAGGTGAGTCTAGATTTTTATTTTGATATCAATGTAATTTGTGTAAGTGTCAAGTGTTGTGAAAGTTTATTTTGAGTTGGGATACATAGATCCAAAGCTTGGATTCCAAAGAGGAAAGGATACCCCTTTAGGGAACACTCCTTTTCCATTTGGAAATCCAAATTTGGATCATACCTCTTTCTTACCCAAAAAGGAAAGAGTGGCCTTCCCCTTAGAGGGAAGCGCCCTCTTGTCCATTTGGGTAATCCACTACGAAGATTCCAAGAAGATTGAAGAAAAGGAGTCCAAAGAAGAATGAGATTGAAGATTTGAAGATTTGAAGATTGAGAGTATCCCACTCAAAATAACTTGCGTCATTACTAGGTTTAGAATCCGGGTTGTTGTCAGTGGTGCCCGGCCACTTTACTTTCTGTAATATTCTGGTTTGTAATAAGCAAGGCAACTTTGCCTATGGACATTTATTAGATAATTTATATTTGATGTTATGATTTGATTGCCTTTAGGATTACTTGTTTTTACTAGTTTTTTGGCGATTGCATGCCGCTCTTTATTTTCGCCTGGATACGTGAGGCTCGTGAGGGTGTGAAAGTTTTCTACTCATAATTTTAAAAGTCTAAAATTTTAGTGAGTCTAAATAACATAGAAAGATAACGAATCTAGGGAATTAGCCGGGGATCGACCCCGGGGTCGCATGCATATTTCTGCATTACTCTTTCCTTGCTTTAGACCCTTCCCCGCCTGCGGGTAGAGTCCGGATAGTCTGACCTATGAGGACGAGGTGCCGGACCTGGGGAAGTCCAGTCTTCTAAAAAATTATTTTATAAGCCTGTTTTTAAAAATTTCAAGCATATTTGATTTGAGGTTGTTAACCAGCATGCATTGCATTAGATACAAATTAAAGAGTCAAAGTTTTAATTTCATAGTCCTTAGCATTTTAGCACCCAACATAAGTCAAAGGGGCCAATTAGGAGAATCTCTAGATGTCGGCCCCAACTCTCCAAAATCTTAAACAAAATGTCCCTACCACTCTTTCATAAAAAAGATCGGATTCATGTATTTTAAATCGATTAGGTGGTTAGCTGGCTCCCCAATCCAGGCCGGGGTAAGTCCAGACCTTGCACTGCATTAGTTAGGATCGGACGACTCTGGTCCAGTCTCCAAAATAGATTTAGGATCCGGGGCGGATCTTTGATTATAAGACCCCAAATTTCGGGAATCCAATCCCAAATTTCTAATAAAATACTCAACTCTAATTAAATACCATTTCAACTCCAAAACATAAAGCCCAACACTTAGATTAAGTTGGGACACTTCCGGATGGTTCTGGAATCTCAAAGTGTCCCCTACCTCTCATCCTTTAACTCCGTTAATAACTGCTCAATTTTGATCCATTCCCTTTTGATTTTCCAATAATTCTATTCATACTTTGATATCACTCCTAGAAACTCTAAACAAAATTTTGCCACTATTTTAATCGAGAGTTTTTGTAGGGGATTTTATCTCCCTACGATGTAATTAACTACGAGGGCTTGCGCTCGTAGGAGATTTGAAACCCCACACACACCTGATTTTAAAGAAAACTCAATTTCTAAAACTTCATTAGATTTCTTTGGGAAAAGTTAAATAATGATCATCATGGTCGCATTAGAAGAATTATCGTAGAATGGTGTCATTTCCCTTTGGGGAGATACATCCTTCTTCGATAAGGCTTTGGATGCGAATGCAATGATCATGTTTCTTGAATATTGTAATTGGGTACTCAGTTGAACTATACTTTGTCCCCTCGGGGCCATATAAAGTTCTTCTTAGAACCTGATCATAGTATTCAAGATAAGTTTACATAATTCTAAGTCTGAACACCGTTATGAAAGTTTATTTTCGTCCTTTGGGGTGACATACTCTTTCTAACGAGTCGATTCGACCTTAGAATTAGAACTCAACCTTAATCTTAAAATCTCCAAAGAAAACTAATATTTTTCAAAACCTGTTTTCCAAAATTCCACCAACAGTATGTTAATCACATTTTAATTTTCCCACTTTTTATAGCCCTACATAAAGCATGGTTACTTGTAAAAATTTTTTATTAGCATCCAGACTGCTCCTAACCAAGGGAAATCTAACGCTTATCACATATCATATTATAAGTGGCATGGTCAGATCATCACATCATGAGTAGCAAAAATCACATCAAAATATGACAACTAGTATACATGTTAAGAAATCATCATAAAATATATGTCACAGAAATAAACATATGTAAAAGAACGATGGTCTAGGCTAAAATTAGAGTTGGTTGTCCTAACAAGACATCTATAGTGTGTGTATTATACTATGTGGTTTGGATGTATCCTAAGTTGATTGTTGTTTGGAGTTTTCTAATATTTAACTTGGTTTATTTTTATGCTAAGGGGATTTTTAGTTTGAGTTTAAGTTTAAGTTTGATGCTTTAATTTTCATTTTAAAATGAATTTTAGGTTTTAATGTTGATTAACTATTAGTTCTCTAGAGTCCTAAATTTTAATTAGATGTTTTAGTTCTTAAGCCTTAAAATCAAATACACTTATGCTCTCCAAATGAAATTTACATAAGGTATAAAGGATCTCATTTATTAGTAATTTATTATTAATTTTTAAGTTAAATAATAATTTCATTTGTTTACACCAATGTTGTGAGATTTTTTTTACCCTCCTTGAAGCTAACATAATAGCCTCGTAGTCCCGAATTATCCAATAATTATCTTTGGATTTAAGTTTGATTTAGTTTAATAGATTATGTTATCTAAAATTTTAATAATCTATTTAATAATTTTTGTAAAAGTTATTAGTTTATTACTAATTTTTCATCAATTAGTTTGTGACATTGTCAAAACGGGCATGAGGATCAAGTGACCATAATATTTTTCTTAGGTGACTTTGCTATACATATAGGATGCAAATCCGATGTGCTTATGCCTTACAACAAAACACACAAGTCACAAAATTTCAAAATCTAATTCTATGTATTTTAAGAGAAATAAATTTTTAAAGTTTTAGGTCAAAATTTGACCCAAAACTTTGGAAATTTAATTTGTCAAATTTCAGCCATCATCAAGGACAAATAAATTTATGGTATATGAGGAATATCCCCAAGTATACCCTGTCCAAATTTTAGCTAAATTGGATCACTATTTTTAGAGTAATTGAGCAAATTCATTTTTTTAATAAGAACTAAATATCTCACAAGCATATGGTCCAAATTTACTAAATTTAATCTTAAAATAAACTTGGCCTTGGGGCCATTCCAACGAATTTAATGTTGACCTTTCTTTTAATCCGACCACACTCCCTTGGACTCAATGGGCTAGGTTGACCAAGTCAAACTGTTGATTTGGTCAACCCAAGCCTTAATGGGTCAATTTTGACCCATTTGGCCCATTAAAAGTCCAAACCGATTTCAATAAAATCCAAATCCCTCCATGGCTTGCTCCCCACGTCCCTTTGACCTATTTGATTAGGTTGACTAGGTCAACCATTGACTTAGTCAACCCAAGTCTTAAATAGGTCAATAATGGCCTATTTAAATCCATTGAGGGCCAATAAATGGATTTAACTCCTAATTAATGGCTAAAATTGAAAACCATGGCTCCCTAGGCTCCTTTTCCCTCCTAATTGAAAGTAGATGGGATCTTGGCTGTCCATGATAAGATTAGTCTCCTTAAAAACCCAAAATTATGTTATTTGGAGGATCCTTTCACCCTTGCTCTCTCTTTTGGCGTTCGTTTGCTCTGAGATTTTGTGAGGACATCAAGACAACCCCCTTTCACCTTTCCCAAGCCAATCCCGACATCCAAGGCTTGCTGGCGGCGAGATTCCGGTGACCCAATTGCTTGAGCATCCAAGGCTTTGATCCAGCCTATCCGTAGCTCGTTTGATCAAGGATTCAAGAAGGAAAATGTACGACGACAATCTACAAGTGCAACCGTATCAAGATCTTGGAGATCCCACGGTGAAAATTCCTTAAATCCCTTAGAATAGTTCACATAGTATTGTGATAAATAACTTTTTGAAAAGCTGTTTATTCTTTAAAAAATTGATCCCCCATGAATGCTCTTCATGTATAGAGCCTGTGGTTAAAATTTTGTTCGATTTGGTGGAGTATCGAGGGAGAACGAGGCATCTTACTACATTAGGGTTCGGGTTCGCCGCCTCTCCGATCTGGACCGTTGATCTCGTGATCAGTGGTCACGATCTGGCTATTTCGCTCGCTCGTCCGGCCATGTATCAGCGGCTGATCGAAGTCGCACCATCCGACTCGATCAGGACAATTGATTCTGAACCGCGTGAAATTAATGGTCCAGATTTCTTCCTACGTGGCTAAGTGGAGAGCGGAACCGCCGCCGCATGATTGGCTAATCATTAGCCAATGATTACGGCGGCACAATCATTGGCCGAGAGCCACGGATCCAATGGGAGCACGCCAAGTGTCAGCTTAAGGTGATTTTGGGCTTTTATATTTATTTTAATTCATTTTAAGATTATTTTCACTTAAAAAATTATATAAAAAAATTACTTATCCAAAAAATATTTGCAATACCTCGTTTAGTTTGTATTTCAGTCCTCTACATTTTAAAATTATTTTTAAATAAAAATATTGAGAATATTTTTAGATATTGAAAAACAATAAAAATACACTTTTATTATTATTTATTTAAATTATTATTTTAATAGTAATTTTTTGTATATTATTATTTTAATTATATTCATTATAACTATTATATTTTAATTCATTTATTACTATTTTGGTATATTATTATTATTATTATTATTATTATTATTATTATTATTATTATTATTATTATTATTATTATTATTATTATTATTATTATTATTATTTAAATGTTAAAAGTATTTTTAATGATTATACATTATTATAGCTATTTTAATTATTTAAATTACTTAAAATATTATTAATAATCAAGATATTATTATTATATTTCAAATTATTATCATATTTCAGAAACTCTATTATTTGAAATTAATTTTATTTTAAAATCATTTTTCTTGAAATACTATTATTTTAAAACCTTTTTTTTTAATTAGCATTTATTTCTTTCAAACTTCAAAAATTCATAGCATTTTTGTTTTAAATCGGATTTCGGCGTACAACCCCTCGATCTCTTCAAAAAAATGTGAATTTTGTTTTAAAATTATTTTCATGGGCTGAAATTTGCTATTATGGTAGATTTATGCTTTACCTAGGTATTTAGAGTATTTTCTATATTATTTATATAATCATTATTGTAATTATTTTAAAATTAAAAATTATTTTCAAATCATTTTGAAACCTCGAATGGGTGGTCAGTGAGTCTCCCAAATACCTACGAATAGAACTATTTTGAATTATGTTTATTTTCAAAAAACTTTATTTATTTTCTTTTAATAAATATTTATTTTAAATTATTTTAATTTAAAATTACCTATATTACTAAATTAATCTAAATTTGGGAGATCCATTCGATGAAATTTTAGACATAGGAACTATATGTGAAGAGAAATCATGGGGGAGTGAATTAATGGGTGATTGGATCTCAATCATTCACTAATCACTTCATTAGTCGTACTTAATTTTTTTGTTTGTCGTAGATTGCATGTGTAAGTTGCACCACGAGCACTTAGTTTAGGCTCTCCTAGATCTAAGGACATGGTGTGTTTACTGTTTTTCTTGTGTTACCATGCATTGTAAACCCAAGGGCTAGTGTGAACTTCAATTTAAACCCATATAACATAGCGACACCCTAAGGACAACAATTAAGGACCCATCTAGCGAACTTTGAAATTTTCTAGGGACTAAGATAGATTACTGATTGACATAAAAACTTTAATATTTAAACTTAGAGACATCTTAAACATTCCAAAATTTTCTAGGGATTTTTAGGGCTTGTTAGACCACTTAATTAATCAACCCTAATTAACCTGCTCAATAGGGCCCTCAGAATTTTTAAAAATTATAATAAATCCATTTTAGGTCAGAAAAATACCTACCATAGTTCAAATTATTTAGAATCAGATCCTCGACATTAGATAAATAGGACTCCTTAGTTTGACGTTAGGTTGACCCTTAATTTGACCTTAGCTGAAAATTACCTTTTTGCACCTAATAAATTATTAAAATTATTAAAATACCAAATTTTCCCCAAATACTTGGGATCACTTTCTTAGGTCATCCCTGACCTTTTGGGGTGATTCCATTTTGTTTTGAGCTTATTTGGATTAAAACTATAAAATCAGCCATTTAATGGATAATTTAAACAATTCCATAAATACCCTGAAATTAAAAAATTCATAACTAATTGTAGAAAATCCCAAATTGGGAAAACTCACTTGAATTAGACTCCAATTAAGGTCTCGTATTTATCAAAAATATTAGAATTCCAGAAACTCACTTAAATTAGAAAGTTAACTTTTTGGTCAACCCCAACCTATAGTCTAGGGCCTGAAACTTAGAAAATTCATAAATTTTCCTAGAAAACTCCAATTTCAGTGTACTATATGGATAACTACTCATCTTAAGGTCTAGTATTTTCCTAAAATATTAGGAGATCCAAACCTAAACTATTTCCTATAGTGACATTTTGGATCCCCACCGCCAAGTACCTAAGAGGATCTAGGACTTTCCAAAATTGACTAACTTCAAATATCATCACCCTAAGAATTAAAACTGATCAACAAACTAAATTAACTAAAATAGATCCTAATTCACTAATATTTAAACTTGGATTAAAATTTCCTTATCTGGCTTATAACAAACTTAAACTTTAGGCAACTTTAACTAACTACCCAAATTAGGATCTATCCAAGCCACACCAGCCATACACACACATAGAATTGTTTACTTGGGCACCACTTCTAGGCTTAGGCTAGGCCGATGTTTATTTTCTTTTTTGCTGTGTGACGGAGCTTTCCGTAGTTTTTATTGCATGTTGTTTGAAATTGTTGATGTGTTTGCTTACTTTTCTTGCACTCTATGGATTGATGTGATGAGCGCTAGATCTACCCATAGGTTAGGAATGATATATATATATATATATATATATATATATATATATATATATATATATATATATATATATATATATATATATATATATATATATATATATATATATAATGTTCTTCCGTGCAGGTGGCCATGCTCAAGCTAATAAGGGGGGGGGGGGGGGGGGGGGGGGGGGGGGGCACTGTCATGATTTATAACATTGTCTTATGCAGGAGCTTGCTCAGCCCCCCAAAATAAATGAGGGCTAAATAAAATAATTATAACTGCTACAGGTGGACTGCTTAACCCTTATAATTAAGAGCATGGTTTGGCACATCTTCAATGAATTGTTTCTTTTTATTCTTAACTGCTTGAGATGTTGCAACTGCTTGGAATGATTATTAGGTTAACCTTGTAGGGAGTCTAGAATTTCCTATTTTTAAATTGATGTAATATTTGTAACATTTGTTAAGAGTTGCGAAAATGCAACTTTGAGTTGGGATATCCTTATCCAACTCGAGTTACAAAAGAAGAAGGCTTACTCATAGGGGAGAGTCTTCTTCCATTTGGGAGATCGAGTTGGATGGCTTTAGATATCTGAAGAGAAAAGGCAATAATCCCCAAAGGGGAGAATTATATCTTCGTTTGGATATTCAAGCCACGACGGTTCCAAGGAGCCCAAGGATGAGATATCCAAGGAGTCCAAGGAGTAGAGATCCATGGAGTCCAAGGAGGGGAGATCCAAGGAGTCCAAGGAGAAGTGATCCAAAGAAGACTAAAGACCTGAAGACTAATATCCAACTCAAAGTCATTTGCGTCTATCATAGGCTTAGAAATCCGGGTTGTTGGCAGTGATGCCCGGCCACTTTATTTTTTACATATCTGGGTTGTAATAAGGGCAGTTTGCTTATAGACATTTATTTAATTTGTTGGATTTATATTGATGTATTTACCTGATTGCGCAGTAGAAATTACCTGCTTTTTCTAGGTTTATTTCTTGCATGTCGATTTTTTTTTTGCCTTGACTTTCGTTAGGCTCTCTAAGGACTATAAAAAAAATTCTACTCACAACCAAAATTTAATGTTTAAGTTTTAAATAATCTAGAAAACTTAACGAACCTAGGGAATTGCCAGAATCGTCCAGGGTCGCATGCATATTACTGCATCTTTCTTTCCTTATTATAAGACATCTCCCTGCCTGCGGGTAGAGTCTTGATAATCTAGCCTATAAGGATGAAGTGTCGGACCTAGGGAGACTCAATCATTTCTAAAAATTTATTTTCTACAAGTCTATTTTTAAAATTTGTAGCATTCATGATTTGAGATCTTTTAACTAGCATACATTGCATTAGTAACCAATTAATTAAAATTTAATTGCATTAATTAGGGGCATTCACCCCACATAAGTTCAGGATCAATTAGGAAACTCTCTAGATGTCGGTCATATTTCTAAAAAACTGTACCATCCACCCATCTTTCATAAAAGACTAGATTACATGATTTTTAAGCGATTAGGTGGTTAGCTGGCTCCCCAATTCAGGCCGGGGTAAGTCTAGATTTTGTACTGCATTAGCTAGGACACGGATCTTAGTGTTGTGTATAATACTAAACTCAATCTAGATTTAGGAATCGAGGCTACTACATTTGATCTCATAGTACACCTTAAATAGTAGGTAGGTCCCTTTCTTTTAGGGACTATAAATCCTACTTATCTGCGTCATAGGATGACGACACCTCCATCATTCTCTCACACATGTGATTGATTGCCTGACTTTCTTTTCTCCAGTTTCTCTCTAGCATCCTAAATCCTCCGAATGCTTGTGTAAACCTTGCATGTCGATTTAGCCCTTTAAGACATTTTCTTCCTTTTGAGTAGGATTTCCTAATCTATACCCTCATACCAATCCCACTTTAGGAGAGGATAATGTATGATCCTTAATCGAGAGTTTTCTCGGGCTCTGACCTAGGATGTAATTAACCATGGGGGATTGCACCCGTGGGAAACTTGGCCCCACATATACTAAACCCCACTTGAGCTATTACATCAGGTGGGGGAAACCCGTGATTAGGTTATGTATATTACTACCCATCAAGATGTGTTGGTGACAGCCTCTATCCTCAATGGTTAGTCATATGCACGATCCAATCTGTCCCTTCCAATTGACCCGTTCGCACGATACTCTTTTGGAGGTCCGCAGGTTTCTGGCGACCACGGTGGGACCAGTTTCTCTCTCCATCTTTGGATTCTATATTATCCTTTCTTGTGTATACTCTAGGATTGGTACTCCTTAAATTAAGTCTGTCCCACTCTTAATTAGGGTCTCTCCTTAGTTAGGGTTCCTTCTCCTTAGCTAGGATTCCTCCTACTCTACTTCTTACTAGCCTTACAGGCTATTCTGTCCTTTATCCATTCTTATCAAATCTTTATCGAATCCTTACTCATTCCTTCTTTCATGATTTTTATTCTGATTGGCCTTTTAAATTTCTTTTCTTGATAGTAGTGCCATGGCCTCTTTCGTTTCTTCCATCACTTTTAGCTTTCATTCGGATGCGCGGGTAACTCTCCTTGAGTCTCTGCTCGCTAGTACGCCCGCTGGAGGGATCACTTTTGGTTCCTTCGCGGACTCGACCTTCATCACTCTTGGCGGGTCGACCCCAACGGAGGCTGTTGCATTCTCTCCTCCCCAGAGGAGAGGACGCACAGCCATGCACCCTTTTGGATGACAAGCTGCTCGACGGATAGCCCAGGCACCTGCTCATCATGTCCCTGTACTAGCGCAGCCAGTGCGCCCTGTGACTAGGCAATCAGTGCCTAGGCCACTTCCCATTCCACCAGTTCATCCTGCGGTTAGGCGTCCAGTGCCCACCTCTCCTGTTGCATAGGTTGTTCTGGCCCCTTAGCGCCTATAGCCTGCTGCAGTCGTTCATCTAGCGGTCAGGCGACTTGCGCCTGCCGCTCCTATTGCATAGGTTGCTCCGGCCCCTCATCGACGATAGCATATCACTGTTGTTATTCCCGCTGTTCCGGCAGAAGTACCTCGAGTTCTGGTTCCCCCTCCCACTTCCACTAGGAAGAGGGGTGCCCAGACCAAGGTTATTTCGCCTTCTTCTAGTCGGGTTTTTGTTTTTGCTTGGCTTTCTCACTCTGAGACTGCGGGGCAGACCCCGGCACTTCCAGTTGTCCCTATTCCCCCTGCCACCCAGTCAATTGGTTCAGATGTTCCATCCACTTCCACCTCCATCCATGGGAGAAAAGTCCGGAGGAATAGGAAAAGGAGGTTATGTTTAGCTGCGTCAGAGGCAGAGAGGCAGCAGATTGCTGATGCGATAACTCACCAGGAGCTAGTTCAGAGAATGGTGGCTCCCAAGAAGCGGAGATCACGATCAGTTGTAGTTGTGCCTACTCTAGAGGTTGTAGTAGCTCCTGAGATAGAGGCGGTCCAGGGATTATGCTTCTCCCCGCTGACACATAGTGGGGATGAGGAGGATGTTGTCCGTATTGCGGCTGCCCCTCCTGTCGCCACTACCTTACCTCGAGCTAGGGTCCCCAGGGACACTGGTGTTTGAGCCCTCACTCAGAGGATTCAAAACATCATCCACCTAGCACGTGTTAGGGGGCCAATCAGTCAGCAGAAGATACTTCGATAGATTTCTTCGGTGACTTTCCAATTATAGAGGCAAACCACGAGGAGACTTTATAATTGGTAATGAGGACAGACACCTCAGTGGCCTTCAAACATAGTTCTAGTTGCGAGACCGCTGGTAGTTACTCCCGTAGTAGGATGACGCCCACGTCGTCGAGGACGGAGCCTGACCGGCTTCAAATCAGTTCAGTAGTGGTAGCCCAAGAGCAGTCAATTGCTACTACGGAGCACCGCCATAGGAGGTGGGTTAAGTGGCATCGACAGGTAGGCACCTCTATCGACCCAGTTCTGGCAGTTCAGATAGCATCGTTGTTAGAGGCAGACCAGCTAGATGAGGCAGTTGATCAGATGGGGGTTATGGCTCCTTCCGGGTCTGATGCGGTCATGATGGCCTGTGATGATGGTCTACTACCTGCCCCAGATAGATCGCCAGTGCGGATTGAAACAGAGTTAGCTCCCAGTACTCATATAATCTTCTCTCCTATGAGTCCCTACATAGAGGCACTCAGATGGTCTTTTCTAGATGATGATGATACACTAGTGGATGAGTCCGATGAGGATGTACCAGTGCACCGAGTTTGAGTGGTTACCCGTAGAGATCACTCGAATGAGCAGAGAGAGCCCGAGGACGAGGATGAGTAGGGAGAGCCCGAGGTGAGTGGATCTCCCAGGTGAGTGGATACGGATGCTACAGTCTTGAACCTTCAGGAACAGATAACAAAGATGATAAGAGCTATGGCGGCCATGACAGCACAATTGATTGACTTGGGGGTGATGCCCAAGATGGCAGGTATAACCGCTACCAGTACTTCTAGAGATCATCCAATAGTGCCTCCAGTTACACTAGATCCCGTGAGAGTGGATAGGGTCCAGAGAGTAGTTCCTGTAGCACCTTCAGTAGTCCAGAGTCAACCAGCTCAGTTATCAGCAGGTCAGCCTCAGGATATGATTTCTTAGAAGGTAGAGCAGGCAATTTCCTTCAAGAAGACTGGAGAGTCAGTTAGCAGAGGGCGTCCTTACCTGGTAGAGTACGAGCAGGATCCCTACCCCCTGGTTTCATCCCTCCTAGGTTTAAAGTGTTAGATGGGTTTGGGAACCCGAGGCAGCATGTGGCTCAATATCGAGCTATATGTTATAGTATATGAGGGAGTGATCCGTTGATGTTGAGACTGTTTGTTAGCAGCTTGGCGAGAGTGGAATTTATTTGGTACTCCGACCTACCCCAATGACTCAGTCAGGGCTTTTATAGAGGTAGAGCAACTTTTCATATAGAGGTTTGTCAGCACAGAGCACTGGGTTACAGTTGGGGAGTTAGTAGTCATCAGACAGCGTCCTAGAGAGTCACTACCAGATTACATAGTTAGATGGAGGAACATCAGTTTGCAGTGTGAGTCACACCTACAAGAGAAGCATGTAGTTGAGATTCTTTTGAAGAACATATATGGTCTCATTGCTCCATACCTGAAGGGTTTCACCATTCAAATATTTCACAAGTTATTGACCAAGGTCATTAGCCTACAAGACATCATACCATATGCAGTCCCTCCTAAGGTTGAGAGTCAACCTTTACGCAGACCTCAGTAGCAGGAGTTTTCAGGGGCACCTCCACCTAGGAGAGGGGAGGTACATAGTACCTAGGGACCACCATATAAGGGCAAGAGGACCTTAGTCAGTTTAGCACCTCCATAACAGTCACGCTCAGCTAGTCAGTCACACTCAGCTAGTCAGCCAGCCGCGAGCCGCGGAACCACGACACTCGTACACCTGCTCCCCATAACCTTTACACTTCTTCTTTGACTGTAGAGTCCGACTCTTCCGACGATGAAATGATCGATATCTTTTAGCGTCCAGTCCCTTCACCACCTCCCACCTCCATATTCTGCTAGATATGATTCACTGCCTACTTTTTGTAGCCATTTGATACCTAAAGGTGGGTTGGTTATTGATATTAGCTCAGACTAGGAAGATGATTTTTGACGTCAGATTACTACCAAACAAACTTCTCACCATCAGATACGCGGGATAGGAGTTGGGGATTCCAATCAAAGTTCTTCTGACACTCCCTCAATTTATGATGATAGTCCAATATGGGGTAGTGAAAATCCCATACCTCACTTATACAAGACTTTTTTGCCGGCATGATCTGAGTGTCCCTTTGTATCCCGTAGTATAGGTGCACCACTGGGTCCTGTGAGCCAGGGTCCAGAGGAGACTGCTATGAATATAGAGGTCAGGAGTGCCCCTCATTACTTTTCACCTAATGTATAGAGCTTTATTGAGCGGGGTCTCATTTGTTTCACTTGGCCTGACGAGCAAGCCCTACGGCAAGCCTGAGTCTGGCGGACTGATTTCCCTTAAGGTATAAGAGGTGTAGATTACATGAGATTAAATCAATCCAATAATGCCAACATTCATACTATTTCCCATATTTTTCTGGTTGTTTCTTTTGCCGATGAAGAAGACTCGGATAGTGAGGGAGATATAATACTTGATACTCCACAAGAGTTTGAAGATGGCATCACTTCAGCCATGGACGAACTATGTGAGGTAAACTCAAGCACTGAGTCAGATCCTAAGCCTATTTTCCATAGTGCCCTACTATCTGATTTAAAGGCTCAAGAATACATCAAGTTATTATCACATTTTATAGATTATTTTGCCTGAAACTATACCGAGATACCTGGTCTAAATCCAGAGGTAGCAGTCCATAAGTTAGCCATTAAGCCTAATACAGTCTCTGTTAAACAAGCACCTCGTAGGATGAGGTTGGAAATTGAATAATAGGTGACCGATGAAATCAAGAAGCTTATAGAAGCAGGTTTCATTATAGAAGAGAAGTACCCCACTTGGCTTGCCAATATTGTTCCAGTCTGAAAGAAGAGCAGACAGATACGAGTCTATATCGACTTTTGTGATCTAAATAAGGGATGTCATAAGGATGATTTTTCTCTTCTCATTCTATAGCTTATGAAAGATATAGTATTTTCTCATTCATGGATGGTTCATCTAGTTATAATAAAATAAAGATGGACCCCGAGGATGAGAAGTTTACTGCTTTCCGGACACCTATAGGTGTCTTTTGTTACAAGGTGATGCCCTTCAATCTCAAGAACGCCTAGGCAACCTATCAATGTGCCATGAATGTCATCTTTGATGAGATGATACATGAGCAAGTTGAATGCTATGTGGATGATTTGGTAGTCAAAAGCAAGATCCATGGAGATCACCTTATAGATCTACGAATCATTTTTAAATGCCTGCATAAATTTGATTTAAAGATGAACCCTTTAAAATGCGCATTCTGAGTTAGTGTAGGAAAGTTCTTAGGGTTTATAGTTCTCTACTGTGGCATTGAGATAGACCCTTATATGATCAAATCCATAGTAGATTTAAAACCCCCTAAGAGTCTTACCCAGTTGATATCCTTCCAGGGTAAACTCATTTTCTTTCAGAGATTTATCTCCAATCTTTCTGGTAGGTGTCATCCCTTTTCTGCACTAGTGAAGAAGGATACCCGATTCCTCTGGGATAAGAATTGTCAGGAGGCCTTTGAGAGTATAAAGCGCTACCTGATGAACCTGAAAGTGCTATGATGACACTAGAAAGTTCGTTATGGATGTTAGGCCCTATGAACTAGCCCAAGTTTAATTTAAAGAGAGAGATAAATTGGTATTTTAAGAATCTTTAAACCAAATACAACAAACCAAAATCACCATAAAGAAATCAACGATGCGGAAATTAAATGAATGTGGAAGTAATAAAGGAAAAAATACACCAGATTTATAGTGGTTCGGTAAAACCTTGACCTACGTCCACTCCTTGGAGGTACCATCCAAGTATTGTACTAAACAAAATGTCTCTCCTTTAGTCCACACAGCTAGGTGGAGAAGCCCTTACAAAATCACTTTCACCTTCCCTGGTGCGGCAGAGTCGCCGGGTCCTTTGACACCAATGAGATCTTCTTCTTTGGTGTACTTCCCTCGAGACAAGCCTTGAATCCGACGGTATTAAGGTGCAAGCCTGCCGAAGCAATTGTGTGGAATCCCCCTCCACACTCCCTTGAGTCCCCCCTCACAGGATCTTCTCCCTCTCTCAGACTTCACCCGTTCCTCACTCCCTTTCAAGCTCTCTCTTCAAGTTTCCCCCAAAAGAACGAAGCTACAATGGCTGCTAAAGACACTTATAAAGTGCCTTGTAATAGCTTAAATAAAAGAACTAAAAACGAGCTCATTAATGCAAGTTACCTACATTATCATCCAGGATGATACTAATATCGTCCCTTACGATAAGTACAATTTAAGTCCAATCAGCCAGGATGATTTGAGACGATCATAAGAAATTTATTCTTATGGTGCATGATGATAATATATTATCCTAAATGATTAGTACAAATCGTGGAATATTGTCATGAACATCACCCTGAAAAAGAGCTGTCCGATGTCCAATCGTCCAGGACGATCTGGCGATCGTCAAGGATGATTTGATCGTCCAATCAAGTCATAATTTCTTTCCTTAAATTCCAGATTAATTTTGAAAAAAATTTGCTGGATCGTCCGGGATGATATTTTATAGTCCAGGACGATCCACCGGGACGATGTCCAAAAATAAGTAATTCCTAAAATATATTTGGTGGCAGATTCTTTCTAAATTGAGCCTATCATCCTGGCCGATACAAAATCGTCCAGAATGATATTTTTTCATAATGATAGCTGCTTTAATGAGGATGCCCTAATTAGGGTTTCTACTTTTGGACAGATCATACAGTATGATATAAATATCATCCCGGATGATGTTACCAAAAACAGTAAACTTTAGAGAACAATAAAAAATCTTTCAAGATAAAAAGCATCAGGAGCCACACAAAATACAATAGACTCAAGAAAGGAAAGAATATACAAACTGACTCAGACATAGTCTTCTCAATCTTTGAGCTGGTTCCAAATTACAGTCTGATCGTGTGGACCTGAAATGTCAGAAGATAAGGCAGTCGTAGAGAAATAAAAGTGTTTGCTATCATCAAAATCATAATCCAAGAAAATAGATCCGCAATAATCTCCCCCTTTTTGATGATGGCAAACATTATGATTTGAATTTGCAAATAGGAAACATTTTCTCTTAATCTCCCCCTCACTAGAATAAAACTTTTTTAAAAATAAGGGAGATAAAAAATTTTTGTTTTTAATTTTTTTGAAAGAGAAAAAAGATATAAATACTACAATAATAATATGTTCTCCCTCTTTGACATTATCAAAAAGAGAATGGACACAAACAATAAGAACAAAATGATTAAAAGACAAAAATAATCCCTGATCTGGTGAATAGAACAAATATTCTTAAAATGAGAAAGTTACCTCTTGATTTTATTCAAAAACTTAGTGATGAATGGATTGACAACACATAATTCAAAAAAAGGAAGAAATTCATAAATTGTTAATCCAAGCTCAAGTTCTTTTAAAGGCTCAAAAAAACTTTTTAATCCAATATCCAAATCAAGGAATAAACGAGAAAAAGAAACATTAATTTTTCAAAACTCCTTTCATAAAACATATCTAATAGAAGATCAATGCACAAATTGTTGAATCTGAAATCAATATTTTCAAGCACAAGTTTTGAATATATCAAGAATTTTCTTAGGCTTATAGTAGTATAAGAAAAAATAAGCATATTTTTTTGTGGGCTCAGTTTATGCTCTTTATCACTTGAATGGCTCTTTGAGCATCTTTTGATTTTTAATATACTTTGTGTATTATTTTTTTCAATTTTGAGTCATTGCGCATCTTTTGGTTTGACATCATTAGGTATTTTTTTTTTATTTTCAAAAAATATGCTTTCTTTCTTATATTTTCAAAACTAAAGTAAACCCAAATTATTGACAACACGAACAGTTTGATAAAGAAAATTTTAAGGTGGATTCAACAATCTTGCAAAAGATTCCTATGCGATAGAAAAAATGTAGGGAGATGAAAAAAAATAGTTTTAAAATCCAATTTAAAATATGATAAAGATTTTGAATCAAAAGTAAAATAACCTCTTTAAGAAGAGAGAAAGAGAAACAAAATCATGAGTTCCCTTCCTCTGACTATTTTTAGAGAAATTAACCACAAGTTTTAAGAAAAATACAGGAGGTAGATTTTTTATTTTTTAGAAAAATGAACGTGTGTTAATCAGAGAGAAACCAAAAAAAAAAACAAAAAAAGAGAAAGAAGAAGATAAAAAAAGAAAATCACAAAAAATAAAAGATCAAATAAAACATGCAAAAAAAACACAAACAAAGGTTTAAGCACCATCTTGCTCCTGGTCCGATTTTTCAGAGACCAAGTCTGCCCAAGAAATTTTTTGCTTTTCATTATTTGACCAGTTTATAATTTGCTTTGCTTTAGCTTTTTCTTTTGTAGGAATAATTCCCAAATTTGGGCACTGGTTTTTCATATATTCCGGTTTCCTACATCCAAAGCAAACAACGTTAGAAGAAATCTTGACATTCTTATCATTTTTATCTTTATTCCATTTTTATTGATGCTTATACTTTGGTGAGCTTTTTAATTTGCTTGACCAGTTATTACTTTCGTTACCAACTAAGCTACATCTTTCTGTATCTTCACCTTTTAGCACTATCGTTTCACTTGCATTCACAAGTCTTTGACCCAAACTTTGCTCGTAGGCCATGAGTGAGCTAATCAAATTATCAATAGAATATTTATTCAAATCTTTTAATTCACAAA
Source organism: Dendrobium huoshanense (assembly GCA_016618105.1). Classification (NCBI taxonomy): domain Eukaryota; kingdom Viridiplantae; phylum Streptophyta; class Magnoliopsida; order Asparagales; family Orchidaceae; genus Dendrobium; species Dendrobium huoshanense. The sequence continues at coordinate 2,825,396 of CM028349.1, read as the reverse complement.
TAACAACTACTTTAGCATCAAACTTATTCAGTAGACAACGAAGCATTTTGTTAACTTTTTCAAAATTTGAAAATTCTTTTCCTAAAGCTTGTAATGATGTCACAATTTGAATAAATCTAGTATACATGTCTAAGATCGTCTCATAAGATTTCATGATTTCATGGAAAATAGTTCATAATCATGTATTAACATATTCAACTTAGATTGCTTTATTTCACTAGTGCCTTCACATATGGTGTGTAGTTTATCCAAAATTTTCTTACCAGTAGTGCACGTTGATACTAACATAAAATCATCAGAATTTAATGCACATAAAAAGTAATTTAAAGATTTTGCACAGTTGAGCATTGATTTTTTCTTCTCTACTCTATTGATTAAAAGGAATATCAGTTTTAATTCCATCTAAAACTCATGACGATAAAGAATAACAAGTTAAAATCAAATGCCACATATGAAAATAAATCGATTGCAAGAAAGTAGACATGCGAGTTTTCAAAAAATCAAATGTAATATTTTCAAATAAAGGTGGTCTGGTGATTAAATAACCTTCCACAATAGTTTGATTATAAAATTTAGCCATGAATAAAAAATTTAAAAACTTTCAAAAACTTATTTTATGAATCCCGCTCTGAAACCACTTGAAAGTGCTCTGATAACACTATAAAGTTCGTTAGGGATGTTAGGCCCTATGAACCAGCCCAAGAATAATTTAAAGAGAGAGATGAATTGGTATTTTAAGAATCTTTAAACCAAAGACAACAAGCCAAAATCACCATAAAGAAATCAATAATGCAGAAATTAAATGAATGTGGAAATAATAAAAGAAAAACACACCAGATTTATAATGGTTCAGTCAAAACTTGACCTACGTCCACTCCTTGGAGGCACCCTCCAAGTATTGCACTAAACTAAGTGTCTCTTCTTTAGCCCCCACAGCTAGGCAGAGAAGCCCTAACAAAATTATTTCCACCTACCCTGGTACGGCGGAGTCGCCGGGTCCTTTGACACCAAAGAGATCTTCTTCTTTGGTGTACTTCCCTTGAGACAAGCCTTGAATCCAATGGTATTAAGGTGCAAGCCTTCTGGAGCAACCATTTGGAATCCCCCTCCACACTCTCTTGAGTCCCTCGTTACAGGATCTTCTCCCTCTCTCAGACTTCACTCGTTCCTCACTCCCTTTCAAGCTCTCTCTTTAAGTTTCCCCCAAAAGAATGAAGCTACAATGGCTGGCAAAGACACTAACAAAGTGCCTTGTCATAGCTTAAATAGAAGAGCTAAAAATGAGCTCATTAATGCAAGTTGCTGACATTATCGTCCAGGACGATACCAATATCGTCCTGTACGATCAGTGCAATTTAAGCCCAATCAGCCGGGACGATTTGAGGCGATCAGAAGAAATTTATTCTTATCATCCCGGATGATAATATAGCGTCCTGGATGATCAGTACAAATCGTGGAATATCATCGTGAACATCGCCTTGAAAAAGAGTTGTCCGATGTCTAATCGTCCAGCATATCGTCCAAGACAATCTGGCAATCGTCCAGGACAATTTGATCGTCTAATCAAGACATAATTACTTTCCTTAAATTCCAGTGAAATTTTGGAGAAATTATGCTGGATCGTCTTGGATGATATTTTATAGTCCAGGATGATCCACCGGGATGATGTCCAAAAATAAGTAATTCCTAAATAGATTTGGTGGTAGATTCTTTCTAAATTGAGCATATCATCCTAGCCGATACAAAATTTTCCAGGATGATGTTTTTGCATAATGACGGTTGTTTTAAAGAGAATGTCCTAATTAGGGTTTCTATTTTTAGATAGATCGTCCAGGACAATATAAACAACATCCCGAACAATGCTACCAAAAATCGTAAACTTTAGGGAATGGTCAGAAATCTTCCAAGTTACAAAGCATCAGGAGCCACACAAAATATAATAAACTCAAGAATGGAAAGAATGTACAAACTGACTCAGACCTAGTATACCCAATCTTTGAGCTTGTTCCAAATTACAGTCTGATCATATGGACCTGAAATATCAGAAGATAAGGCAGTCATAGAGAAATAAAAGTGTTTGCTATCATCAAAATTATCATCCATGAAAATAGATCCGTAATAGAACCCCGTTGTTTTAGCTGCACCTATCCTAGGAAGGCCATTGATTCTCCACACTATAGCCTTGGATAAGTCCTTAGGTGCATTGTTGGCTCAAGAGAATAAGGAAAGTAAGGAGAATGCCTTGTATTACCTCAATAGGCGATTAATATATGTAGAGCTTAAGTACCCAGCGATAGAAAAGTAATGTTTAGCCTTGATCTTCACGGAACAGAAGCTTAGGCATTATATGCTTTCACATAAGATCAATCTGATCTCTTGATTCAACCCATTATTGTACTTGATGACCCGTTTGAATCTTTTAGGTCGTCTATCACAATGGTCAATGATACTACTGCAATTTGATATTACTTTTATTCCCCGCGGGTCATCAAAGGACAGGCTATAGCTAACTTTCTAGCCGATCACCCGATCCCTGCTGATTCACCACTCAATGATGATCTTCCTGATGAATTAATCTTGAGTGTAGATGAATAGAATTCCCCTACTTGGGTGTTTTACTTTGACGGAGCGTCATCCATTAAAGCTTTAAGTTCAAATGAAACTCCTATAGATAGGGTAGGATTAGGCCTGATTTTGTATCTCCTGAGTGTCATTCTCTATGGTACTCCTATAATTTATCAGAATCTTGTACTAATAATGAAGATGAGTACGAAGCTCTGATTTTGGGGCTAGAGTTGGCCATTAAGATGAGTCTTACACGGGTAAAGATCTATGGAGACTCCCAACTGATAATCAATCAAGTAGATGGAGTCTATAAAGTACTTAAGCCTGAGCTCATTCCGTATCATAATAAAGCAATGGAGCTCCTATGCTTGATACCAGAAGTAACTTTGGCCAAGGTCCCTTGATCTGAAAATGGAAAAGCAGATGCATTGGCCAAGCTAGCAAAAGAATTAGCTGACCTTACTGGAAACCCTGTGTCTATTGTTGTCCAGTATCATCAAGCTTTGTGCCCAGCAAACTTATCTTCTCCCAATCAGACCCTTACAGTGTTTGTTGTTTATGAGGAGTCAGATTGGAGAGAGCCCTTCATAGAATATTTAAAATTTTGTAGGCTTCCAGACGATAAGCCTCTTACTGCTCAAATTAGAAAGAGAGCCTTATCATTCACTTATGTAAATGAAACCTTATATTGACGCTCATTTGACTAAATGTGGTTAAGATGCCACAATAAAGAAGAGGCTAGTAGAGTCATGAGTGAGATACATGAAGGGCTTTATGGTGCTCATAAATCTAGACCTAAAATGAAAGGCATGATTAAACGCCTTAGCTACTACTGGCCGACTATGATCCACAATTATATGGAGCACGCTAAGAGGTGCCATCAGTGTCAGATTCATGGCACAGTGATTCACCAACCCCTTAATCCGTTGCACCCTACTATTTCATCCTGGTCATTTGAGAGCTGGGGCACGGATGTAGTGGGTCTTATAGACCCTCCTTCTTCTAAGGGTCATAGGTTTATTTTAGATGCCGTTGATTACTTTTCTAAGTGGGCAGAGGTTGTCCCACTTAAGAAAGTTAAATCAGAAGATGTGATGTGTTTCTTTCATGATAATATTTTTTATCGCTTTAATTACCAGATAACGGCTTGTCCTTCAGAAGCATCAAAATTACCAGATTTGCCCACCGTCATAATATCAATTGGCGATACTCCTCGATTTACTACCCCAAAGCTAATGGCTTGGCAGAGGCATTTAATAAGACTCTTATGCAGCTGATAAGGAAACTCCTTATTGCAAACAAGAGAGAATGGCATGATAAGTTACCTGAAGCGTTATGGGCATATAGGACTACCTACTATATTCCTACTCAGTCCACCCCATATGCTTTAGCTTTCGAGGTTGAAGCAGTCCTCCCACTTAAGGTCCAGCTCCCGTCACTGCGTGTGGTAGTTAGCTATAATCTACCTGATGAAGAAAATGCCCAACTAAGGTTGGAAGAGCTTGATGGTTTCATTTACGATCTTATCAGTGCCTTAAGTTGTGCCAGGTCCGAATGGCTTGGCACTACGAGCGCCTTGTTAGACCCCGTGCTTTCCAGGTAGGCGAGTTAGTTCTTATTTTGTGTAGGCCTATCATTTTGCATCATCGACGAGGTGGTAAGTTTGAGCCTATTTGGGAAGGCCCCTTTGCTGTAGAGCAAGTTTATGAAGGTGGTGTCTACCTACTTGTTGTTGCAAATTGCATTCACCCAATGCCTGTAATCAACGAGCAATACTTGAAAAAGTAATATGCCTGAGTCTAGTACTTCATAGGGGAGCCTCCCTACCGTATGTAGATATCCCTCTATATATGTAGCTCCTAGAAGGACCCCTCTTACTCTTCAGCAGTCTGTGTGGCCACAACGATTTTTTCCTCTACCACACGATGTTTATTTTGAAGAGTATAAGGTTATCCTTAAAGGTGATACGCTAATACGTCGTAGGGATGTTTTGTAATTTTGTGTTTTCGCACCAATCACATTGGTACTATCGCATAGAACTTTTAGTTTGTTCTCCCCTTGCAGGGCTTAGTCCCCCAGTTTCACCTGCCACCCCATGTGTGGTTTGGGACATCAAAACCAGTAGTCCAAGTCTTGTTTGAGAAGTGATACTGGGTCCACACCTACCTATATTAGTTAGGTGTGGTTATAGAGATCCACTATCCTTACTCGAATTTCTTTTTCCTATTAGCCCTGATCTAATAATTGTAGCCCTTAGTCCATTCATATGAGTTGAATGTGATCATGGATGTCATAGTCATTGGTTTAGACTCTTTCGGAGATAGATACCATCCCATGCTAGTTATATGTGGTAGTGTTGATCCTCTATCTTGATTGTGATTTTAATTATACATCAATTTTAATATGATTATGCTCCCCAGTTAATTCACACGAGATGATTGTAGTCTGGGTTATCAAAACTAAATATTCACTTATTTATAAGATCCTTTTAGATCCCTTTCCCCGATTTTATTCATGTGGCAAATATGGTCTGGGTTATCAAAACTATTCACTATCCCCATTAAAAAAATATACATGTGATAAAAAGAGGGAAGCTCTTAGTAGAGCAAAATCAGTTGCCCTTGTCACAGGAGGAACCCGGTAAAACTCTCCAAGAGCCCAAATTCCCCAAAATTTCTCTTTCTTCTCCCTTGAGAATACTTTGGTGGTCTCTTCAAGGTTAAGTTTTCATTTAGTTGGTTGATTGATCTATATGAATCTAGATGCATTTCTTTGCTAGTGATGTAGTACATTTTATTTTAGATGTCACCATCACTATCTTTTGGGCTTAGGTCTTATTTGAGGAAAGATCGTCCCCTCTGCTGCCCTCTTTTGATAGCCTACTCTCCCATAAATAAGCTGATCTAAGCTACCAGAGTGATTTTATGAATGTTATAGTGTTACTTTCACTTCGCACAGGGTCCTACGTTATTAGGGTAGGTGTTATCACTATGATCTTCTAATAATCATAAATTTCACTCATGATTATCGTACTAGGTATCAGGAGTGCTCCTTGGTCACCTCAAAGTTGTTTTCTTAGTTGTGATGTGGTACATCTATTTTCAGGTGTTAGCATCACAGTTTCAGGAGCTCTGATTTTTTATTGTAGGATCGACTCCTTAGTTTCTTTCACCGACCTACTTCAATATTCGTACCCTACTCTTAGCTGTTAGAGTAGCTCTATGAATGTTGTTTTATTATTTTTGCTCCCCACAAGATCCTCCCCGATCAGGGTAGGTGTTACCACTGTAACCCTTCGATCCTTATTTATTCTTATTCATGATTGTTGTCCTCAGGCAGTAAGTGTGTCCCCTTTCTACCTAGAGCTTCTTTACTTTTAGTGATGTAGTATACCTTGCCTCGGATATTAACATCATTATTTTGAGAACTTCGATCTTTTATTAGAAGATCAGTTATTTTACCCCTATCTTTGACCTATCCTACCATTCATACGCTAGGCTCAGTTGCTAGATTAGTCTTATGAATGTGTTAATGTCACTTTCACTTCCCACAGGGTCCCACTAATTTGTGTGGGGGTTACCACTGTAAGACTTTTCCTACTCAGAATTTGTTGCCCTGAGTAGCGGGAGTGCTCTCTCGCTACTTTGGTTCTTTTTCTCTTACTTGGTGATGCGGGGCGTCGTGCCTTAGGTGTCACCATCACCTCTTCCTTGAGCTTTAATTTTCTAGTAGAGAGTCAGCTCTTCCTGGTCTCTTACTACTTGTTTTCCCATCGAGACTCGACTCCTAACTACGGGAGGGGTTCTTTTGATATTTTGATACAGTTTATACTTCTTATAGGGTCCCCATCAGTTAGTATAGGTTTACCACTGTAGCCCCCTTGAGGGTTGTGTTTACTAGGCTTAGTACTACCTTTTGTATTAGAGGTGCCCCCTCGCTACTTCAATTCTTTTTACTCCTTTGGAACGAGATTACCCCTTTGTACACTCTACTGAGGGTATATTTCCTCCAGCTTTGTTTGGGAGACATCATTTGATGTCTTCTTTCCCTTTTGTTTAAGGTTAGTGTTCCCTAGGAGATCCTGATAGCATTTGGATACTCATGGACACGATAATTTGTCCTCTACCATGTGGTTACCAAAGCGCTGGAAAGGGGTTCCCTAGGTGGCTCTACCTTAAAATTATCTCATTTACTTACTCTTTTCTCCCTCACATCCCTACACATATCCATGTCAGGCTGATGCTGAGGTGACTTTTACCTTATATCCTGCTGCTTGGAATGAACAGACAAGTAGTTGGTCTTACTTGATAGAGAGGACCTAATAGAGCACCTAGCAGGTACTCCTCAACATGCTTCTGATTGTTCTGTTGTGATCCGGAAGGCATCAGAGCCTGACTCCTTATTCACTTAGTTGAAATGACTAAGTGGATATTAAGCCCTTCTTTATTTGCAAGACCAAGCTGGTGGAGCAGATGTTGAAGCTTACCTGGTTAAAGTGAAGCCTTACGAGAGCACCTGAAAGGTGTCCCTTACCACATCTTTTTACTTCGGATGTCTTGTTAAAGATTAAGCAGGCTTCCATTTCATAGTTCATGAGCTTCTTGCTGAGGTCAGGAAGAAGTAGTGGGCCACCCAAATCCACTGTTCCAAAAGGAGCAGGAGGGGCAGGATCCTTTTCAACTCCTACCCTGCTGCCCAGATACGGTCATGCAGGTAGTTAGTTTTACGTACCCGTTGAGTGAGCCCGACAGAGTCCCTAGGAGGCATTATTCCTCAACACCCTTTTACCCTGAATGTCCTGTAAAAGACTAAGCAGGCTTCCATTTTATGGTTCATGAGCTTCTTGCTGAGGTCAGACATAAGTAGTGGGTCACCCCAATCCACTATTCCAAAAGGAGCAGGAGGGGCAGGATCCTTTTCACCTCCTACTCTGCTGCCCAGATACGGTCAGGCAGGTAGTTGGTTTTACTTACCCGTTGAGTGAGCCCAACAGAATCCCTGGGAGGCGCTATTCCTCAACACCCCTTTACCCCGGATGTCCTGTAAAAGACTAAGCAAGCTTTCATTTCATGGTTCATGAACTTCTTGTTGAGGTCAGGCATAAGTAGTGGGCCACCCTAATCCACTGTCCTAGAAGGAGCAAGAGGAACGGTATCCTTTTCACCTTCTACCCTGCTGCCTAGATAAGACAGGCAGGTAGTTGGTTTTACTTACCTAGTTGAGCGAGCCCGATAGAGTCCCTTTGAGGCCTTCCTCAACGCCTTTTTACTTTTGATGCCCTATAAAAGACTAAAAAGGCTCCCATTTCATGTCTTCTTTACTTTTGCTGAGGTCAAGCAGAAGTATCGAGTCACCACAATCCACTGTTCTGAGATAAGCAAGAGGAGCAGGATCTTTTCACCTTCTACCCTGCTGTTTTGATACGGTCAGGCAGGTAGTTGGCTTTACCTGGTAGAGAGGGCCTAACAGAGCACTTGGCAGGAACTCCTCGCCTCTTTCCCTGAGTGTCCTGTTCTGATCAAACAGGCACTAGATTTTGTGACTCCTTTATTTGTTGTCTTGAGTTGGTCAAGCAAACACTAAGTCGCCTCAATCCACTATTCTGAGATGAGGAGGAGGGGCGAGATCTTTTCACCTTCAATCTTATTATTTCGATACGTTTAGGCAGGTAGCTGGTTTTACTTACTTGGTAAAGAGGGCCTGATAGAGCACCTGGTAGGAACTCCTCGCTACCTTTTTCTCTGAGTGTCTTGTTCTGATTAGGTAGACACAAGGTTTCGTGACTCCTCTATTTTCTGACTCGATTTGGTCATGCAAATACTGAGTCACCTCAATCCACTATTTGGGGATGGGCAGGAGGAGATGGGACCCCCTTCACCTTCTATTATGCTGATTCGATATAGTCAGACAAATATTCGGTCTACTTTTACTACCTAACATTTGGTTCTTCTCTTATCTCTGCCCCTGCTATAGGGTAAGGCTAGGGGAGAACCCCTCTACCTTTTTCACCCTTGTGGTGATCTCTACTTTGGTTCTTCCCTTGGCTCTGCCCCTGCTACAGGGTAAGGCTAGGGGAGAATCCCCCTTTACTTTTTCACCCTTGTTGTGATCTTTGCCTTTGATTCTCTCTTATGCTCTGCCCTTGCTATAAGGCAAAGCTATAGGAGAACTCCGTTACCTTGTTTTCACCTTTATAGGTGATCCTTACGTTGGTTCTATCCTTGGCTCTATCCTTGGCGAAGGGTAAGACTAGGGGAGGACCCCACTTTTGGTTCACCATTTTGGTGACACCTTACTTGTGCACTGCTGTTGTTCACTCTCTTCTAGGCTCTGCCCTCGCTATAAGGTAAGGTCAGGAGAAGAGTTTCCTACTTTTCTTCCACCTTTATTGGTACTATTTCTTTCATGATCTTTACTCTACCTTTCTTTGGGCATAGTCGGTCAACGCCAATACGAGCGGTTCACTAGTTATTCGTTGCTCCTATTGGGGGTCAATTTGTTGACCTCTCTTTTGACCCGATAATACTCCCTTGGACTCAATGGGCTAGGTTGACCAAGTCAAATTGTTGATTTGGTCAACCCAAGTCTTAATGGGTCAATATTTACCCATTAGGCCCATTAAAAGCCCAAATCAATTTCAATCAAATCCAAATCCCTCCATGGCTTGCTCCCCACGTCCCTTTGAGCTATTTGACTGGGTTGACCAGGTCAACCATTGACTTGGTCAACCCAAGTCTTAAATAGGTCAAAAATGACCTATTTAAACCCATTGAGGGCCACTAAATGGATTTAACTCCTAATTAATGGCTAAAATTTGAAAACCATGGCTCCCTAGGCTCCTTTTCCCTCCTAATTGAAAGTAGAGGGGATCTTGGCCGTCAATGATAGGATTAGTCTCCTTAAATACCCAAAATTAGGTTGTTTGGAGGATCCTTTCACCCTTGCTCTCTCTCTAGGCGTTTGTTTTCTCTGAGATTTTGTGAGGACATCGAGACAACCCCTTCCACCTTTCCCAAGCCAATCCCGACATCCAAGGCTTGTCGGCGACGAGATTCCAGCGACCCAATTGCTTGAGCGTCCAAGGCTTCGATCCAGCCAATCCGTAGCTCGTTTGATCAAGGATTCAAGAAGGAAAATGTACGAGGATAGTCTACAAGTGCAACCATATCAAGATCTTGGAGATCCCACTGTGTAAATTCCTTAAATCCCTTAGAATAGTTCACATAGTGTTGTGTTAAATAGCTTTTCGAAAAGCTGATTATTCTTCAAACAAACAGTCCCCCATGAATTTCTCTTCATGTATAGAGCCCATGGTAAAACTTTTGTTCGATTTGGTGGAGTGTCGAGGGAGAACGAGGCCTTTTACAACAATAGGGTTCGGGCTCACCGCCTCTCTGAACTGGACCGTTGATCTCGTGATCAACGGTCACGATATGGCTGTTTCGTTCACACGAAGTCGCTGCTGATCGAAGTCGCGCCGTCCGACTCGATCAGGACCGTTGATTTCGAACCCGCGAAATCAACGATCTAGATCTCTACCTACGTGGCTAAGTGGACAGCGGGGCCGCCGCCACTTGATTGGCTAATCATTAGCCAATGATTGTGGCACCGCAATCATTGGCCGAGAGCCACGGATCCAATGGGAGCACGCCAAGTGTCGGCTTGAGGTGATTTTGGGCTTTTATATTTATTTTAATTAATTTTAAGGTTATTTTCACTTAAAAATTTATAGAAAAATATTTACTTATCCAAAAAATACGTGCAATACATCATTTTGTTTGTATTTCTGTCCTCTATATTTTAAAATTATTATTAAATAAAAATATTGAGTATATTTTTAGATATTTGAAAAACAATAAAAATACACTTTTATTATTATTTATTTAAATTGTTATTTTAATAGTAATTGTTTGTATATTACTGATTTAATTATATTTATAGTAACTATTATATTTTAAATCATTTGTTGCTGTTTTGGTATTATTTCATTATTATTATTATTATTATTATTTAAATGTTAAAAGTATTTTTAATGATTATACATTATTATAGCGATTTTAATTATTTAAATTACTTCAAATATTATTAATAATCAAGATATTATTATTATATTTCAAATTATTATCATATTTTAGAAACTCTATTTTTTGAAATTAATTTTATTTTAAAATCATTTTTCTTAAAATACTATTATTTTAAAACCTTTTTTTAATTAGCTTTTATTGCTTTCAAACTTCAAAAATTCATATCTTTTTCGTTTTAAATTGGATTTTGGCGTGCACTCGATCTCTTCGAAAAAATGTGAATTTTATTTTAAAATTATTTTTAGGGGCTGAAGTTTGCTGTTATGGTAGATTTCTGCTTTACCTAGGTATTTTGAGTATTTTCTATATTATTTAAATAATAATCATTGTAATTATTTTTAAATTAAAAATTATTTTTCAAATCATTTTGAAACCTCGGTTGGGTGGTCAGGGGGTCTCCCAAATACCTACGAATGGAACTATTTTAATTATGTTTATTTTCACAAAACTTTATTTATTTTCTTTTAATATATATTTATTTTAAATTAGTTTAATTTAAAATTACTTATATTACTAAATTAATCTAATTTTGGGAGATCCATTCGATGAAATTTTAGACATAGGTCCTATATGTGAAGAGAAATCATGGGGGAGTGGATTAGTGGGTGATTGGATCTTAATCATTCACTAATCCCTTCATTAGTCGTACTTACTTTTTCGTTTGTCGTAGATTGCATGTGTAGGTTGTACCACGAGCACTTAATTTAGGCTCTCCTAGATCTAAGAACATGGTGTGTTTACTAATTTTCATGTGTTACCATGCATTGTAAACCCAAGGGTTAGTGTGAACTTCGATTTAAACCCATATAACGTAGAGACACCCTAAGGACAACAATTAAGGACCCGTCTAGTGAACTTAGAAATTTTCTAGGGTCTAGGATAGATCACTGATTGACACAAAAACTTTAAAATTTAAACTTAGAGATATCTTGAACATCCCAGAAATTTCTAGGAATTTTTAGGGCTTGTTAGACCCCTTAATTAATCAACCCTAATTAACTTGCTAAATAGGGATCTGAGGCCTTATAAAAATTACAATAAATCAATTTTAGGTCTTAAAAATACCTACCATAGTTCATATTGTTCATAATCTAATCCTTGATCTTAGATAAATAGGGCTCTTTTGTTTGACTTTAGGTTGACCCTTAATTTGACCTTAGGTGGAAAATACCTTTTTGCCCCTAATTAATTATTAAAAATTATTAAAAATCTCAAATTTTCCTCAAATACTTGGGATCCCATTATTAGGTCATCCCTAACATTTTGGGGTGATTACAATCTGTTTGGAGCTGAATTGGATCAAAACTATAAAATCAGCCCTTTAATGGATAATTTAGACAATTCCATAAATACCCTGAACTTAAAAAATTCATAACTAATCGTAGAAAATCCTAAATTGGGAAAATACACTTGAATTAGAATCCAATTAGGGTCTAGTATTTTAGGATTCCAGAAACTCACTTAAATTAGAAAGTCAACTTTTTGGTCAACCCCTACCTATAGTGTAGGGCCCGAAACTTACAAAATTCTTAACTTTGCCTAGAAAACTCTAATTTTAGTGTACTACCAGGATAACTACTCATATTAAGGTCTAGTATTTTTCTAAAATATTAAGAGATCTAAACCTAACCAGTTTTCTATAGTGACTTTTTGTACCTAGGAGGACCCGGGACTTTCCAAAATTAGCTAATGCAATTTAAACTTCAAATGTCATCACCCTAAGCCTTTAAAACTGTTCAACAAACTAAATTTACTAAAATAGATCCTAATTTACTAATATTTAAACTTTGATTAAAATTTTCTTTTCTAGCCTATAACAAACCTGAACTTTAGGCAACTTTAACTAACTACCCAAATTAGGATCTATCCAAGCCACACCAGCCATACACACCCACATAGAATTATTTTCTAGGGCACCACTTCTAGGCTTATGCTAGGCCGGTATTTATTTCCTTTTCTGCTGTGTGCCGGAGCTTTCCGTGGTTTTCATTGCATGTTGTTTGAAATTATTGATGTGTTTGCTTACTTTTCTTGCACTCTGTGGATTGATGTGATGAGCGCTAGATCTACACCTATGTTAGGAATGAAATATATATATATATATATATATATATATATATAGTTGTTCCGTGCAGGTGTTCGTGCTCAAGCTAATAGAAGGGGGGCACTATCATGTTTTCTAACATTATCTTATGCAGGTGCTTGTTTAGCCCCCCTAAATAAATGAGGGCTAAATAAAATAATTATAACTTCTATAGGTGGACTACTTAGCCCTCATAATTAAGAGCATGGCTTGGCACAACTTCAATGGATTATTTATTTTTATTCTTAACTACTTGAGATATTGCAACTGCTTGGGATGATTATTAGGATAATCTTACAGAGAGTCTAGAATTTCCTATTTTTAAATTGATGTGATATTTGTAACATTTGTTAAGAGTTGTGAAAATATAATTTTGAGTTGGGATATCCTTGTCCAACTCGAGTTCCAAAAGAAGAAGACATCCTCATAAGGGAGAATCTTTTTCCATTTAAGAGATCGAGTTGGATGACTTTAGATATCCGAAGAGAAAAGACAATAATCCCCAAAGGGGAGAATTGTCTATTTGTTTGGATATTCAAGCCATGACGGATCCAAGGAGCCCAAGGAGAAGAGATCCAAGGAGTCCAAGGAGTAGAGATCCAAGGAGTCCAAGGAAAGGAGATCCAAGGAGTCCAAGGAGAAGTGATCCAAAAAAGATTGAAGACATGAAGACCAATATCCCACTCAAAGACATTTGCGTCTGTCAAAGGCTTAGAAATCTGGGTTATTGGCAATGGTGCTCGGCCACATTATTATATGCATATCTGGGTTGTAATAAGGGTAGTTTGCCTATGGACATTTATTTGATTTGTTGGATTTATATTGATGTGCTTACCTGATTGCGCAGAAGAAATTACCTGATTTTTCTAGGTTTGTTTCTTGCATGCCGATTTTATTTTCATCTGGACCTTCGTTAGGCTATCTAGGGACTATTAAATAAAAATTTCTACTCACAACCAAAATTTAATGTTTAAGTTTTAAATAATCTAGAAAACTTAAGTAACCTAGGGAATTACCAAAACTGTCCGGGGTCACATGTATATTACTGCATCTTTCTTTCCTTGTTATAAGACATCTCCCTGCTTGTGGGTAAAGTACGGATAATCTGGCCTATGAGGATGAAGTGCCGAACCTAGGGAGACCCAGTCTTTTTTAAAAATTTATTTTCTATAAGCCTGTTTTTAAAATCTATAGCATTCATGATTTGAAACTTTTCAACTAGCATACATTGCATTAGTAACCAATTAATTAAAATTTAATTGCATTAGTTAGGGGCATTCACCCCACATAAGTTCAGGACCAATTAAGAAACTCTCTAGATGTCGGTCATATTTCCAAAAAACTGTACCATCCACCCATCTTTCATAAAAGACTAGATTATATGGTTTTGAAGAGATTAGATTGTTAGCTGGCTCCCCAATCCAGGCTGGGGTAAGTCCAGATTTTGCACTACATTAGCTAGGACATGGGTCTTAGTGTTGTGTATAACACTAAACCCAATCTAGATTTTGGATTCGAGGCTACTACATTCGGTTTCGTAGTATGCCTTAAATAGTAGGTAGGTCCCTTCCTTTCAGGGACTTTAAATCCTACTTATCTGCGTCATAGGATGACGCCACCTCCATCCTTCTCTCATGCATGTGATTGATTGCCTGACTTTCTTTTCTCCAGTTTCTCTCTAGTACCCTAGATCCTCCGAATGCTGGTGTAAACCTTGCATGTGGATTTAGCACTTTGATACCTTTTCTTCCTTTTGAGTAGGATTTCCAAGTCTATACCCTCGTGCCAATTCCACTTTAGGAGAGGATAATGTATGATCCTTAATCGAGAGTTTTGTCGGGCTCCGGCCTGGGATGTAATTAACCACGGGGGCTTGCGCCCGTGGGAAACTTGGCCCCACATCTACTAAACCCCACTCGAGATATTGCATCGGGTGGGAGAAACCCGTGATTAGATTGTGTATATTACTACCCATCGGGGTGTGTTGGCAACAGGCTCTATCCTCAATGGTTAGTCGTATGCACGATCCAATCTGTCCCTTCCAGTTGACCCGTTCGCGCGGCGCTCTTTCAAAGGTCCACATCTATGAACATCAAATTTGGATGAGAAATGAACTTTTTGGTAATTTCTTAAAGTTTCACCCATTTTTTAGTTAAGGATCGTATTGTACAAAATTCTGATCATATTAGAAGATCAAGATCATAGTATGATTCAAAATTGTATAGAATAATCGTTTAACATCTCGTTTGAGTGGAAAAATAAGCATTTTAAGTGGGAAAAGATTAACAATTGTACTATTCAAAAAGGAGATAGTAAAGTATGATCTTAATCATATTGTATAATGTTTTTTATCGTACAGTACAATTTTATGTAATCTGAAATGAAATCACAACCGTTGAAATCAAATAGAAGAAATGGATGGCTGTGATTTTTCTTCCTCCCTTAAATAACTAAAAACACTTAGGCTTAAAGGTTTTATGCTCTAGAAAATGTAAACTAAATGACATAAAACTTTGTGGAGGGGGGGGGGGGGGGGGGGGGGTGTTGGGACAATTACATGATTAAAGAAGAAATGTGGGGATAATTTGGGGTTCAATAATGCATCATATCAAAGGCTAATTAAATTATGAATCTAGGAGCTAGGGTTTATGTTTTACCTCAGTGGAATTGATCCCAGAAGTTATGAAATGGCATGTTCTTCTCCTTGGAGGTCCAGGAGCAATTTCTCTTTGAGTAGGGGTGATGGAGGCAGATGAGGGTTTTTTTTTTTTTTTTTTTTTTTTTGAGTTATTATAAAATGAGATCATTTTCCAACTTTTGCCATATTCAAAGACCTATTTTCCTAAGCAAGTCATAAGATTGTTATGGCTCATTATCTTGATGATTGCGAAGTGGAAAGGAGTTGGAGTTGGAGTTTGGATAGGAGAGCGGTTATAGTGCAAGAGAAACTATTGACTACTTTCCATAGAGGGGACCAATTGCATGCTTGATTTTGCTAAGTCAAGGTTATTTTTGGCTTCTAATAAATCTCCCAAATAAAGGTTTGGCAGCCTAAAAGGTTGGTGTGGATGGGATTAAGAGCTTTAGCTTGGGTTAATTTAATTTGGTCACTAGCAAGAAAGTTTTTGAATGTTTGACCAATCAATTGGCCAAGGCTAGTTGAGATTAACCATAGGGCTTGAAGGAGTGGTTTAGATGTTTAAGTGAAAGGTTAATGGAAAAACATAGGTTTTCCACCAATGGTGATTTGACCAAGTCAAACCTATCAAAGTTTGACTAATGGAGGGTTTGAGAATGTTTGAAGCATGTTATGAAGTGATCTTGAAGGTTAGAATATTTGATTGAGTTATATGCAATGGATTAAACAAAATTGTCATATTTGACCAAATCTAGGTTAAGTTGACGAAATAAATTGATGATCGGGTCAAGGTGACTAATCATGTACAATTCACATAGATTTATATTTAGGGAAGTTTAGTGGAGTTTATGAATGATTTAGGGTTTGATTGTAATCAACGGGACTTTAAATTTTAGATTTTTGAATTGAATTTGATTTTGATTTCTTGGATTTGTGGATGATTTATTTAATCTCATTAAAAAATGAGGTCAACAGAACATAGCTGGGAAGGTTCTCCCTATTCGTGTTCAATACGACTGGAAGCCCCTACCATGCTCTTAATGTGGATCTCTTATTCATCCACATTGAGTTTGCCCAAAAAATCCATCAAGCCATCTCAACACATAGGCCCTTCTAATGATAAGTTAGAGGCAGAAGTCATAGTAGAAATCCTAACCATCACCTCCATAAATAAGCCCCTAAATCTTCTATTTAGGTCTCCTTTCAAGAGATTATAGTTAACCCATCTCAACCAACCAAAAACACTGAATCCCCTCTCCCATCTACTTCTTCTCAACCTCATAACCCCCCCTCCACCAATCTTTCAAGTGTAACATTGGAGGTTCCTTTCCCCAATTTTAACAAACCTCCCTCAGACACTCAAACCCCAACTGAGCCTTTATCCAAAAATCTTCTTCTTAATAAATTATAGGCTCAAATTTTAGATTTAGAAAATTTCTCTTCTACCACACATGAAATTCATAGCCATATACAAAAAATCCAACAAGCCTATGAAGCCTCTACTAACAGACCAAATGACCATTCCAAAGCCAAAAAGCCACCTTCACCACCACCTAATTCCATTCCTAAAAAAACCAATCTCAATTTTGCATCCTGGAACAGTCAAGGTTGTCATGGTTTTGAAAGGGTTCTAAGCTTATGGAGCCTTATTAGATCTTATACTATTGACATTATTTCCATTCTTGAAGCAAAAAATTTGATCATGCTTTTGTCTGATAGTTCATTTATGACATCTCATTCATTATTTCCTACATAATGAAATTATAATAACTTCTGTCTCCAAGTTTAACATTCAGTTATACCCGTGTTGACCTGCTTAGAAAAAGATAAATATTTAAACTTTTGAGTTTTTAAACCATTTGCATGTATTTAAGAGTATTTTGGTTCATAAAAATTATTGTGTGTGGTCTAGAATGAGTCCCAAGTGTTTGGTATGAATTTTGATAAAATCTGAGTAATGTTATTAATGGAGTGCCTCAACAATGGTGTCCAACTACCTCAGCGTTACTATAGTACCATATGCCAAATAGTGATAGTTCAATGCTTGTAGTATCAAAAAAGGAGATTTTAACTAGCATCGTAGGGCCTCTAGTTACCATTGTAGTGCTAGACCATTTCAAGTGCTATAAATATATTTTCAATCCACTGATTAATTCATTTTGTTTAAGTATCCAAAGTTGAGGAGAGAGAAAGATAGAGGTTTGTAGCCATCATGCCAGTTGGGAAAGCTATTCGGATCGAGATAGGTCATATTATGTGAAAAATTGTACTGGAAAAAAATTTCACCACATAATTTTTAATATGTTATAGAGATTAAAATTATGAATATATTCTAACAAATTTTTATCATATATTTTAGAATTTTTATCAAATAAAAAATAATCCCAACACTAAAAAATAATATTATAACACAATGAATGTCTTGGAATAGCGTTTTACACAATCTTTATTAATTTGGTTTTATTTTGAAACTGTAAAATTTTTCTCAGTAGGAATTTATGATGCCTACCATTATAGATAATTGTATAATTTTGCCACCTATTCAATTTTTCTTTAATTATTATAATGTCATGAAATATGTGTATATACGATTGAATTATAACTATAGGAAGATATAAGGGGCTAGAATCTTTTCAGATTATGTCTTTATCAGGAAATATTGTAGTGCCTATAAATCATATTTTAGTGGTTATAAAGTCATATTTTGGTGGTTTTAAGCCATGTTTTGGTACCTACGGAAATATTTTGGTGCTATAAACATAAACTGGACATAAGGGGCAAGAAACCTTTGAGATTCTATATGGGATTGGGATATGTGATATGTCCTACTTTGTAATATGAACTACTACATAATATAAATTTTAGTTTAGTATTATTATTTAAATATTTAGATAGCTACTATATTTGCCTGTCTCTGTACTATGATTTATTGGACTACATTTAATTGGTTTTAAATATTCTAAGATTAAATATTTAGTAAAATATTTAATAAAAAAATTTAGAAATTTAGATTGATTTATGTGGTCTGCTGAGCTAGTTGAGCTCATTGTAATTTTATTTTTAACTTTTATTATATGGAAAAGGGAAGGAGCTTGTTGGTTAGCAATTAGTCATTTGGATCAGATTTAAGTTTATAGGTATTCTTGTATTTTATTTTTTGTACAATCATGACTAGTTTCATTTCAATTCTATAACTTTTGTTTGATAGTATTATAGTGTATTATACATATATTTTGATGAAATGAAAGAAATCTTGAGGATGATTTTATTTATAGTGCTCTGCATATTTTAAGTATCTCTATAGTTTGTAGTTTATTTAAAAATGAAATTTGGAAGAAAATCTGAAACATTTCAAACTAGATCTTGGGATTTATTTATGACAGCTCAACACGATAGGACCTATCCTGATCCGGTTGGGTTGTGACAACTTCCACCTCTCGCAACTTGGTCAAATTTGGATTAAATGGAACTCATCCAGACTCTCTTTTTCCAAATCCTTTATTAGTCCTCACGTGATTTATGGGCTGGTAAAGATGGGATCACATTTGAAATTTGATTTCTTAGCTTATGACGTTAACTCCCCCTCGATCTGATGTTTTCTCTCCCATCTAGAATATGATAGGTAAGACTATTTATGATGTTGTGCTTAACTTCTTCATGAAAAGCTACTTTCCCAAGAAAGTAAAGCCACTGGTATATTTCCTTCCCAAATCCCCAAATGTAGGTATGGATGCAAACAAACTGAACCAAACCGAGCTTTAGCCTGTTCGTGTTTGAGCTCGAGCTCGTTTGCCAAAACCATGCTCAAGCAAGGCTAGAAACTCATCGAGCTTCTTGGACTATTGTTCGAGTTTGAGCTCGTTTAAAACCAACATGTTCGAGCTCGGCTCGTGTTCAGTTTGAGCTCGTTTATTTTCAAGTTAATCGAGGCTCATTTATTTTCAAGTTAATCGAGCCTCTTATCAAGCGGCTCGTTTAACCGAGCCAAGCCTACTCAAAATTCACAGAATATTTTTTTTATTCAAACCGAGCCTAGTCATTCTACCAACACCAGTTAGCCCAAATTGTAGACTAGTGTCTAACCCAACCCGACTAGTCCCTCCACTACCTACTTTTCAGCTGCCAACAAGCACATATATTTTTTTTATACAACAACATCATATATTTCCAGGCAGTGTGGGATTAAACCCCCTTCAGCATTTTTTTTTTTTTTGGTGGTTTTTCCCGTGGTCACGGAGAAGAGAGAGAAGCACGCGTGGTCTGTTTAAGTAAAAATGTGGCTGTTCAAGGAATAATGCCTTCTCCAAGCACATATATTTTTTTGTTTTGTTTTCTTATGCAACTTTTTTTTTTTTTTATACAGCATTAATAATATATATAACCACATATTTAATTATTTTATTAGTTTAATGGGATATAATAGTTAAATATTTATTTTTAATTAAATAAGGCATAATCGAGCTTTTTAATCGAGTTTCTTAAACGAGCTTTTTCACGAGCTCTAAATGATCTTAATCGTGAACATAAATGAGCTAAACGCCAGGGTGTTCAAGATTGTTTATTTAGCTATCAAGTATTGTCAAAGTTGTTCAAGCTTGTTCTTTTACATTATCAAACGAACATAAACGAGCACTTATCGAGCCGAGCCACGAGTAGCTCGTCGAACGCTCGGTTCATTTGCAGCCCAATATGTAGGGAATATCAAAGATTATAGACCGATTTCTCTTTACAACACATTCTAGAAAATTGTTGCAAAACTCCTTGCTAAAAGGTTTAAGGTTTGTATGCCTTTCCTGACTGATTTGACTCAAGCTAGATTTATTATGAACATGATTTATTCTGATAGCATCCTTCTTGCTGCTGATTTATTATTTGAATTTAAAACTAGGAGGAAAGATGAACTTTTTTGTACCAAATTTGATATTGTTAGTAGAAATTTCATTCTTCAAAGGATATATGATAAGGGCTTTACTCCTATGTTTACTCAATGGGTTACTGCTTGCATAAACAATGTGCACTTTATGTATGTATTAATGACAAGTTGGAGGCATACTTCAATTCATCTTCTAGCCTTAGACAAGGTTGTCCTCTCTCTCTTCCTATATCTTATGTATCACCATGAATACCTTATCTACTTTGTTCAATCAAGTTGTGCATGATGATAATTATGGTATCAGGGTTAGCAATTCTTGCATAACACACTTGTTATATGCTTATGATCTTCTAGTCTTTGGCAAAGCTTCTACGGCTAAACTTCAAGCTCTTAATAGGATTCTGGATAAGTTTGGTAATGCTTATGTTCTTAAAGTCAATGCAGATAAGAGCCCGATCATTTATTCAACTGTCAAAGCAAATCCTGTTGCTTTAAATGTCATTCTTAAAATATCTACAAATTTTCCTACATGGGCTAAATATCTGTCTCATAAAAAACATTCAGTATGTTCTTTGTTTATGGTTGGCTTGCATTAAATGGTCTGGAAGCCACTGTGATCCTTCTCAAGAGAAATATTCAGGTGTCTCCTACTTGTGCACTTTACAAATTTTAAACTTCATAGAGTAGTGGATGAATTTTCCTCGACACAAACTTAAACCAGGCATCTTCTTTACTATCTGGGTTGTGGTCTATTACTCTTGGAAAGAATGTAATAGCAACAAGTTTGGAATGCATGCCAGTAGCTCTGTCACTGTATATTGTTTTGCAGAAGAAGCTATTCAGCTCAAGCTCCATTCATGAAAAAATTGGGAATCCTTCTACAATCTTACTCAAAATTAAATCATCTATGATGCACCTGGTTTGGCAGCTTCGTATGCTTCGTTTTATTCTGCTACTGGACAGTGATGATCAGGTTTTGTTGCTTTAGTTTTCTCCCTGGATGGTCTCTATTTTTCTCATGCAACCGGGATAATTTCGACTTATGACGTTTTTGTGATTGGGCGGATTTTGGATGCCATCTGAGTCAATTTTCCTATCTCCTCTCTTAGTGCTGTCTCTATTTTGAGGTTCTCTGTATTTCATTGTTTAAGCGTTTACATCTTTTGAGTTTTTTTTTTCTGTTTTGGCTTACAGCTCTATAGTTATTGCTATACTTGTAGAGTTGTACATGGTTCATTGTAACTTCTCATACATGAAATGAATAGTGGGCTAGTCCCTTAGCTTGGTCAATGAACTAAACTGTCAACAGTATGTAGACCATTCAACACAAGCTACCCATGTGCTGAAATCAGTTCTTGTATTCTTTTCTCCTCATTATATGTGTACTCGTCTAATTGTATAAATTAAGCTTTCAGTTTTATAAAATACAGCGAACACACATTATAGTTTCCTTCTTTGTTTTCCTCTGTATTTGTATACTCTTCTTTCAAATAGTTCTTGCAGAAATGAGAATTTCAGCAAGATACTTCTCTCTGTTTGCCCACAATCGACGGTCATCAGCCTCCTTCCATCTCGCTTTCACCATTGCCTTCCATCTTTGCCTATTCTTCATTAGCAACCTTCACTACATATCCAATATCATCAAGTAGAGGAGATCGAGCTAGTGTTCTAAATTTTGTAATATGAGCTTCTCCAATTAAGAAGAATAGTGGAACTTTGTAATCTCTACTTATATTATGGATTATTTCATGTAAGTCAGATTTTATATTTTTTCCTTTTTCTTTCTTCAAGTTTTTCTTATAAAAGGTGAGAAATAAATTCTGAAGGAGCAATTTTAATTCCGAAATCGGTTCCTCTCTGGTGAATAGGTTTAGATAATAATTCTGAGCACAATATAAACAAATAAGGGGATAATGGGCACCCTTATATTAATCCATATTTGGCTTCTATCTAATTAATTTTTTTCCCATTCACTATCACAGAATATCTAGGATTAGTAATGCATGCCATAATCCATAGAATAAATTTATAAGGAAATCCCAAATTTATTAAAATTTCTTGAGCCAATAAAAGTTTGTTCTTCTGAAATCAAAGATGGAAGAACATTTTTTAATCTATTCATCAACATTCTTGCCACTATCTTATAAGTTCTTTGACACAAACTTATAACTCTAAATTTTTAAGGATCCACAGAATTTTGCATCTTTGGAATGAGAATAATAATTGTATCTTTCCACCACAGTAGCATTTCATTAGATTTAAAGAAACAATTGATAGCTTTCCACACCTCCACATTCGTAATCTTTCAATATGTCTTAAAAAAACAGGCATAAATTCTATCTTATTCCCGGAGACTTATTATTCCCCATTTGATTGACAGCAGAGAATAATTCTTGCCTACTGAGATCTGCAACCATCAACGCCTTAATACCATCCAGCAGCTGGTTATCTAACTGAAATTCAGGCCGTTCATCAAGATTACAATGTCTTTATATCCATTTATTTTTAAAAAAACTGAAAGAAGGTTGACTGAATAGGTTGACTGAATAGAAATAGGATCATCCACCAATTCTCCATTTAAAATCCTTATCTGATTAACCATGTTGATATTTCTTCTAGCCGAGCAAAAGAATGAAAAAAATGAGTATTAGAGTCACCACCCTCTACCCATTTGAATTTAGCTCTGTCTACACCAAGTAGTCAATCTAGCAAGAGTTGTATTCAATTCCAAAACTTTAGTTTGACATTGTAGAAGCTATTTAGAATCTAATCCTCCAAGTCCAAGATTACTTTCAACTTCTTGCAAGTGAAGAATTTCCTCCAAAAGAAAAGATTTCAAATTCATTAACTCTTTTAGCATATTTTTACTCTAAAAGATTAGAGAACTTAATGATATCTTAAGCTTTCTTCGCAAAAGTTTAGTATCACTACCAAAATCAATTTTATTCCATGCCTTAGATATAATATGCCAAGAAGCAGGATAAGAACTCCAAATATTTTCAAACTGCCACATTTTGTAAGTAGGAGGAGGGTTATTTAATAACTTGAGAAGTAGAGGATAATGGTCAGAAGCAACATGTGTAAGTTCACAATAGCTCCACGAATTTGATGAAGAGCACAAGAGTTAATAATGATCCGATCTAATATGTCCTAAATTCAATTTAGCCCATCCTTATTATTACACCAACTATAAAAAGGACCATTAAAAGACAAATCATGAAAATCATTGCTTGGCATAAAATGTTTTATTTCTTGAGATCCTTGAGTCATGCTAAACATCTTTTCACCCTTTTTTCATTATTGGATAAAACACAATTAAAGTCACCACCAATCATTGTCGGTTGATCTTTTGGAATGAAATTCTTCAACATCTCCCATAACTCTTTTTTGAAATAACGATCCTTATTGGCATATACAACGACAACATTCCAATCAACTGAGTGATGTATTTTCAACCTTTCCACCACACATTGAGACTTAGAAATAGTCACATTAAAAAAAAGAAACATTTCTATTCCAGAAAGAAAGAATTCCTCCAGATCTACCATCTGCAGAAGAATGAAAGAAATCCCAATCCATATCTATCATTTTATTTACATCCTCTCTATTCACACTTTCTAATTTAGTTTCCATTAAACCAACAAAATGAAAGTTCGTGAAGTTTGTAAAACCTTATAGAACAATTCCTGAGGCTAATCAACAAGGGGGGGGGGGGGGGGGGGGGGGGGGGGGGGGGGGGTTATTTAAAAAAACTTCTTTAAACACAAAGAAAAATCACCCTTTTAAGGCTTTTTCAACATCTAAAACCTGATAGTTTTATCTCTTGATGCAAAAGAAAAATAATTTCATAATAATAGAAAATCAGAGATTTTCAACCACATAATTAACACAAAAATGAATGTGGAAAATGAAGTGTAAAAATAAAATCAAGAACAAACACACTAGATTTTATAGTGGTTCTGTCAACCTGACCTACGTCCACTCCCTAGAACATATTGTTTCAGATATTGCACTAAACCTTTAGTGACTCTGATTTAGCCCCCATAACTAGACGGAGAAACCCTTACAAAATCTCTTCCACCAACCCGGTGCGCCAGAGGATTGAAACTCCTTTCACAGGCAAAGAACCTTGACTCCTTTTTCTCCCTCCAGAAGATGGAAAAGAACCACGAATCTCTTTCACATTCCCTGGTTCGGCGGAGTAGCCGGGTCATTTGACACCAAAGAGATCTTCTTCTCAAAACTTTCCTCAAGATAAACCTTGAATTTGATTGTACTAAGATGCAAGCTTGCCATAGCAACCATGTGAAACCCCCTCCACACTCCCTTGAAACCCACAAAAATCTTCTTTATCTTAAATTCCGCCCTTTTCTCTCTCCCTTTCAAGGCTTTCTCTTCAAGTTTTTTCAAAAGAATGAAGACTCAATGCATGCCAAAGACACTTACAATGTCTTTGGAGAAAGCTTAAATAGAAGACTTCAAAAAACTTCAAAAATCAATTTTGTCATCAAAGATCATACAATACGATTGTAGGATCATCTACTATGATGTGCATAATTTGACTTGATAATCTTGAGCGATCACCAGATAGTCCAGTACGATCAATACAAATTTGTACTGATTGTCCAGTACGATATTAGGGATCGTCATGGACGATTAGATGAATAATTATGGTATTTCATCATGGATGATCAAGTATCGTCCCATGTATCTCTTGGGTCATCCAGTACGATCTTCACTGATCATCCTGGATGATCGGATCGAATACATTAACCATAATTAGTTTTCTAATCATAATATCAATTTAGGCATGTTTGTCATAGATCGTTGAGTATAATGTATATCATCCTAGTTAATTATAATAAAATATGAAAATCAAAATCTTGCCTAATTTATGATTGGCGGTATTTTTTCATTATCATAACTGATCATCTTGGATGATCCAGATCCTCCAGTATGATTAGTTAGATGAGTTAATCGTACAGTACGATATAAATCATATAGTATGATTAAATCAAAATTTGAACATCTGATTTTGACTCAATCTCACTTCCTCTGAGTGCATGAATGCATGGTCACCAAGCTAGCATAAATCCTTAAAGAACTTGACTCAAGAAATAAAAAATACATCAATAAATATTATAAAAATCTTTACAACATAATCTATTCTACCCAATCTTGAGCCTTGAAACTTCATTGGATGGTGCATGGAATTCCTTAAATGTTACTACAAACACAAATAAATATACATTACAAAAATAATTAGACATAAGGATGTGAACCATAATATTTATTATCATCAAAAACATAAACTCATGAGCTCAGGTTGTAATAATATCTCTCTTTTTATGAAGGTAAATATTATTAGTTGAATTTACAAATATAAAAAAAGAAATTTCTAATCTCCCCATCACTAAGATAATTATATTAAAAAATAAGAAATATAAAATTTTTTTATATTTAAGACAAATGAAATTAAGAAACTAAGCAATAGAAAAATGAACTGAAATAACAGATAAATAAATGCAAATACAAGATGAATAAATGCATCTAGATAAATATGTTCTCCCCCTTTTACATTATTAAAAAAAAAAAAGAGAAGCATAGAAAAAGAAATAAATAATAAAAAATGAAACAAACACAAAAGATCAAATCAACCATAACCAGGGGGATGTGGTTGTAATGTTTAAGAATAATCAGTTAATTTTAGCAAATTTTCTCAAAATGAGAAAGTTACCTCTTGATTTTATTCAAAAGCTTAGTAAAAAATGAATTTATCGCACTAAGATTTAGAAATGTTAGAAATTTGAATTTTATCAACCCTATCTCAGGCTCCTTACACGTTAAAATTCTTTTTTTTTTATTTAAATCTAATTCATAAAATAAATTAGAAAGGAAATGTAATCTTTTGAAGCTTCTTTTAGAAATATATTTTAAGAGAATAACATTGCAATGTGATGAACCAGAAATCATGATTTTAAATTCAAGTGTGGATGATATCAATTGACATATGAAATTTTCTAAGATTTAAAGACTAGACATGAAAGGAAGCTAACTTATTATGGGCTTATTTTATGTCTCTTTATTAATTTTGGCTCGCTTTATGCATCTTTTGATTTTTTAATATACTTTGTGCATCTTGCAATTATTTGGTGGATGTTATGCATCTTTTTATTTTGAGCTAATTTTGTGCATCTTTTCTTTTTTTGCCAGCTTGCTTCCTTCTTAAGTCTTTAAAAATTTCTTGGTTGTGATAATATATTTCAAATATACGAGAAGAGGAACTCACTCTCTTTTATAAGAAAGAGTAAACCACAAATTAAAACCTAATCTATCTGATATACACAGACAACTAGAGTAAGAAATTTTTAAAAAAAATTCATTGATTTGGAAAAATATTCAAATGAGATAGAGAACTATTAGAAGATGAAACATTTTTCTATTTCTTGATCGTATTTTTAAATTGAAATAATTTTTTATTCAAAAAGAAATTACACCACTAAAAGAGTTAGAGGAAGATAAATAATTATCATTTTTTCTTTATTTATCTGTTTAGAGAAGTCAATAATCACTTACCAAAAAATTTAGTAAAAAAGGTAAAATTTTCATTTTAAAAAAATGTGAGAAGTCATTGATTCTCTTCTTTAAATATGATGTGAGATGTGATTTATGGGTGATGATGAGAGAGTGTTCTCAAAAACATATATAAAAATTAAAAAAAATAAGCATAAATAACAAAACACTAAAATAATAAAGAAAATAAAAACATTCATGATGAACAAAAATAAAATAAAGAACATATACACATGACACAAATAAATATACAAACAAAGTTTTATACCTCATCATCTTGCTTCTGGTCTAATAACTTAGAAACTAGGTATGTGTAGGAGATCTTTTGCTTTTCATCATTTGTCATTATTATAATTAGCTTATTTTTACCCTTTGTCTTTGTATGAAGTATTTTTATATCAAGGAACTGATTTTTTATATGTCCAGGTTTCCTACACCTAAAATAAATAACATCAGACGAAATCTTAACATTCTTACCATATTTACCTTTATTTCACTTTTGCTGATATTGATGCTTACGTTGTATTATATCTTAAAATTTTTTTGTTATTGATGCAATTTCCTCACTCTTATCAACTACTAAGTGATTTTTATCCATGTCTTCAACTTTTGCACTATAGTTTCAAATGCATACAAAAGTCTTTGACTTACACTTTATCGTGAACAATGACTGAGCCAATCATATTAGCAATAGAATAATCAGTCAAGTCATTTGATTCACATATAGCAGTAACTTTATAATAAAATTTATCAGGTAGATAATGTAAAATTTTATTGACATTTTCAAAGTTTGAAAGTTTTTTACCTAAAGCATGTAATAATATTACAGTTTGAGTAAACATAGTATACATGTCTAAGATATTCTCATAAGATTTTATGCAAAAAAGTTCATAATCATGGTTTAAAATATTTAACTTAGATTGTTTAACTTCAATAGTACCTTCGTATGTAATGCATAATCTATCCCAAAATATCATTTCCAGTAGTATATGTAAAGATTCTCATATAATCTTCAGAATTCAAAACACAGAAAAAATAGTTCAAATATTTAGCATTCAATTGAGTATTAATTTGTTCTATTTTACTCCATTTAATAAAAGGAATATCAATTTTAAATCCATCTATAATATGTGACGGTACAAAATAACCAGCTTAAATCATATGCCACATAATCAATTGATTGCAGAAACATAAATATGCGAGTTTTCTAAAAATCAAACAAACATTTTCTAATAAAGGCGGTGGAATGATTGAATATCCTTATGCAGTATTATAATTTCCAAAGTAAGCCATTGAACTTTTTTCAAAAGTTTTATAACACTTAATTTATAAATTTTGCTCTGATATCACTTGAAAGTTCGTGAAGGTTGTTAAACCTTATAGAACTAGTCCTGATGCTAAGCAAGAGGGAGGGTGAATTGGTGATTTTAAAAACTTTTTAAACATAAAGAAAAATCCCCCTTTTAAGGCTTTTTCAACATCTAAAAATTGATAGTTTTATCTATTGATGTGGAAGCAAAGTAATTTCATAATAATAGAAAATCAGAGATTTTTAATCGCTCATTAACACAAAAATAAACACAAAAGATAAAGTGCAGAAATATAAAATTAAGAACAAACACACCAAATTTTATAGTGGTTCGATCAACTTGACCTATGTCCACTCCCTAGAATCTCCCGTTTCAGGTATTGCACTAACCCTTTAGTTTTTCTCCTTTAGCCTCCATAGCTAGGCAGAGAAGCCCTTACAAAATCTCTTTCACCAACCCGGTGCGATAGAGAACCGAATTTCCTTTTACAAGCAAAGAACCTTGACTCCTTTTTTTCCCTCCAGGAGATGGTAGAGAACTAAGAATCCCTTTCACCTTGCCCAGTGCGGCAGAGTAATAAGGTCCTTTTAGACCAAAGAGATCATCTTCTTCCCAAAACTTTCCTTAATATAAACCTTAAATCCGACGGTACTAAGATGCAAGCTTACTAGAGCAACTGTATGAAACCCCCTCTTCACTCCCATAAAACCTACAAGGATCTTATCCCTCTCAAACTCCACCCTTTCCTCTCTCCCTTTCAAGGATTTCTCTTCAAGTTTTCTCCAAAAGAATGAAGAGTTAATGCATGACAAAGACACTTACAATGTCTTTAAAGAAAGCTTAAATAGAGGGTTTAAAAACCCTAAAAAATTAATTATGCCATCAAAGATCATATAGTACAATCATAGGATCGTCTAGTATGATGTACAAAATTTGACTTGACAGCCATGTACAATCACCAGATAGTCTAGTACGATCTGTATAAATTTGTACTGATTGTCCACTATGATATTAGGGATTTTCTTGGACGATTAAATAAATAATTATAGTATTTCTTTTGGAACGATCAAGTATCATCCCATGCATCTCTCAGCTCATCCAGTATGATCTTATTGATCATCCAAGATAATTAGATTAAACAAATTAACCATCATTAGTCCCTTAATTACATGATTAATTTATACATGATTATCATAGATTATCAAGTACGATTCCCATAGTCCTAGATGATTAGAACAAAATATGAAATTTAAAATATTGCCTAAATTATGATATGCGACTATTTTTAATGATCATAACTGATCATTCTGGATGATCCAAATCATCAAGTATGATTAGTTAGAAGAGCTAATCATACAATACAATATAAATCATATAATATAATTAGTTCAAAATTTGAATATCTAGTTTTGACTCAATCTCACTCCTCCTAATTATTTGGGCATGGTTACCAAGCTAGCATACACCCTTATAAAACTTGATTCAAGAAATTAAAAATGTATCAATGAATATTATAAAAATCTTTACATCATATCTTATTCTATCAAATCTTGAGCCTTGAATCTTTGTTGGATAGTGCATGATATTTCTAAAATGTTAGTACACACAAACAAATATACATTATAAATATAATTATACATAAGGATGTGAGCCATAATATTTATTATCATAAAAAATATAAACTCGTGAGCTCGAGTTGCAACACAAAAAAGAGATCATTATCTTTAAAAATATTTTGAAGATAGAAGCCCACTTACTTTTTTCGGGCTCCTCTACAATTCCACTTAATAATAAAATTCATGGATTATATGCAGGGGTAAATTCTCCCATCATAAATTTTCTAGAATTTCCACCCTTTCTCTTCCTAGGATTAGATTCAATAAGACAAAGATGTTTACATTATTTATTAAACTTAATATCAACAACTTTAGCTTCCACATCAGGAATATACTCTTTCTTCAACTCCATCCCATTATCATGCAATTTGAGTAAATCATATTTTGATAAACCTACGTTAACAAGATTACTAGAATCAATTATTTGTTCCAATTAGATTTATCCATCACAATACTTTAATTGGCTTCATGATTGCCCAAATTAAACTGTTTATTAGAATCAATGCAATGAACAAAAACTTTCTCATAATAAAAATTTAACATTTGAGAGGATAACTTTGTGGTTATTTTTGTTTTCTCCATGCTCAAAGAAATAGAATGTTGAATTGGATCAGAACCCCTACTTGTGACAAATTCAAAATTATTTTAATTTTGATCACTCTTTATATGAGTTTATTAGAGTGCATCAAATTTATTCAAGTGTTGAGAATATTTTTCAGGAAATGCCATGGAAGAAGCACCATGTGCCCTCCATTTTAAGAAATTGTGAGCTTTATTTTTCTTATATGACACCTTGATCCATTCTCCATAACCCTCTTTAGTTATTGAAGGTTTAGAGTTTTGCTTTATTTGTTAAATTGGAAGATCATCTTCAATAATATTTTGTTTATCCAAATTGTCATGAACATATTCCTGACAAGTTGATTGTTTATGACCAAGCTTACCAAACTTGCAACATAAATTATATATCCTCTCATAAACCACCGGTTCGAAGAATTTGCCTTAAATACCCTCAATCCAAATATCAGAATGAAGCTTACATTCAAGGTTTATTGTAACACAAACCCTTATAAATTCTCTTATATTTATATTTAAAGTATTAGCATCTATCAATAATGGTTTCCTAACAGAAGAAGCAATTCTTATTATATTCTTATCATCCCAATAGTAAAGCAGAAGGTGAGGCAGTCTTACCCAAATAGGAGAGCCTTTTAAAGAATGAGGTGAGAAAGAAAAAGACCATTGATCCTATCCAATCATATGTCCTCCTACAAACCAATGTCCCCCATTAAGGACTTCTTCCATTGCTTCCAATGAAATAAACATACGAACAACCCAATCTATGCCAATACTAGTAATTTGGAAATTACCAAACCTTGGCCATTATCTATTCAATTCATTTGAGAGGATATAAATAGGAAGTATTTTCCTAAGAATTTTGAGCACTAAATGATAGTACCCAAACCTAACTAATGTAATACAAAACTTGGACTTACCCCGACCTTGATTGGGGAGCCAGCTAACAACCTAAATGATTTAAAATCCATGAGGCTAGTTTTTGAATAAAAGAGTTGTAGGAAAGTTGTTAATTAAAGTTTTGAGGAGTCAGGGCTGACATCTAGAGCAGATCATAATTGGTCCCTTGACTTATATAGAGTGAAAATGCTTTAAAAATGTGATTAATGTTTTAGACACTTTTAAGTTGATTCCTAATGCAATGCATGCTGATTGACTCGATAAATGTATAAAATGTTTGAAGCAATTTTAAAAAGGTTAAAAAAAAAATTTCTAATGATTGCATAACATCTCCTTGACATGACTACACCCTAATAGGTCAAGTGGCTTGCCAGAACCTGTAGGTGGGGAGGTGCCTAAAAAGGAGGAGAAGTAATCTAATATGTATAAATGAGAACTCTCGGTAGTCCCTAAATTATTTCTATGATCATTAGAGTTTCTATGTTGAACCTAAAATTTTAATTTTAATTTTAAATAGAAAATTAAATTTTTTATTCATACTCTCACGAGCCTCAAATCATATCAAGGTTAAAACATGTTGGTATGCAAGAAAATAAATTAAGAAAAGTAGGCAATCCTATGCACACAAAAAAATGATCAATCAAATTACATGAACAAGTAAATGTTCATAGGCAATTGTCTTTTTATTACAACCCAAAATTTATAAAAATTAAAAGTGGGTGGGTATAACTAACAACAACCCGAATTCTAAACCTAGAATTAACATAAGTGACTTTGAGTGAGATACTCTTCTTTCTTCACTTTTTCATCCTTCTTTGATTTTCTTGGATTCGTTGAATCAATATACCCAAATAAAAAGATAACTCTCCTCTAAGAGGATTTTTTTTTTCTCTTTGGGTATTAAAATAATCCAAATTTGAACTTCAAAATGGAAAAATAACTCTCCTCTAAAGGAATCTCCTCTTTAGAATCCACTTTGGATATCTGTAACCCAACTCAAATGTATACTTTCACATTTTACAACTCAAATGAAGTACATCAAAAATAAAAATCTAAACTCCCTTTAAGGTTATTCAATGCAATTAAAATAAACACATCCCAAGAATTTTATATATATTCATATGCTCCAATTAAAATAACATTAGACTTGGCCACACTCTTTTGATTTCAAGGGGGTTTTAAGCATTTTTAGCACCTGCCTAAAAAATATGTTAGTTAAATCATTAATTTTACCCCTTTGATTTTTGCCATGTACGAGTGTGACCACCTGTAAAAAACTCAGTCCAGATCATTCCTAACCTAAGAGTAACCTATCGCCCTTCACATTAATTCAATATTGAATTAGATAAATAAATACATAAATGAATTAATTTTTAATCAGCATGCAATGAAAATTCAAAAAATTTGGCACATTAGTAGAAAAGTAAACACCGATCTAGCCTAAACCTATAGTCGATCATCCTAGATAACTATCTAAAGTGTGTGTGTGTGTAGAAGGCTGTGTGGCTGGGATATATCATAGACAAGGTAGTTTGTTAAAGTTTTCTAGTGTTCGGGTTTGTTAAAGGTTAAAGGAAAATTGTAGTTTAAATTTAAATATTAATGTATTAAAATTTATTTTATGGTGTATTTTAAAGGTTGATTGGTTACTAACTTTGTTGCTCATCGGGGCTATAAAGTTTGTTTTATCTTCTTTGGGACTAATTTAAAAGCCTCATAGGCAGGATTACCTAGTAGTAACTAGTGGTGATTAAGTAAGTTTAACTGGTTAAAGATTAAGGGTTGATAGATTTTAAACCAATTGATTAATTACTGCTTTGAATGTTTAAAATAGAATTTTTTAGAATTTTAAATGAATTATAGAATTTATGGAATTATCTCAATTATTTTAATGTGTTAATTAAAGATTAAAAATTGACTTCTCAAATTACAGTGATTTCTAGATTTTTTTTGCATTTTTTCTAAATACTAGACCTTAAGATTAGAGCTGTCAACATTTGACCCGACCCGAAAACCCGACCCGAACCCGACCCAAAAATTTCGGGTTTGGGTCAACCCGAACCCGAACCGGGTCGGGTTCGGGTTAGAGATTTCGACCCGTTTGTAAAACGGGTCGGGTT
This sequence comes from Dendrobium huoshanense, assembly GCA_016618105.1. Lineage (NCBI taxonomy): Eukaryota > Viridiplantae > Streptophyta > Magnoliopsida > Asparagales > Orchidaceae > Dendrobium > Dendrobium huoshanense. The sequence continues at coordinate 2,792,058 of CM028349.1, read as the reverse complement.
CGGGTTGACCCGGCGGGTTGCCGGGTTGACCCGCCAACCCGTTTTAACCTAACGCGGACATGCCCCGAACCCACAGGCCGCAGCTGCCTCGTCCGCTCCGACCCCTCGCGCGACACCGCGCCCGACCCCGCGCCCGACCTTGCGCTCGACCCCGCGCCCGACCTCGCTCGCTCGCCGCTCGCTGCTGCCTCGTCCGCTCTGACCCCGCGCGACACCGCGCCGAACCCCGCTGGACACCGCGCCCGACCTCGCGCTCAACCCTGCGCCCGACCTCGCTGGCTCGCCGCGCCCAACCCAGCTGGACACCGCGCCCGACCTCCGCACCGACCCCGCGCGCGACAACGCGCCCAACCCCGCGCGTGACGACGCGCCCAACCTCGCGCGCGATCCCGCGCGACACCTTTCCCGGGTCGGGTCGGGTCAACCCGGCAACCTGCCGGGTCGGGTCCGGGTTCGCATTTCCGACCCGTTTACCTAACCGGGTCGGGTTAGGGTCGACCCGTTTGAACCCGGGTCAATTCCGGGTTCGACCCGAACCCGACCCGTGACCCGAAATTGACACCCCTACTTAAGATGATTAACTAGACACTAAATTTACAAGATTTATAATTTTTTACATTAAGTTATGAATTTCTAAAGTTTTGACCTAAATTTGAACTACTGTTGACTAGAGAGTTAACTTTTTAACTTTGACTTATTTCTAGTGGTTTGATATTTTTAATAATTACTAGATCCCAAATAAAGTCTAAGGGTTTTGAGTTTGATAATTTTGGATTTTCTAGAATTACTTATGAACTTTCAAAGTTTGAGTAATTTTTAAAATTGTTTAATTAAAAAGGATTTTAGAGTTTTGATCCAAAATAATCCAAAACTTTTTAAAATCACCCCCAAATGATAGAAATGATTTAAGGGAATATTTACAAGTGTTTAAGAGTTTTTTTGGATTTTATTTTTTTTTATTTAAGTAAATTATTAAAATATTAATTTCCCTTTTAAATTAAATTAAATTTAAATTTGAGGTCTGATTAAGGGGCATTTAATTTTCTCTGGTTGACGGATTAATTTTTGTTAATTTGATATATTAATGGTAATTTTTTAATTTAATTTGGGTTTATTATAAATTTTTGAAATTTTGGGCTTAATTAAGGGTTAATTAAATTTTTGGTTAAGTAACTATTTAAAATCAGTGGACTTCTACCCTAGGGTAGGTAGTGTCACTAAGTTCAAGATCTCAAAGTTTTATTCCTAGTAAATGCATAAGTAATTCTATATAATTTTTCTAAAAGGCTAAAATTTGTTCATAGTTTTCATCTTTAAATGTCACTAGACTGGATTCGACTTAATTAACTCATACATAACTAGGTTTTGGTTTAAAATTTCAATTGAGAAATGATTGAATGATTGGATGAAAAAATCAAAGACCCACCAAAACAAAGGTAAGTATATATAAGTATGATTTGAAGAAAAGTAAATTTGATTACCTTTAAAATATAGGTTTAAAATTTTTTAAAAATGTATTGTATACATGGGATAACATACCAAATAAAATTCTCAAGTTTTAAAATATTTGGATTTATAGTTAATAAAATTATTGATATAAAAGCTTATACTAACTAAATAAAATAACTCAAAAATTTATGACATATTATTGTTCAAATTTAATTTTAATTTAAAGAGAATACAATTATGAGAAAAATAAATATTTATTCATAATATTTGGATAAAAATCAAATTAATATGATTTATTGAAGTTATGTTAATTAAAAAACAATTAAATTAATCAAAATCATTAAAAATTATCAAAAAAGCAGTGGGGGAAACTACGATGGGTCACGCGGCATGATCTGGTTCGTTAGATCAAAATTGTGACTTCAAGGTGGCCATACAACAATGCGAGAGCCATTGGTTCAAAACTGCGGTGGTGGCGGGTCATAATGGCCATTGATTGTGCCACGACAATCATTGGTCATTAATATAGGACGTGACACCACATGATCAAGAGTCACTTATTCGAGTTAGTGTTAGATCAAGACTGTTCATCAGTGCACAATTTGGATAGGCATTCTGGATCTAGCTGGATAAGGAATAGAACCACGGAAATGAACTCTCGGATGGATCAACTGATCATAAGGAAGATCAGGAACATTGATCGTGCGATCAACTATTTGAAAAAATGTACACATGAATGCATATTATAGCTAACCCTAGGAATGAGAAAAATGTCTCATTCTCCCTAACCACTCAACCATTTTTAACAAAATTTTAAACAAAAAACTTATACATGAAGAGCATTAGTGGGTTACTATTGGTTTGGTTAAAAAGTGCTTTACGTAAATATATTTAAACCAAGGTGATTTGAGTAAGGATTTTAATTTTATCTGGATTTAACCATTCGATTTAAGAGTTTTTGGATTTTCTGAGCTTGTGTGTAGTCCTTGTACACTTCCCTTGAAAGAATTGATGGCTAAAATGGTCTGGATTGACATCCAAAGGGTTTTGATGAAGATATTGCTCCATTCGCTGGAGAAGTCACTGCTAGTAGCCTTTAGGTGATGGGTTTTGACTTGGGGGAAAGAGAGGGAGATGTTATGGGTTTGAACGAAAAGAAAAATTGGGAGGGGAGGTTCTGGAGGTCGAGTATTGATTGGGTGTTTGAAATGACCCCCCTTGCTTAGTTTAAATCTTAGGACTTTAAATCAATGGTTGTGATTGATCAGAGCTTTTGACCTGATGAGGACAAGTATCCCAACTTGCTGGGTGGCAGAAAGAAACCCTGGTTTAAGCCCCATTGCCATTGTATGGTTGAATGAATGGGGGGGGGGGGACCACATTACCTCTTCTAAGTTAAACTAGGACTTTAGCCTAGTTAAATAAGCTTTAGGAGAGCTTTGGCTTCATTTGGGCTGGCCAAGTCAGCAGTTTTGAAAGGGATTCAAGGAATTGAAGGGTTTTGACCAAATGAGCCTATTTGAAGCAAAGGTTGATTGTTTGACTAGTCAAAGAGTCAACCAACATATGAGGTGGGTTTTAAGAGGTGGGTTTTAAGTGGTAGTTTGAAGCTAATTAGGTAGAATTCAAATGATTTGAAGCAATGCACTTGAGATTTACAGGGAGGGTTGACTATTTGGAAGCCTTAAAGCCTTGTGTTGACTAGTTTGACTAATCAACGAGACATGTTGACTGTTATGGTAGAAAAGGTTTGGTGTGGGTGTTGTTGAGCTGAAGTAGAAAGCACCATAGAAGTTAAGTTCAATGTATAGATGTATACATGAAAGGTTTGACCAAATGTAATTAGTTAACTTGGTCAAATAAGTTATGGTTTGACCCATGATGGGTTAGAGAATGTCCCAACCATAGATTGTAATGATTTCAAAGGCTTAATATACTTTGGTCAAATACATGATATAAGTTAACCAACATATCAATAATTTGAGTGGGTTTAAACCATGTAATAGAATGAGTTCGGATGCTTGATAAAGCTTGAATGTGTTGAATTGAGTAAATGGATTGAATGAGGTCAAATGGGCTAGCTTTTACCAAATATAGGTCCAGTTGACCATGTCAACTGTTTACTAGGTCAAAGGGACCCGTTAAGTCCTCACCACTTGGAGAGGTAGTCAACGGAGTTTGAGTGAAATGGGGATTGACTTGAGGTTTTATTGAGTGAACATATGGTTTATGATTGATCTAGTCAACCAAGATTATCTTGGTCAACTAGATTGACCTAGAGATTGGGTTTGGCTTCAATAAGTTTGATTTGACTAATAGGGACCAATGGAGGTGGTCCCATGCACTGGGAAGGTCATTTGGTAAAACATGACCATCTAAATCCTTAAAGGTCATTTTGGTCAACTATAGTTGAGTTTGTCAACCAGGTCAAACAAAAGCCTAGATTTGAGTCCAATTCACTCATAATGATATTTAGGATGCATTGGAAGAGGTTACAAAAATTGGTTTGATAGTGCCATGTTAAGTTTTGCGAAAAAGTTCAAACTTGCCCTTAAAGGGCATTTTTGTCATTTTGACCCCTGGTCAACTCTGGGTCAAATTGGGTCTAGTAAAGTGTAGTTTATTGGTCATCATATCATAATGAAGGCTATGGATATGTTCAAAGGCTTTGGGGAAGGTCATAAGGTTAATTTCCTATAAATGTTAAGTATAGTGACATAGACCGTAAATATTTGAAGGTTCTACAATCTTTGTAAATTAATTCAGTTTCAAGGGTTAGAGGCCTCCGATTAAGCTCAAGTTCGGAGGTTTGACCATAGAGAGATGTCTAATTAATATGCAATTGATAGACCATAAATCAAAAGTCATTTGACTAGGTTTCAAACTGATAGAAAAATCACCCATAAAGGGTTTCAGGACTTGACCCTCAACCTTGAGAATTTGACTTGGAATTTTATATTTAAATGGATTTTTGAATGTGATTAATTGAATCTTGAGTATTTCACACCATTCAAAATCAAATATAGGATTGATGTTGGTTGAGCATGATTAGTGCTTGATTGGAAGTTGACCTAGAATGTGGGATTGAAACTGGGATTAAAAATCAGAGTGGAATTTGATTAAGGATTGGGCTGGAGTTTGATTGGGATCTATATGATTGACAAGTGGAGAATTATCAACCATTTGATCTCTAAGTAAGAGCTCAGATAGGTCCTGATGATCTCATACATAAATAAGATCAGCATGACATTAAGCTAGCTTGAGCTTTAGGATTTTCTCCAACCATTGGCCTTCTATTGCCCCAGGTTTGATGGGTATTATGTACTTCCGTAACCTCCATAAGCACAATTAAGGCTTGCATAAAAAAAAAATTCAACGACTCATCTCCAGTGATTGAATTGTGGTGATCAGTGAGAGATCAAAGCATGCATTGAAACGATAACAAGAATTCATACTTAATTAGAGTATCTAATTATGGTTCTGTTTATAAACCTAAAACAGTAGCTCAGATTTTCCAAAGAAATCTAGTCGGCTATATATCATTCATAGAATTATAACCAAATAATATAGTAAATTCATATATTATTTTTGTATGATCTTCCTTTGCTACAAATAAAAATTCTACATAGAATTGTATTAATAATTTATATTGATATTTTGGTATTGTGGAGGAGCACTACAAGTGATTTGAATGGTTTATCTTGGAATCCATGCTTCCACTTGTATGAGCACCATTGAGTTTGGCCGACAGCAAAATTGGCCAAAAAAAGCCACTGAAAAATCTAAAATATCATTAGATTCATTCTTTATAAATAGCTGGCCATCACCAATGCAGTGCGGTCTCAGCACGCAGCAGCTCCACACCATGCTCTGCTCTACATCCTATCAATTTAAACTCCAGACAAATTTTCCCAGCACATGCCATTTATTATTTTACTCGAATACTATAATTTAATGTATTTTTTAACATATATTAGATGCTTATGTGATTGTTTGGAGTAAACTTTCTCCACGCCATGTTCTCCAGTACATACGAGAGATTATTCTATGCGGACGTCAAATGCAGGTCTACATTCAGATATCATTTCGAATGAGCCACGTCAGTGATACCAAGTTGCGGTACCTTGCAGTACCGAGCCCCGGTACTGAGCGGTACTTGGTCGCGGGCTTAGTTTTCCGGACGGAGTTCGGCTTCCTCATAAAATATTTTTTTTGTACATACAGCTTTGAAATCTACTTCTCAGCTGGTCATATCATTTGCACTCCTTCATTTAAATGTCTTTTGTTCTGTAATCGATCACATTGCTTGCATAACTACTTATAACAAATGCAATTTAATATAATACACTATGAACTTGTGATTTGCAGTAAAAGCTGTAGAGGACGTAGCTTTCACTTGAAACTTGTGATTTGCATGTGCAAGCTAGAATCTCATGAAGGATTAGACCATGACCTTACAATCCAAGTCAAGCTCTACACTGTTACTATAAATGGTTGCTCACTAGATCCTGTAGACATAATCCCTTAAACCAAGAATGTCTTCCTCAAATTTACGAAGCATTCCAACATCCTATAAAACCGCTTTTCATATCATCCTTGCCCAAGACAACTATCATAGACTTTATTTGACTTTGCCAATTTTTATTAGAATTTAATATCTCATCACCTTCAACATCTCTATTTTTTGATAATATTTCTTATATGATCTTTGCTAACAACTTGATCTTTTAGGTTTGTATTAAGCACAATGAGATCAATTATTATTTTGTCTAAAATTGCATCAAATTGAAGGACATCATTGATCAAATTACATTTTAAAATCAATAATTGCATATATCTTTATAAAAGTTATTTTAGCTATTAATTTTAGTCTACTATGAGATAAATTGACGATTAAAATTAGAACTTTAAGTTGCGGTAAGATGATAATCATTTAAAGTTATAATTCAAAAAAAAAAAAAATCAAAATATAAAACACTGCCAACAAACAAGTAATCACAACCACTCATTCAAAATCATCAATTTAATTTCAACTATTCATATGAAACAAGTTCTATTACCTGTAACAAAAAAAGAAAAAGTTCTATTACCTGTAACCATACTTGCATATCCATTTGTAAAAAATCTACAGTAAGTGCAATGAAATGGCATTGTCCCTTTGTTTTGCTTCTTCTTTCTCTTATCATTTATAGAGTTTCTCAAGTTGTTTTCACTCCTAAAGCACAATTATATTGGATCAGTGATGAGAGATTTTTTTTTTTTTGGACATTTAGATCATTTAAGGCAAATTCATACACACAATGCATACACATAGACTCAAACTCTAGACCTCAGTTGAAAGCCTAAACTCTCAATAAATAGATAGAAAGAACTGTGTGGCGAGAGAAAATTCATACTCCCTTTTTTTTTAATGGGAAAATCATACTCCCTTCACGAACTCATCCATTACCTACAGGTCCTAATAATTTACTCGTAAATGAGAAGATATTTCATAAACACCTTCGTTACTCTTACACACCAAAACGTTCGAGAGAAAAAATTGTTGGAGAGCGTGAATGATTGGAGAGAGACAGGGAGAGACAACACAGTCCTTGACCCTAAAATTTTTTTTACCGCAGGCATCTCGCCACTCACACTTACTCGTTTGCACTGCTCAACTTTTTTATCTCAGACATCTCACCATCATCACTCTCGCACACTAATACGCGTAGATAAAGAGAGAATGAGAGAGCATTGATTACAATCTGCGCCTCATATGTTACCCATTCCCAATCTCTCTTGCCAAACTACAATCTTCTTTATAAGTACCTAAAATCCCCTCCCCTTCCCCAAACCAAACAGAATATCAATGGCTCTCCACTCACCCCTTCTTCTCCTACTTCTAGCAACGCTGCCCACTCTTTTCCCTTTCACACTAGCCATATCGTCCACCGGCCTCTGCTCAGCTCCGCAAGACCACGGCACAACCCTCCACATCCTACCGACCTACAGCCCCTGCTCTCCTCTCCAACCTTCCAGCCCTCCCTCCCGCTTCCTCGACACCCTTCTCTTCCTCTCCAACCGCGACGTCTCCCGTTTCTTATACCTTTCCTCCCTCCCTGCCGCCGCCCCGACTAGCCACCGCTCATTCGTCCCCATCGCCTCCGGCCGCAATCTCCTCCAATCCTCCACCTACGTCGCCCGCGCTTTTTTAGGCACTCCCCCTCAGCCTCTCCTCGTTGCCCTCGACATAAGCAGTGACGCCGCGTGGTTCCCCTGTTCATCCTGTTCTGGCTGCACTTCCTCCTCCGCCTTCTTCTCTCCTAACCGCTCCTCCTCCTTCCTCTCCCTCCCCTGCAATTCCCCTCAATGCACACAACTTCCCAACCGTTCCTGTCCAGGCAGAACTTGCACCTTTAACCTCACCTATGGCGCCGCTTCCATCTCCTCTACCCTTTCTCAAGATTCCCTCTCCCTCGCCGCTGACTCCATCAACTCCTATACATTCGGCTGCGTCGTTTCCGCCTCCGGTGGTTCCATTCCCCCTCAAGGTCTCCTCGGTCTTGGACGTGGCCCTCTCTCCTTCCTCTCCCAGACCAAAAATCTCTACTTTTCCACATTCTCCTACTGCCTCCCCGGTTTCCTTTCCCCAAACTTTGCCGGAACCCTTCGCCTTGGCCCCTCAGGCCAACCCAAGCGAATCCACACCACCCCTCTCCTCTCCAACCCTCACCGACCTTCTCTCTACTACGTTAACATGACGGCAATAAGAGTAGGGCGTAAACGCCTTCTTATCCCACCAGCTGCTCTCGCCTTCAACCCTTTAACCGGCGCCGGTACAATCTTCGACTCCGGCACAATGTTCACTCGCTTAGTCTCTCCGGCATACACCGCCGTTCGAGACGAGTTCCGGCGACGGGTTAATTCCCCAGTAACCTCCCTCGGTGGTTTCGACACCTGCTACAACGGATCGGTTGTTCTTCCCACAATCACATTCGAGTTCGATGGAATGAATATGACTCTTTCAGAGGAAAACACCGTGATTCACAGCAGCAGCGGAACTCTTTCCTGCCTGGCCATGGCGTCGGCGCCGGATAATGTGAACTCTGTACTGAACGTGATCGCCAGTATGCAACAGCAGAATCACCGAGTTGTCTTCGATCTGCCTAATGGCCGAGTCGGTGTCTCACGTGAACCTTGTACGAGTTGAAGTTCAGCCCGTGACTAGCCGTTGATCAATTTCAAATTTTTAAATAATTAATGCTTTGCTTTAGCCTAGTTAATTTGTACGTCAATGGATATTAATGTCCCATTTGGTTGTTGTGTTTGTGTGGCAGCTTTATTTCAGCTCATTTTTCATGTCCTGTTTCTGACAGCTTGTGCTGTTAAAAAATTAATTGTCAGTGTTGGATTTTGTTCAGCTTAATAATTAGTTTTATTGGGAAATCTTAATATATTTTTTTTTGGATTTTTACATACATAACACTTCAAATTAGTATAAATACATATTTAACAATCAAACTTTTGTATTTACCAAAATACCACCTAAAACACCACTTTTCAGATATTCTACCACTACGTCTCGTCAAAAAGGGCATATGAACAGCTTTCGCACGCGACAAGGGACGACGTAAGGAGAATGGGAGCGATCTCGATGAAGGACGATGGCACAATCTCGGGTGCTGCTCCGGCCGATTTAGTGAAGAAGACATAGCTACTGCTCCGGCCCATTTCGTGAAGAAGACATAGATCTTCCTCACCGAAAAACTCCTTAGTTTCACCCTAACTTCACACCGACATTTTCAGCACTTGAAGATACACTCCTGCCAACATCTTTTCTCTTCTTAATCGGCGGGCTTGCATTCTTCTTTACTTAATCCAAAGTGATTGAAGGCTCAATAATTTCTTCCGTCTTACTATTCTTAGAAATAATTGAACTTGCATGTTTTTTGGAATTTGCGTTATTAATTATGTTCTTACTGATAGAGCAGAAAAGCAAGAAGATGAATAGTAGATATTCCTTAATAACAGATAGAGATACATAGTGTTGAGCTCCCATGATCACTACGGGAGACTCACCATTTATCTGCTGAATAGCGACAAGGAGGCATTGGAGCTTTGGTGAGGAGACGTGGAAGAAAAATGGGGAGAAGGGTGAAATTATTTGCAGTCGAGGAAGCTCCGCGGGCAAATTGTTAAGATTTTTTACGTAACCTTAGACGGAGTGGTATAATAGATGAAAATGGGTGTTTTATGTGGTATATTAGTAAATACAAATATTTGGGTGTTAAATATGTATTTATAGTAGTTTGTAGTGTTATGTATGTAAAAATCCCTTTTTTTTTTTTTTTTTTGGGGGGGGGGGGGGGGGGGGGGGTGTTGAGGGACAGGGGATAAGGTCAATAATAACGGGAAAAAAAATTTGTGAGAACAATCACAAATAAAAATGAGAAACCTTTTTTTTTTCAAAACAAAAATACATTAAACCAAAAAAGTAGTACAAGAGGCAATGTAGCTAATGACAAAAAAGTAAAAGAAAATACAATAAGAACTAATCTAAAGGCTCAGTAATTGGTCAAGGCTCCCAGCTTCCCCGAAGTCAAGCACAGACCCTCCAATTTGGTAAACAAAGGCATGTCAAGCCAGACGACCAGCCCAACCATTCGAGCAAGAGACCAACACCAAAGGTTGCCATGAGCCATGACGGCAAAGAAACGATCCCCAACAACATCATTGCCCAGCACATCCACGACCAACAAAAAGCTCGAACGAATCACCAAAAAAACCAACCTGAGAGTGAAGAGGCAACAAACATTGAAAACTGCCTACCCATCTGCCCCTCCCACGAGACCTCCCACGAGATCCGATAGAGATAACCGACCTTTCACGAACCAATTTAAAATCATGTCCAGGATCAGAGTCTCCATAATACTCCGAAGAGGAATCAAAATTAAATTCAGACGAACAGTGAAGCCAATCAAGATGAGCCCTCACATCCACACCAGAATTATCTTTCACATGATACTCCAAAGCTTGGGGCTCGATTAAGTTCACAGGCACATCCACAAAAGAATTAGGAATAACCATACCTTCACCAGAATTAACATCACTTCTAACAACATCACTTCCAACAATAGCCTCAGAAGACTCCACACCACCATTAGAGAAAGGAGAAATAATTGAATTCACACCGCAAAGAGCACCATTAAAATTCACATAGCCATTCTTCACACACAGAGGATCCCCTCCCCCCACCACAACAGGAGCAACAGGAGGAGTGGAAACTGCGGGGGCATCAGCATTAACCAAAGCCAAATCACCCAAAGCATTAACAGGCCAGATACAGGTAAAACCACATCAAAAAAAATAATTTCCTCCTCCACACCAGACGAAGGAGTATTAGAGCTAACACCACCCACATCACTAGCACATTTACGAGAAGACAAGCCAACTCCAGAATCCGACACAGGAGGCATAATCGTAAGAGAACCAACATCCACCACCTCATTAGACTTCAAAAATTCCCCAGAAAGAGAATAGAAATAGGACCACCCACATCATCAACACAAGAAATGGTGGGATCAACACCACCAACGTCCAAACCGATCAAACCAGGGGAAACAAAAGCCCTATTTAAAGAGTGCACCACAGGCACAGAAGTAATTAATTCATCCCGAATAGGCATAGGCGTACCAGAAGCACAAGCTTCATCGGCTAAATCAATAATAACATTATTCACAGCTACTTCACCACTATCATTAATGACCACCGCAGGGGGCAAGGACGCAGGTAAATCGTAAACCATATTAACCGGAGCCACCTCAGTGACAGGAGGAATAACCACATGATTAGCCAGAGGATGAAGGATAGGGCATTCAAGTTTTGAGTGACCCAGAGATTTATAATGCTAGTAGTAGGAAGGAAAGGGGTCCATAGCAACCGATTATATATAACCTAAGCTCTCGGATCCAATCCAACTCTTATCAGGATACACCTTGGTGACATCAAGTTCCACCAGCACTCAAGCAATCGACGCCCGCCTTCCAAAGGAAGTGGCCTGATTAATTTTAAGAGGTTTACCAAACATGGAACCGAGCCCCTATAAAATCCTTGGGGCAAAGAGGTATGGCTTAAGGCTAGGAAAAGAAACCCAAATGGGAATAGAAGGAGATTTGACATCAATGTCAAAGGTACGTGACCATTTGCCTTCATGAAACAATTGTTCACAAAATAAGAGAGATGGGAAAAAATGTGATAATAATTCATGTCATTCTCAAGTTTGATAAGGACATGCGTAGAGTTAAGAACAGTGACTGAAAAAACTCCATTAAGTTTGAGATTGAAAAAAAAATTTTGAATCGCTTCCAGTGTCGTCCTATGGGTCAGAAATTTACCAACAAGCACAAACTCAAAGGAAGCAGCAAGGGCCAGAACTTCCTTATCCAAAATCCAAAGCAAAGGAAGCCCCCGAAAAGATGAAATCTTAAGGTTGGGGAAAGAAGAGTTTGAAGCAAGAGAAGAACCCGCTAAAGCCTCACGAAATGATCGATAACAAGGATTACCGAACAAAAAACCAGGATCCAAAAGCCATTTTCCCTCCATAGCTAAATAAAAACCAAGAACAAGAGAGATTAGAGCAGAAAACTTCCCTGAGACGGTAAGAGAAACACGCAGCGATGGAGGAGATGCCGCAAACCACAAACCCTATTGGAGCACATTGGGTTTGATGAAAAATGAGAAACCTATGGAGTTGAGCAAAGAATAAAAAGCTCAATAGAAGATGCAAAGAAATACTAGCAAAAAGCAGGTCAAAAGAGAGCTAGCCAAAAACCGCCAAGAGCATCCAAACTTTACATAAAACCATAAAACTAAAAGGCTCATTAACAAAATTTGCATACAATCAGTTACAAAAATCCCAAATGCGAGAACTACCATAAAAATGTATTATGTTGCAAAGAGCTGTCATCCAAAAGAAAAGATTTGAAAATTGATCATCCTTGTCCCAAATATCAAACTACGGCCAATAGCCAAAAACCAAGAGCAGCAAACTGTTGAAAAAGCCAGCCATATGAAACTTGAAGATAAAACGTAACAGAGGATGCCAATTACAAGCAGTAATAACCCAAACCTCATTGCCAGGAATAAATCAGAATAGGAAGAACCACAGGAAACTACATGCAACAGAGAAAGCAATGTCAAAGGGATCCAAATGTAAACTCCACATATTTTCAACTTCAAAGCCTTGAGATAAAGTCCCTTCCTAATATTATCACATAAAGTAATGTTGCTCTTAGAACAATTTGCAAATTTCCTTGCATTCCTTTCCCTCCAAATGTAGTAAACCGAGCACCATAAAAATATAAAGTTTAGAGAGGATTAATAAGCTCTCCTAGCAATAAAATCATGATTTGAAATAGATTTGGGTGCATAGGAAAGTCCTTTAATCTAGGCATGAGAGTTGAGATAATAGAGAAAGAGAAATCACACTCAAAGAATACGTGTGAAGTACTTTCTAAGTTCAATTTATAGAGGTAACAAGCTGGATTAGCAACAATATTCCTTTTAATGAGAGCGTCATCTATTTTAAGGCCACCAACCAAACAAAGCCAGCCAAAAATAAGAAATCTAAGAGCATAGTTGAAGAACTGTATAGGACGTTGAAGATCTTCAACCTGCAAAGTAAAGGCAATACAGAGGAAAAATGAAGGAGAAAGCTACAGTAATTTTAATGTATTTCATTGCATTGTGTTAGTGGCTACAGTAACTATTTATAGCTGAATAGTGTGCCACGTGTATTGAAACAATTGGCTGTTTCATTTGTAATGAGCACCACTCTTATTAATCCACATGGTCACCGTGTTAGGGGCCGTTGGAGAGAGTGGATAGTATGGTTCGGTACTGTAGCTACTGGAGGTGGAGAAGAAGCTACTGTAGCAGTGGTTTTTGTAGCTTCTGTTGATACTTCCCTACAAAATGACGGGTCAGGAAGTACCGTTAGTTTGATGCGTAGATGTTGGAAGCGTCTAGTAGAGAGTGGTTTGGTAAATAGATATGCGAGTTGGTCGACGGAGCTAATCGGATGCAGATTTAGATGCTTGGCTTGGATCTGATCATGGAGGAAGTGGTGATCAATTTCTATGTGTTTTGTCCGGGCATGAAACACTGGATTGTGAGCTAGCGCTATGGCAGACGTGTTGTCACAAAGAAGTGTTCTTGGACTGGGCTGTGGTTCGTCAAGCTCAGAGAGAAGCTTGTGCAGCCAGAGTATGTTAGCTGTAGCAGCTGCTATTGCTATGTACTCAGCTTTGGTGGATGACCGAGCAATAGTGTGCTATTTTTTTACACTCCATGACACAAGTGTATCTCCTAGGAAGGAGCAGTATCCTGTGGTGGAACGCCTCATGGTGATGTCGCTGGCCCAGTCAGCGTCAAAGAAGGAGCGAAGCATAAATGGTCCTCCGTAGATAGGTAAGCCGAAGTGTGCGGTTCCTTGAATGTACCGGAGTAGCCGCTTGAGCAGATGATAGTGCGATTGTTCGAGAGCGTGAATATGTTGGCATAGGACGTTCACTGCATACGCTATATCAGGTCGTGTGATTGTTAGATATTGAAGGGATCCAGTAGGTTGTTTGTATGTTAGAGGATTGGAAGAGATGAGTCAGTGAATGTGATTATTGATGGCTTCGTTGGACTGGGATTTGACAGAGGCTTGCATTGTTGAAGACCAGCTTGGTGAATGATGGAGAGAGCGTATTGTGTTTGAGATAAGAAATAATGATCGAGGTGAGTTTGAATTTGAATGCCAAGAAAGGTATGTGCGTGGCCTAGATATTTCATTGTGAATTGTGTTCTGAGTTGTTTGATGAAGTTTTGAATAGCTAGATTGTCGGTGCCGATGATGAGTATATCATCGACGTAGATGACTAGATAGATTTTGAGATGAAGAGTAGACAGAGTTAAGAGAGAGTGATCCGATTGACTGTGGTGAAATCCGCAAGATAGAAGGTAGGCAGAGAATGTGTTGAACCACTGACGGGGGGCCTGCTTGAGGCCGTAGATGGCTTTTTTTAGAAGGTAGACATGATTAGGGTGAAGATTGTCTTCGAACCCCTTTGGTTGCTGCATATAGACAGTTTCTTACAAATCACCATGGAGAAATGCATTCGCTACATCCATTTGATGTACTGGCCATTTATGAGACATTGCAATGGTTAGGAGAACTCGTATGGTCGGCATTTTGGCGACTGGGCTGAAGGTGTCGTGATAATCAATGCCATACTCTTGTCTGTGGCCTTGAGCAACAAGCCTTGCCTTATATCTTGCAATGGTTCCATTTGAATGTTTTTTTGTTCTGTATGTCCAGCGACATCCGAGGATGTTGGCATTGACAGGAGCAGGTATCAGAAGCCAAATGTCTTGTTGTTGCAGGGCTTGAAATTCAGCTGCCATAGCCGATCTCCACTGAGACGATTTGTAAGCTTTTGTGTATGTGGTTGGGTCAGTGGGTATTGTAGAGTAGGTTGTATGAAGGAGGTTCATAATTGATTTCGGCTTCAAGAATCCTGACTTGAACCTTGTAACCATTGGGTGAGATATAGGAGCAGGGGCTTGATTTGTTGTATTACTGTTGGTGGGTAAAGGTTGAGGTGATTGAGGAGGTTCTATGGGTTGAGGTGAGGGAAGGTGGCATTGAAAAAAAGGTGGAGGTAAGGGGTCATTGGTGCCGGCTATGGTAGATGAGGGTATAAGGAGTTGGGGATTGGATGTGGTGGGTTGCACTGGCTATGGTGGTAGGGAGTTAGGTGAATTTTTGTAGGGAAAATCATCTTCATTGAAGACAACATGTCTTGAGAAGATGATTTTGTTTGTGGGGAGATGCCAGCGTTTGTATCCCTTATATGAGTTGTGATAGCCAAGAAACACACATGACAAGGCTCTGGGTTCTAGTTTGGTGCGTTGAGAGGGGGGTAACCATGGGTAACATGCACATCCGAACACCTTGAGGTGGGAGTAGTCAGGGGATTTGTTAAAGAGCAATTGAAATGGTGATTTGTTCTGAAGGTTGGGAGTTGGCATTCTGTTGATGAGGCGTGCAGCTGTAAGAAGAGCGTCTGGCCATAGTGTAGGTGGGAGATGGGCAGTATGTAGAAGAGTTCTGGTTGTTTCAACCAGATGACGATTTTTTCGTTCAGCTATGCCATTTTGCTCCGGCGTGTAAGGACACGCAATTTGGTGATCGATACCATGTTTTAGGGTGAAATTTCTGAGGATTGAGTTGAGAAATTCAGTGCCACCATCTGTGCGTATACTGCGTATACATTTATTGAGCTGGTTTTTGATGAACACTCGGAAGTTGATGACCAAGTTGGGTACCTCAGATTTGCATCTCATTATAAAAGGCCATGTATAGCGTGAATAGTCATCAGTGATAAGAAGGAATTAATGATATCCTTGATTTGAAGTAGTGGGGGAAGGTCCCCATACATCAAGATGAAGAAGATCTAAAGGAGAGCTAGTTACATTAGTAGAATTCGAGAAGGGTAGTTTATGGCTTTTGGAAGCCTTACATGTAGAACATAAATTAACTATAAAGGGTATGTTAAGTTCTTGGTGTTGAGATGCGATCAGTTGAAGTGTCTGATGATGCGGGTGTCCTAGAGGACAATGCCAGCGATGGTTGGATGATGATATGGCAGAGTGAGCGGAATGTGCTGGAGTCGCCGGTGGAAGTTTGATTCTATAGAGGCCATTGCGACAAGGACCCTGAAGTAGCGTGGCCTGAGTCTTCAGGTCCTTGATGGTGAACCCGAGCGAAGAAAAGGTTATGGAAACATTATTGTCAGTTGTGAGAGAAGAAACAGAGAGTAAATTGTAAGAGATTGAGGGAACATGATAGATTTGAGATAGGGAATGCTTACTGGTGGGAGTAGGAAGGAGACCGGAACCTGAGTGAGCAATATGCAGATTCTGACCATTTCCAACTGTGATGCTGTCAGCTCCTTGATAAGCTGCTAGTTGGGGTAGATTGTCTATAGAATTGGTCATATGAGACGATGCTCCTGAGTCTATATACCAGCCCTGAGATGTAGGAGTCGAATCAGCAACTAGAGCTCTGGAGGGTGGATTGTTCGGAACGTAATTTACGTTCAGTCGATGCCAGCATTGAGAGGCAGTGTGACCACGTTTGGTACAGATCTGGCAAGTGACAGGGTGTTGAAGCAGATCGACCTCCATTGGTGTTGCTGTATTGTGATATTCCTCTACCTCTATGTCCACGACCTCGTGATGCAAACAGAGCTGTAGTAGGATCATTTTGAGAGTTCAACCGGACTGATTCTGCAGCTAGTGTGATTTCTTCGGTCAGCAGGTAGGAATATAGTTTGTCAAGCGAGAGAGGACTTCATTTTGTGCGTATAGACGTTTTGAATGCCTGATATGTGGGTGGAAGTCCGTTTAAAGTGTACAGAATGATGTCCTGAGGATCAACATTGGATCTGGCAGCTGCGATGTTATCGACCAGTGTCTTCACGGAGGTGAGGTATTATGTCATGGAGAGATTGCACATAGAGATGTTATGCAATTCATTTTTGAGTTGTATAACTCTGGATCGGTTAGCTGCTTGAAGTCTTTGTTCAAGAGTAAGTCAAATGTCTGAACATCAGTCTAGATGAAGAACATATGGCAATATGGAGGAGGAGATCGTGGAGCACAGTGCTGCAGCGAGGTTTTGATCAATAAGAACCCATTGAGTGTGTTCAGGATTTACCTCTGTGTTTCCGTCACTGTTTTGATGAAGACGAGATGGCTTCTGGGCTGTATTGTCCAGGAATTGAGCGAAGTCGTTCGCTCTGAGAAGCTTTAGTATATGCGACGTCCAGATTTGATGAAGATCTTCAACCTGCAGAGTAAAGACAATACAGAGGAAAAACGAAGGAGAAAGCTACAGTAATTTTAATGTATTTCATTGCATTGTGTTAGTGGCTACAATAACAATTTATAGCTGAATAGTGTGCCACGTGTATTGAAACAATTGGCTGATTCGTTTGTAATAAGCACCACTCTTATTAATCCACATGGTCATCGTGTCAGGGGCCGTTGGAAAGAGTGGGTAGTATGGTTCGGTACTGTAGCTACCGGAGGTGGAGAAGAAGCTACTGTAGCAGTGGCTTTTGTAGCTTCTGTTGATAATAGTGTTTATGCCAAACCACCGCATGCCAATGCACCAAAGAAATCTCATTGTAAAAGTCTTGAATAAATGTGAGAAAACCACCTTCAATACCCGAATTCCAAGTCAGACAACATTTACTACAATCAGAGTGTATAAGAATAGAATGAATTTTATCTCTAATAGCCACACAACATGAAGCTGGCAGTCTCCAACCAGTAGAATCAATAATTGCACTAAGACGGGCATCAGGTGGAAAAGAAGAAGTCAGGGAGACAAAATCCGGGAGCTCATTAAGAGATAAACAATTGGACAAAGGTTATCCAATTTTTATAAACTCGTTTGCTTAGTGGCCAATTTATAAAAAGAAATCTATTTTAAATTTAATTTAGTTTAAGGGGTATATTAATAAAAGAAATTTTAAAAAAAAGAACAAATATGAAATTTAATAATGTGGCTTTAATATAAATCCGAACTTCATTATCCGGTTTCTAATTTCACCAGAAATCGATACTCGATTCATCGGTTTCAATAGAAACTGATTTTGTATTATCTAGTTTTAATAAAAAAAAATCTATTGAAACGGGTTTAATATTCACCCCTTTTAAAAAAAATAAATTTTCCTTAGAAACTGGTTTTGTATTCACTGATTTTAAAAAATATATATTCCTTATAAATTGGATTTGCATCTCCGATTTATACGAAATTTAAAAAATAAAATTAAAATAATTTTACTTTTTCTAAATTTCTAAACTGGTTTCTAAGAAATTTAATTTATTTTTTATAATTTTTAATTTATTATTTTAATTATAACTTTTTTTAATCTAAATTTTTTTATATACTTTTTAGTAAATATTTTTCATTATTTTAATTATAACTTTTATAAATAAGTAACATTAAATTTATGTAACTTTATATAATTTCTATTTCAATTTAATTTATGAAAAGTTTAATAAATTAAATTTATAAAAAGAAAAATTAGAAAAAGTAAAATAAATTTAATTTTATTTTTTAAATATCTCAGAAACCGGTTTCAATCGAAAAAAAAATATATTTTTTTCACTAAAACCTGAGAATACATAATAAATTTCTATTGGAAATGGTGAATAGAGTATTTACTCTGGCGAAATTAGAAATCGGATAATGAAGTTTCTATTTGTTTTAAAACCTAATAATTAAGTATCATATTTGCTCCTTTTTAAATTTGTTCTTTAACATACTCCTTAAGCTAATTTAAATTTAAAATAGGCTCCTTTTTATAATCGGCCTTTCCTGTTTGGACGGTGTTTGATTTAGGCGAGATTTTATTTTTAGTATTTTTTAGTTTAAAGTAAATCAAATGTATGGGATTTTATTTTTTTTAAGAGTTTTGATTTATTAAAAAAGTTAAATAAAATAAAATCTTGAAGTGCTGAAGTGGTAAGAGAGATTTTCACAATCATGAGAGAGGAAAAAGGAATAGAGAAATGAGAACCGAAAATATAATCGAACTCTCTTATTCTTTTCAATGTTACATAGATGGGTATTTTACGCTATATGTACAAGAGTAAGTAAGATGAAGGACGTGTTGATGGTGATGTAACTTGATATGATGTTGTAATACTCCCCCTTAAGATGTGATGCATATGTTCTTGATAGACATCTTGGACATTAATGTTGAGAAAGATTTGCGTGGTAGAGGTTTGTTGAACATTTCGGCTAGTTGATGTGAAGACTGGATTGACATTGACATGAGTTTGACCGAATCATTAATAACTTTGTCTCAAATAAAGTGGCAATTGATTTCGATTTGTTTGTTTTGTTCATGAAAAGTTGGATTAGTGCCTACATGAACAACAGCTTGATTATCACAAAATATAAGAGTTGGAGTTTGATTATGTACCTCAAAATCTTTTAAGAGTTGAGCTATACAAGTTAATTCACGAACTAGTATGGAAAGTGTGTGATATTCCACCTCGATTAAAGAATGAGAATGTGTTTTGATTTTTGAATTTCCAAGATTTAAGGGATTCTCCTAAGAAAATGCAAAAAACCATTGACATATTTTATGGTGTCTAGAAAAGATCCCTAGTCAACATCCGAAAAGGCGTTGAGCAGATGTTTAGGAGTTTTAGAAAAGTAAATTCCTTGCCCCGGTGTAGATTTGAAAAGTGGAGGAAGTTGACGTCGATAAGGTGTGGTGTACGTGGTTGCGCTAAAAATTGACTAATCTTGTGAACAGAGAACGTGATGTCAGGTTTGAACAATATAAGATATAGTAATCATCCAATGAGGCATCTATATTGTTTATTGTATAATTGGATTTCTCCATTTGTTGCATTGGGGTGGCTTCAAGGATCCATACAAAAGTTGTTGGGTTTACATGTAAGCATACATGCATTTTCTAAGAGTTGCAAAGTATAATGCCTTGGTGAAAAAAATACTTGTTTTTGAATGAGAAATTAAGGAAAAATAAATATTTGAGAATTCCATGATCTTTAAGGCTAAACTTAGTATTGAAAAACTTCTTAGTAAGATCTATCATTTCATTAGATGGTCTGACAACAATAATATCATCCACATATACTAACAAAATTGCTAGGTTAGAACCGGTACCTTTAGTGAATAATGAGTAATTTGATCTTGATTTTTAAAGACAAACGTGCTAAGTGATTGGGAAAGTTTAGCATACGTTTGTCGTTAAGCCTTTTTGAGCATATATATGGATTTATGTAGATACCACGTCAATTTTTGATTTTGCTGGTAAAACTCCCCCTTACTGATGTAACCATATGGTAAATCCAGATAATCTTCTTCATATATCCCCATGAAGGAAATCATTATTGATGTCTAACTGGATAAGGATCTAATTGTGGTTGGCAGCGAGGGTTAATAAAATTTTAGTTTTTACAAATTTTTATGACCAATGAATAAGTTTCACTAAAATCTATTCCTTCTTGTAGTGTGTATCCTTAAGCAACATAGTGTGCTTTGTGTTTATTGATGGAACCGTCAGGGTTGTATTTATTTTTATATGTCCATTTCCATCCAATAGCGTGCTTTCCAGGGGTTAGAGTAGTAATAGTCCAAGTGTTATTTAGTTGTAAAACATAAAGTTCATCCTTTATCGCTTGTTGCCATTCAATTATTTTGGCGGCTTGATGATAGGACTATGGCTCAAGATTGGTTAAAATGTTTAGAATTTGTATGAATGGGAAATGGATTTATATGATAAATAATTCTATAGAGCATATTTATTATCGGATGTATTGTTTTTTATTGTATTATGTGAAGTGAGTAATTTGCATTGATAATCTTATAGATAAGAAGGTTTTGTGATTCTTGTGAAATGCTCGATATGAATTTGTTGTGTTAAATTGGTGGTAGTTTATTGAAGATTGAGATAATGAGAGTGTTAAATAATTTCATTTGTGTCATTGACTGCTAAAGGAATGACTAAATATGGGAAATGGTCAAGAATTTTGATTTTATTTATATTTGATTGAAAAGGAAATTGATTTTCACGAAAGATAACATCACGAGAGGTAAATATTTGTTGGGTCTCTATATCATATAATTTGTATGCTTTCATGCCAGGGGAATATCCAAGAAAATCACAAGTGCAAGCTCTTGCTTGGCGGTTCTATGGGTCTAAAGCATGAAGGGAAGGCCAAGTATTCAAATACTCTAAAAATGGAAAAATCTACTTCAACATTATATAGAAGTTCATATGGAGTTTAGTGATTAAGAAGGGTAATGGTGTTTAGTTAATTAGGAAAGTAGTGGCGAAGATGCATTCATTACAAAATTGAATGGAAATGTTCGATGGAAAATATAATGCACGAGCCACATTTAATATATGCTGATGCTTTTGTTCGGCTATGGATTTTGTTGAGGCCTAGCAACACAAGATAGTTGGTGTATAACACCATTTTCATTAATGAATTGTGACATATTTAATTCTTTAGCATTATCCTAGTGCAGAAGAAATACCTAGTGCGGCAGAGTACTAACATCCTTTCTCACTCTACTGGTGACGACAGAGAACCTTCATTCTTTTTCATTTGATTGAAAAGGAAATTTATTTTCATGAAAGATAACATCATGAGAGGTAAATATTTGTTGGGTCTCTATATCATATAGTTTGTATGTTTTCATGCCAGGGGAATAGCTAAGAAAATCACAAGTGCAGGCTCTAGCTTGGCTGTTCTATGGGTCTAAAGCATGAAGGGAAGGCCAAGTATTCAAATACACTAAAAATGGAAAAATCTAATTCAACATTATATAGAAGTTCATATGGAGTTTAGTGATTAAGAAGGGGAATGGTGTTTAGTTAATTAGGAAAGTAGCGGCGAAGAAGCATTCATTACAAAATTGAATGGAAATGTTCGATTGAAAATATAAAGCACGAGCCACATTTAATATATGTTGATGCTTTTGTTCCGCTATGGATTTTGATGAGGCCTAGTAACACAAGATAGTTGGTGTATAACACCATTTTTATTAATGAATTGTGACATATTTAATTCTTTAGCATTATCCTAGTGCAGAAGAAATACCTAGTGAAGCAGAGTACTGACATCCTTTCTCACTCTACTGGTGATGATAGAGAACCTTCATTCTTTTTCACCCTCCTAATGACGACAGAGAACATTTGTCCTTTTTCACCCTTCTGGTGACGGTAGAGAACCTTCATCCTTTTTCACCCTCTTAGTGACGGTAGAAAACCTTGTCCTTTTTCACCCTTCTGGTGATGGCTGAGAACATTCTTTCTTTTTTACCTTCATGTTGACGGTAGAGTACCGTGGCATAATGTTGAATATATTCTCTCAAAAGCCTCTAGAGGAGATGGGTAGAAATTTGAAGAAGAAAAAGAGATCCTCGCTTTGGGCAATCTTATAAATCCCTCACAACTCCCGATCACTTGATCTCTCAAACTTCACTCTCATAATCTCTCTCAAACACTCACACTCAATGGCCTCGCTCAAGAGAAAATTATAGCAAAGGTTTTGAGTGTTACTTTTTAGGACTCTTATATAGAAAACAAAATAAAAACTATCCAAAAAACTCAAAATTACAAGTGAACCAACTTAAGATCGTACTGTAAGATCGAGGATTGTCTTTACGAATAATTATAAAAACCAGGCATGATCCTATAAGAACATTATTTCATACTCTATCAGTAATTTGTACGAACTGACATTGTATTATATGAATAGTTTAAAACTAAACCTACTCATTTGGTACGATACTATATAAACCTTTTTTCATACTCAATTAGTCATCTATACGAACATTTTAAAATTGAACCTATTCATTTGGTATGATCCTGTATGAATCTTATTTCACACTCTGTCAATTATCTATACGAACAGACATCAAACTGTATGAATAGTTAACAAAAATCATACTTCATTTGGTATGAACATGGATGACCCCATTTCAGACTATGTTAATCATCTGTATGAATTAACATCGTACAGTACAAACAATACAAAAATAAATGAATTCATTTGGGATGAACTGGTATGTACCCTATTTCGTACTCTATTAGTCGTATGCATGAACTGACATCATATAGCATAAATAATGCAAAAATACAATACATGATTTAATTAACTTCATTTTGGAGGAAAAAATATGACAATTTATTCAATATAATTGTAAATCGTATAGTACAATTAGTTTTAAAATTTTAAATTTTGACTTTCTTCCTTAGTGTGTGTGTGTGTACAGTTACCTAATTACAATCACACTCTCTCAGACTCAAGAAAATTTAAAAAAAAAATTACAGACTTCATTACATGAAATCCTAATATACTCTATCTTGAAGTCTTTAGCAGTCTGTAGTATAATTTTTCTGAAATGTTAGTACACACAAATAACAAATAGAAAATATCCAGTACATGCTATAGGAGAAATGATAAAATTAACAGAACAATAACATTTTTCTATCATAAAAAATACATTATCAAGTTGGATTTCTGAGTTGCAATAATCTCTTTCTTTTTTATGATGGCCAAACTAATTATTGTTTGAATTACAAATAAAATTCTTTTCTCCTAAGCTCCCCATCAATGAAATTTAAAATAAACAACATAAAGATCATAAAAATTTCATCCCATTTTTTTTTAATTTTTGTATAAACAAAAATAAAAACAAAGTATATGAAACACAAGAAAATACAAGGAAACTAAAATCCATAAATAATCTCCTCCGAAGAATATAAATTCTAAACAAACTTAAAGATAAAAATAAGTAAAAACAAACCTAAACCAAAAACCAAAAGACTTCAAACACTAATAATAACTCAAAACAAAATACAAAAAATAACCTCCCTCTATTTTGTCATCAGAAAAAAATAATCCCCTGAAAAAAATAAGTTGCTATAGGCAAATTTAATGGATGACAAAGAAAAGAATTTTAAACTATTTGCACAAACAACATTAAAGTTCTGATTGGAAAAAGAAAGACTCAAATTTTAAAAATCAAAGATAATTTAGATAAAAAAGTTGTGAACATATTCAATATTTGCTATAGAAGGCAGAAATATCTAATAGAATAATCATCATAAAATTAATTAATTATAAATATTATAGATTTAAATTCAATAGTTGAAATTATCATTTAATGAAGGATTTCTCTAAGAATTAAAGTATAGGAATAAATTAAATGTAATGTAGGCTCATTTTATGCATCTTTATCAATAAGAAATATTTGAGTGGCGAACATTACATATCATTCTATTTTTGGCTCATTTTGTGCCTCTTTTCAAATTTGACGAACATTTACGCATCTTTTCATGTTGGGCTCATTTTGTGCCTCTTTTTAAATTTGACACACTTTGTCTATCTTTTGACATTTTTTTTTTCTTTTCACAACCTAATTAAGTAAATCTTAGCTTTTGTGATTATCTTCCAAATAAAAGAAAAACCTTTCTCGTATAAAGAAGAATAATCCACAAATCAAAATCTTATTGTCAAGTATAGAATCAACACATTAAATAAGAAAATAAAAAAAGCATAAGTCACTAATTATACAACAATTAAAACTATAAGATACAGATCTATTATAACACTGAAATGATCTTATTATCTAAATCTAATTTGTAAATTGATTTGAAGTTTGGGAAGGTAAAAACAATTTTGCTAAAAAAATTAAAAAGTTGTGGAAAATATTTTAATTTTTTTTCTTTTAGATCAACATTAGTAATTTGAACAATAGAAACTTAAGGACAAATTAAGCGAATTAAAAATAAAATACGACAAACATTTCATTAAACATATATACCAAATACAACAACTATATAAAAAATAAACATCACAAAGCCATCACATGAATATAAAAAGAAACAAAAACATACATAAATTACAACAAAAAATGAAACTAAAATGCTGGAGGATCTTGATCTGGAGAAGGCTGAGGAGAAATGAACATAAAAAAAGTAGTTGTTGATTGTAGTTACTTGAGTGTTCAGAGAGTCAAACTATCCTTTGACCCGCTTATATCTTCATTATATTTGACATGCTGCTGGTCTAGAAGAGTCTCAGTTTGATCAAATCTTTGATCAAAATGAGATGCAAGTCGATCAAATTGCTCGACCATTTCTTGATAGAAATGATGCTTAGGTCCTGGAGTAGGTGAAGGTACATGAGTAGGTGCTGGTGTAGGTCCTCCTTCTTTATCAAATTCTTCTCCCTCATCCCCTTGGTCCCAGTTAAAAAGTGAACGAAATGAAGCATCAGTGAAATAAATTGGAATATTTATAGGTGGATCAAGATGAATCAAATTGTACTTCTTTTCAAGAATATAGGCGACTAGGTGTCCTAAAGCCACAATCTTCTTTCTTCTATTATTAGGAATTCCAATGTTAGTAAGTTTATAGATGTAGTCTAGAATTAATTGGGTTTCATCTATTGGAGTGTTTGATATTATAAGATATGTAACTATAGAAAGCAAAGGAGTGAGGTTGATTCGATCTCCAGCTTTGGGTATAATGGATACTCATAAAACATGCTGGATGATCATGGCATTTTTATTTAATGTGTGTATACAAGATAAGTGATTGACTGAAGCAACACCTTTAAGAGTTTGATTTATGGTGGACCAATAAAAACAGACCTCGAAGTTATAGTGTGTGCCCTTACCCATTTAGTTCTAAGGTATAAAAAGTCCCTAAATCATCTTTAGTAATCTCTACCCTCTGTTTAAAAACATATGAGGACATTAAGTTACTATTTTATCTCATCCTCAGATTAACAAGGAAATAGTGAAAGGTATCATGATGGAATGCATACATTAAGGTGAGAATGAAAGAAAATGGGGTAGAATAAAAAAGAGGAATTATAAAAAGTTGATGACTTTTTAGATAAGTAGAAGATATAGAGTCACTTTTACCTCAAAGAAATACTGGTAGGCTTCTTCATTCTCTTTAAAAAGGAAGTTATCATCTAATTGACTAGAATAAGAGGAAAAGCTTTTGGAGGTTTGAGCCCGCTTGCTGTTGCTTGCCATTGGGAGAGTTTTGAACACAAGATGATTTGATATTGAAAGAGATTTATGAAGAAAATTCAATGAATGCCTTCCAATTTAAAGAAATTGGCATGATCATATAGTACAAAATAAGGTTCGTACGTATGACTATGAGTTCATACGGGATGAAAACCTTTTCATACATACTAATGACAACTGCTAAAAATGGAACAACTTTTCATAAAACATCATTCCCGATGAGTTATTCTATATAAATTTCTGACCAAAATGATTGTACAGACAAACATGTGTTCATCCGAAATGAGCAGACAATAATGATCGTACTATGGCAGTTAGGTTTGTGCACATACATAATGACAGCAGGATCATATAGACGAATAGGTGTTTGTCCGGGATGATCTTCAAAAAATAATTGCAATTTGAATTACCACCCTATTCATACAAACAAAAAATTGAAATCTTATATAGTATGATGACGTTTTTGTTAGTACGATATGTCTATAAAAACATATTTTCCATCTTATAAACTTAAAAAAATTATCTTATAAAATCTAGTAATTTTGTACAATATGAAAATGGTTCTAGATTTGTACATGATAATCATTACTCTTTTCCAAAAATAAGTCAAACAATATCCATGAGACACAAAAATAAAAATAATACAAAAGAAATATCAAATAAAAAATTGAGAAAAAATAAAACATCAAACAAAAAGAAATCACAAATAACGAATAAAAAATAAAAATCAATAATAAGTTCATCACAAATGAAATTTGCAGAATTAAAATTCTTAATCATGAAGATCAATTAAACCCAATCTGGTTCTTAAGGTTCTAAATATTTTAAAGGCAAGTGGTTTTATGAAAATGACTTCAAGTTTATTTTTAGTAGCTACATGATGTAGCTCAATTTCTTCTTTAGTGATATGATCTCTAATGAAGTGATGTCTTATATCTATATGCATGGTTATAGAGTATTAAATAGGATTCCTTGAAATGTATATGACACTTATATTATCACAAAAAAATTAGAATAGGGCCAATAGAAAATTCTAAATAAATAAGTTCTTATTTTAACCAAAGAACCTGTGCCACATAACTACCTAAGATAATATATTCTGCTTCAGTAATATAAAGGGCTATTGAATTTTGTTTTCCATTATACTAAGAAACTAAATAGTTTTTAATGAATTGATAAGTTCTAGAAGTACTTTTCAGATGAACCCTACTTCCTACAAAATCTGAATTAGAATATCAAAAAATTTCAAAGAAACAGTTGTGCCTTGGATACCATATCTCTAAGTTTTGAGTTCCTAAAAGATATCTCATAATTATTTTAACAACAGTCAAATGGGATTTCTTTAGATTAGCTTAAAATCTAGCACAAAAATAAACACTAAATATGATATCTAGTATACTAGTAGTTAAGTAAAACAATGATTCAATTATCACTATAAATTTCTTTTGATCAATAGATTTGCCCTTAGAGTCCTTATCTAACTGTAATGAGAAACTCAGTAGTGTACTTATTGGTTTAGCTTTATCCATTTCATATTTCTTAAGGATGTCCTTAATATATTTTGACTAATTTAAAAATGTGCCATCCCCTGTCTACTTTATGTTAAAACTAAGAAAGTAACTCAAGTATCCCATTAAACTCATTTCAAATTCACAACTCATTATTTTTGAAAAATTATGACAAAGATTTTTATTAGTGGATCCGAATAAGATATCATCAACATGTATTTGAATAATGAGTATATCATCTCCTACTCTTTTTAAGAAGAGAGTGGTGTTTAAACTTTCTTTATCAAATGATCCTTCTAGTATGAACGAGCTTACCTTTCATACCATATCATAGGTACCTATTTTAGTCAATATAATATCTTTTTCAATTTAAACACATATTTAGGGAATTGTAAATTTTCAAAACATGGAGGTTGCTCAACATAAACATCCTCTTGTATCACCCCATTAAGAAAAGCTCTTTTAACATCCATTTGAAATAATTTAAAATCTTTAAAATAAGCAAAGGCTAGTAACACTTATTACTTTAAGTCTAGCTACAAGGGCTAATTTTTTCTTAAAATCAATCACGTCTATTTAATTATATCCCTTATCCACCCATCTTTCTTTATTCTTTACTACTACACCTGAATCATTCATTTTATTTTTAAAAGCCCACTTAGTTCCAACAACACTTTGATTTTTAGGTCCTTCAATTAACTCACAAAGATCATTTCTAATAAATTGATTCAATTCTTCATGCATATCCAAAATCTAAAATTTATCAGAAAGTACTTGATTTATATTAGGGGATTTAATCATTGAAATAAAGGCTGAGTGGTTCACTTCTTTTCTAAGTCCATGCATAGTCCTAACACCTTTAGTCGGTTCTCCTAAATTTAATTTTTTAGGATGACTCTTAGGATATTTCTATTCTTCAGGCAAAGGGTTTTCTATCTCTAAATTTTCTTTCAAATTTATCTTTTCAATCCCTTGGGAGTTATTTTCTAAATGATCCTCTTCCTAATTTAGCTCTTCTATAATCTCATATTCATCAAATATTGTTACAAACATGATTTTGGATTATGATTTTGATGATAGCAAACAAATCTTGTTTCTGTGGGTCTCCGAAAGGATTCCGCTCGTGTGGCTCGAATGCAAAGGGTACAATCGCACTATCCCGTAGGACAAAGTGGTCGTAGGCCTTTACACTCGACACGAGCAGGCCGATGGAAGAGCAGATGGAGTTATAGATACGATTAGCCATGGAGGATGTGGCTTTCACCTACCAACCTCGATGGATAATAATATCTATAACCCAAAAGTTCACGAGATTTCCCCTATTCGATACATCAACATCGAATAAGGTTTATTTGATTGTGGGGATCGGTTTCCTACGGGCGCAAGCCCCCGTAGTTAATTACATCCTAGGCCTTGACCTAGGGAAAACTCTCGATTAAGGACGATGCATTATTCACTTCTTAATTTGGTGCACAAAAAGAGTTCCTAAGTTCTATTCCAAAGAGTCTCTTCTATTTACCCTTAGTGAAGATTAGACATTTTTGAATGGATAAAGATGGAATTAAAATTTTGAGTTTAGAAGATCAAAGACCAGATTACTATCCTAAGAGAAACGACAGACTCAAAACACAGATGAAAGGAGACACACTGAGAGGTGTACAACCTGGACTTATGCTTGCCTGGAGTGAGCTGCCAGCTAACATCCTAAACACAATCAATCGCCCTATATGTATACAATATAGGAAGGCTCTATCCTAGGAAATCAAGGATTCGTAGTTTAAAAGATTTCAATCAAGGACTCTACAATATGCAAAAGAATGTACCTAGCGCCATGTATGATGCATGAAACAGATACGAAATATCCTTAAGTCTACTGATGTAATGCATGTATGTAAGTGAATACAATGTGAAGTAAGGTGTGTAAAGACAAATGCATGCATGACATCCAGAGTACAGAAAAAATAAATAAACACACCCTAAGGGTACCCTCCAGGCAAGGTACCCGCACAGAAAATCATTCAAACGGTGCTCACCGGCACAAATAGGTGGCCTACTCTACAGGCCTAAATGACCCTAATGGTCTCTAAGGCTCACAAAAAAAAAAAAAAAAAAAAAAGAAAAAGGGGGGTATCGTACCCAAAACCAGAAGGCCAAAAACCTAGCGATGCCCACTTCGTGTGGGAAAACGACGATGCCCAATGGCGCAAGTAGGTGGCCTACTCTACAGGCCTAAATGACCCTAATGGTCTCTAGGGTTCACAGAAGGGAGGCAAGCTTTGACCTATAGGGTCAAAGCTTCGTCAGTGAACTAACCTAAGGCTGGCTACCTAAACATGCTAGAATACCTACTAACAAGTAGTGTGTGATGTGAAGCAGTTCGACATATAACTAAAAATTTACTTTACAAATTGCAGAAATTATACCTGACTGTATGTGGCGCTGCCACTTAAAAGCTTATAAGCAAACGGTCCCGTTTAGCTCCCGATCATTAAGCTCCAGTGTACCTCGCAAGAAAAGATAACAGAGAAATATATATATGAGCGTAGATGCCATTCAGAAAAGAAGTGCAGGTAACTAACAAAAATATAACAAATAGAAAATTAAATACAGCTAATAGGAAATTTAATAATTGCATTTATAGAACATGTGTACGTAGTAAACACTGAACAACAAAAGAAAGACATTGGCCTAACCTAAAGCTAGTAGTCGTGTCCTAGCAAATCAATCTAAGTTTGTGTATGTTGTGTAGTTTTGGATGGGTCCTATGTAGGGAAGTTTAATTATGATTGCTTTCATTTGATTTGTTAAAGGTTAAAAGAGAAATTTTAATTTAAGTTTAAATATTAGTATTTTTTGGATTGATTTTAAAGATTTTATTTTTAGTATTTGATTGATTACCACCTTTGTTTCACACCGAGGCCGTGAGGTTTATTTCACCCTCCTTGGGGCTAACTTAATAGCCTCGTAGGCCTGGGTTACCCAGTGGCAACCAATTTTTGTTGAATTACTTTAGTTGGTTATAAATTAGAAAAAGAAAGGTATATTATGTGATTTATTATCAATTAGGGTTTGATTCAAATCATTAATAATCAATTAAGTTTAAAGTTTTGTCACTCCATCGAATTCATTCGTGGCGTTGTGCCACCAGGCTCGAGGAACCAGGCCTCCTTAGGACACTTAGCCCCGCAGCCCGGAGTAGTCCATCCAATAAACTTCATCTTTGGAGTGATTGTTATATATTAAGGGGTTTGTTGACTGATTTTAAAAGATTGATTTAAGAGATTTTATTTTATGATTTGATTGAATTATTCAATAGTTACAAATTAGAAAGAAAGATAAATTAGGCAGCTTATTATCAATTAAGGGGTTAGATTAAGTTTGCTATCAACTGGTTCGTGGCGTTGTGCCACCAGGCTCGAGGAACCAGGCCTCCTTAGGACACTTAGCCCCGCAGCCCGGAGTAGTCCATCCTAAAAACCAAGTTGATATAGTTATATTAAGAGGTTTATTGATTTATTTTAAAAGATTAGCTTAATGTTTGATTGAATTTTAGGTGAATTAGTAGGTTTTGGATTTTAGAAGATTTTAACTTAATGAATTTTAGTTTAGATTTGTTGTCCTAACTCAATCTATATTTTTTAAATTTTAAGTTGATTAGAGGTTAATTAAGAGATTGGTTAGCTTTAATTCAAGTGTATGTTCAAGCTTTGCATTTTGATGGTTATGTATATTAATCATAGTTTGATTGAGAGTTAGGTATTTTAATGTCTTTTTAAGAGTTGAATTAAAGTTAACTCGTTGGTTGATTGTTAGTAAATTAGATGACACTAAGACTAGGAAAATGTGTCACTAAGTTTAAGTTTTAATGTCTCTATCCTATAAGGAACATGCATCCTAAGTCTATGTTATCTAAGACTTGATCCTTAATTCTTGTCCTTAGTTGTCACTAGTGTTATAGGAAACGAAAGGAGATATTTTTTTTTTTAACTCTTCTAGACATTCATACATGTATTAATATGTTTAGTGATCTATAAGTGAAATAAGACAATAAGTAAAAGAATAGTAGAAATGCAAGAAGAATGAAAACTACAAAATACAAAAAAGAGAGGGAAAAATGAGAAGACAAAATAATAAAGGAATGTGGGCATTTTGTTATTGGGCATGCTTCTTCGAAGCCAAGCATGTCTCTAAAACACCCTTCACTCCTATTCAATGTAAAATGAACAGGAGAGAAGGGGTCTTAATGCCATTTTACTGTCCCCATACTCCAAACTCAGCACTTGATACGTACCCGACTCGACTACACAAACTATTCTAAAAAAAAACAAACTTAAAGCAACAAGGGAAATTCCAATTCCTAAAACTAGAACTAAAACAATATCTCTTTCTACCCACCGCATTCTTCCAACCTTACACCTTAGAAACAAACACTAATGAAGGAGAGACAACCTATGCAAGATAAATCACTTCATCCCAATAAGACAATTCTAGACATAAATCCACCTCATTAAGGTCTCGACCCCAAAGCAATATCTTATGAAAAATTCTTCAAAATGAAACAACACATAAAGCCCCTTATCAAAAAGAAAACAAAACACCAAAGACTCCTTTTGACACAAAATCGATCAAGTGCTTTTTAAGTTTGGCGTGGGGTTGAAATACAAAGCTTTCCAACAAGAAAGTTGTATAAAACCTCTCGTTGTAAAGCCTTCATGAAACTCGTCGCATAAAACTTTTTAAAACAAAACTAATCTAAAGCTACCGATAAATCATCTCAACATAAGTAAAACAATATTTTTTTTTTTAAACAAAAAGCAAATTCTCAAGTTTGCAACAAAAGGGGTGAATCGTGAAATCTTTCAACCACAACAAAAAAAGAAATATTTCATAAAGCTCTTCGCCACAGGGCGTTCACAAAAATTCATCACAAAACAACTTATAAAGTCCTTTAACAAGAAGAGATACAAGAAGTGTGATTCCCTAGCACAAAACAAAATCATGTTATCCTTCTAATTTTAAAACAAATCATAACTATTTCATGAGATAAATCAAAACTCTTTTCATTAAATCATTCACAAATGCTATAACATAAATATACATGAAGACTTTCCGGTAAACTTTCGTAACAATAACATCAAAATCCACATACACTTGTAACATCTTCGACGCTACTGAAACTTATCGAATACTAGAGCACAATCTTAAATACAAATTTCTCTAAGTGTCAAGCTTCAATGGCCATACTCGCATCAATGCAATTACGCAGAAAAGGTCCATCTAATAATGTAAGATAAGGAGAAATGCTTCACAATTGAAATATAAACTAAATAAAGTCATCCAGCATGGTTATGAGCTCATTCGCCACATGACATCACACATGCGAAATTACAAATATTTATAGAACTCATCAATACGGGAAATCATGCTTTATGCCTTAACAGGGAAAAGATCTATACTCCACATGCTTATTTAACCCCACAACAAAAACACTCCATCCATTTCACTAAGAATCTTAAAATAAAAGAAGATATCCTTAAAACATAGCCTTTTGAGTAGACCTGTTAAAGCATAATCATGACATTTTGAATCAAGTTGTCCAATACAATCCACATAAGGTGTGCCCATTCATATGTCTGCACGGCAATTACTAATAACCATAAAGCACAACGATCTTTCATAAGCAATAATAATGTAAATATCTCCATAAGACACCATGTGAGAGGTATTTCTCAATCCGATTTAAGCAAGAGTGGAAGGTACCAAACATAGAGAATAAATATCAAATGGCATTAGAATCTCTCCAACAACAATCCATGCTCATGAGAATCTTTGATTTGAAAGCATGCAACTCTTGTGTAGCCATGAACTTTATGAGATACCACTAATTTAAGGTTCCAACATAAATCAAAACATCATAACTCTCCTATAACAGCATTTCATCAAACACTTGGCATGCGATGCTTACAAGATTATACAGAAGAAAATCATCACAAAAGTCATGGTATATATACACCTATTCGATCAAAGCTTCTTCTAAATAACTCATAACAGAATTCTCATAATCTGTATAGTGATTGTCCACCTAAGGTGTCACATGAAAGTTTGTTCGCAAATACTGTACATCACCTTGTGTCCTATGGCATTTATGAGAGCAAGGGTAAACCCGATGAAACCTCAGCAACTTCAAGAAGAAGATTGCAGTTACATCTTTCCTGAATTCTCATGAAGATGATAAAGCAATCAACATTTGATAATATCAGCACTTTTTGAGAAGAAGGAAACCAAATCTACTATCACCATTACATCCTTAGCAAGAGAGACCCCATGAAGAATCAGATTCTTGCTTATCTTAATAAAGAGGACTCACAATATCTATCATTCACAATATCAGGGAAGATAAAAAAAAAGGATAAATTTGATTCAAAGGGTCCTTCATAAACTTCAAATCAGATCTATCATGGCTTCTTGCTAGGCTTTGGGAAAGAAAAGCAACCCTTCTCAAGAGAAAGCCAAAAAAAAGTTAAGGCTATTTTAATCCACAAGACAAACTCATTCCAGATTTTAGATAATCACATAACCTCAAACCATTCATCAACCCTAGTCATTCAGATCAAAACAAAGAAAATGATGAAGATAGGGCAAGAAGGTAGTGAAAGAAATAGAAGAAATCAGTGAACGAAGAGAAGATGAAGGAGGAAAAATAGAAGAAGAGGAAGAAGAAAATGGGGAAGTGATTACCTGCCCTAGCGAAGCATGAGAAGTTTCGGTTGAGACGAGGAGAGCGGTTGAGTCCGACGACGGCGCCAGTTAGGGTAGCGTCGAGTCGGAGATGGTTTCGTCCACGTCGGGCTCCGCCTGAGGTTCGCAAACATAGAGAGGGAGGACGGAAGGCGTTCGGGTCACACGAGGGAGGCCGGCGTTGGGTTTGGTGTTCCTGGCTCACGCGAGAGAGGGAGAGGGTCGGGGCATTGGAGTTTTGAATGGGAGCTTCTACCGAGAGTGAAAGGGAGAGAAGGATCTGTCGCCTGGCTTCGGTGAGGGCAGATCGTCGGGTAAGTCCGTGGCAGAGGAGAGGGGAGATCGGGTGTGTGGGAGAGCAGGAGAGTTTCTTCCGCCTTCCCCTTGTCTGTTCCGAACCGAGCCTCGATGGGATGGAGGCTTTTTTTGGCCTCATTTAGGGCACCAAGGGAGAAAAGGGGAATCGCAAGCCGTCGGATCAATTTCTCGATATAACATCAAATTCCACATCATGTAGAAAGTAAATTGACTTCTTAATAAAAATTAAGTGAAATCTACAAGGTTAAAATCAGACCAAAGCCGAGCCCAGTTTAACATGATTTGGGTCGATTAAGGTTTGACTCGACTCGACCCGATCACCTTAATCAAATACACTCGAGGGCTAATTAAGCCAAAAACGAGGTCAACAAACTCCACCCCAACAGGTGCGGTGAATAATGGGTGAACCGTACGTGTTGGCGTTGACCTCCTTATCTCTAGGAGGTACAACCACGAACAAGATTCACCTAGAAGATGCAATCCTACGATCAACCAAAGAGACTCGCTAGGAAAATGCAATCCTATGATCAAATGGAAAGACTCGCTAGGAAAATGCAATCCTACGATCAAATAGAAAGACTCGCTAGGAAAATGCAATCCTACGATCAAATAGAAAGACTCGCTAGGAAAATGCAATCCTACGACTAGCTAAAGAGAATCAAGAAGCATGCAATCATACAACAAGTATGCAACAAGTGTCCCACCATGCTATGATCACACAATCACACAATGTTCATGCAAACGTATAATTATGAGATGATCATTCAATCACATAATTATCATCAAATCACTCAATAACCATATATTCTCATAATGTCATATAATCAAGCAACCATCAAACACTCATATCATAATCACATAATCACATAGCAATAACTAAGCTATATTATAATCATGCTATCACATAATAAGCATACAACCATACGATAAATATACGATACATATCTAATCATAACAAACCACATAATAATAAGCAAATGATGGTGTAATAGTCATCAACAATCATATGACTATGCAATGATCATGCACCTACATAATAATCAAACAATCTTTATTATAATCACACAACAATGCAACTATCATCTAGCAATGCAATGGCTACATGATCATACAACAAACTCAAGTAAGCAAAAAAAATCACTCAATTATGCAAATGAGCAATCTAAAATGCCATGACTATTTCAACATCAAATAATCACACAATGACATACACTCAATCAATCACTCAATAATGTGACAATCATACAATCATGCAGGCATGGTGGGACAGAAGAAAGAAAGAAACACAACATTCGTTTGACCAAATCGAAACAACGAACGAAGAATACTCAATGCTTACTTGACTATAGTGAGGAAGAGCCAAGCAAACAAACTCAACTATCTGCATATTCATACCGAAATAGCAGAATAGGAGAAGGAATTGATTCTATGCTCATATGAGCGAAGCTGAAACAAAATCATAAAGAGTCAAGGAAGATTCAACAATCACCTAGAACACATGTCTAAGATGATACGAGGAGAAGCAGATTCAATCATCACTTAAAAATCATAGTAAATAGCAAAGAGTAATAATCATAAGGAGGTAAGGAAGAATAATCAAAGATAAGAAAATCATCTATCTGCCTGACCACATCGCAACAGCAGAATAGAGAAAGGAAAAAAAGGTCTCACATCCACCTGACCATATCGAAACAGTGAATGGAGGAAAACTCAAGACTCACTTGACCATATTCGAAACAGTGAGTGAAGAGTAAGAAAAGGAAAGAGCCAACTGTCTGCCTGACCAGATCGAAACAGCAGAACAGAAGGAAAAAGAGAAACGTCCCACATTCACCTGACCAGATCGAAACAGTGAATGGGGAAAACTCAGTGCTCACCTGACCAGATCGAAACAGTGAACAAGAGTAAGACAAGGAAACGACTGTCTGCCTGACCAGATCGAAACAGCAGAACAGAAGAAGGAAAAAACAGAAACGTCCCACATTCACCTGACCAGATCGAAACAGTAAATGGGGAAAACTCAAGACTCACTTGACCATATTCGAAACAGTGAACAAGAGTAGAGTAAGGAAACGACTGTCTGCCTGACCAGATCGAAACAGCAGAACAGAAGGAAAAAGAGAAACGTCCCACATTCACCTGACCAGATCGAAACAGTGAATGGGGAAAACTCAAGACTCACTTGACCATATCGAAACAGTGAACAAGAGTAGAGTAAGGAAACGACTGTCTGCCTGACCAGATCGAAACAGCAGAACAGAAGGAAAAAGAGAAACGTCCCACATTCACCTGACCAGATCGAAACAGTGAATGGGGAAAACTCAGTGCTCACCTGACCAGATCGAAACAGTGAACAAGAGTAGAGTAAGGAAACGACTGTCTGCCTGACCAGATCGAAACAGCAGAACAGAAGGAAAAAGTGATCCAACATCCACCTGACCATATTCGCAACGGCAGATGAGGATGACCCAATGTTTACCTGACCAGATCGAAACGGTAAAACAAAGGGCCGAAGAAAAGGGGAGTTCAACATTCGCCTGACCAGATCGCAACAGCGAATGAGAATGGCTCAAAATTCACCTGACCAGATCGCAACAGTGAATAATGAGCCCTCCCGAAAGTCTAATGTCCACCTGACCAAAATCGCAACGGTGGGACAAAAGAGGAAGGAGTAGTGAGGAATGCCTCCCAGGGACTCTGTCGGGCTCTCTCAACCAGAAAAGGGAGTTCAACATTCGCCTGACCAGATCGAAACAGCGAATGAGAATGGCTCAAAATCCACCTGACCATATTCGCAACAGCGAATAATGAGCCCTCCCGAAAGTCTAATGTCCACCTGACCAAAATCGCAACGGTGGGACAAAAGAGGAAAGTAGTGAGGAATGCCTCCCAGGGACTCTGTCGGGCTCTCTCAACAAGAAAGGGGAGTTCACATTCGCCTGACCATATTCGCAACGGCGAATGAGAACAGCTCAATATCCACCTGACCATATTCGCAACAGTGAATAAAGAGCTTCCCAAAAAGTCTAATGTCTGCCTGACCATATTCGCAACGGCAAGACAAAAGAAGAAAAAGAATCCAACATCCACCTGACCACATTCGCAACGGTGAATGAGAATTACTCAATGTTCGCCTGACCATATTCGAAACGGTGGAACGAAGAGTGAAAAAGAAGTGAAGTGGCGAAAGGGGATCTCTTGAACAAAGAAATCCACCAGAAATCGACTGAGAAATCTCTCCTACGGGTCTGTCCGTGGAGGAAGAACGACATGTAATGAAGATGAATACTCTTATGCAAATCAAGGTAAAATCATCAAGATATCAATATGAGGAAGAATATGACAGAATAATCATAAGTAGAAAGATCCAAGAGGATGAACCCGACTAAGAAATGAAATCAGAACATGAATGGGAGAGTGGCTCCCAAACAAGTGAACAAAGCAACAACTTGAATGGGAAAGTGGCTCCCAAGCAAGTGAACAAAGACTACAACTTGAATGGGATAGTGGTTCCCAAACAAGTGAGCAAAACAACAACTTGAATGGGAGAGTGGTTCCCAAACAAGTGAACAGAAACGACACCCTACATGAGATAGTGGCTCCCAAGAAGGTGGACAAAATCAGTAGCTTAAATGGGAGAGTGGCTCCCAAGCAAGCAAGCACAAAAACAACGACCTGAATGGGAGAGTGGCTCCCGAGCAGGTGAACAAAACCAGAACTTTGAATGGGAGAGTGACTCCCAAACAAGTGAACAAAACAAACTACTTGAATAGGAGAGTGGCTCCCAAACAAGTGATGGCGGCATAAAGATATCAAAAGAGAAATGCACGCCAAACGGTTATTTCTAAGCAAGACAACAATAGCTCAAAACAACCAAGATTCCAAAGAAAAATGAGAGTGCAATCAAAGGAATATCATATCAGTCCTCAAGAGTGATTTATAATTAAATATAGGGGTCCAAAAATTTTCATGCATGAATTTTTAAGAGAAGAAGATAAGTGTTTAAACATACTCGATAGTGGAGCCACTAAAAAAAAATGTAAAACACTCACCAATTAATTTGAGAAAAGTTTGATTCACATAATTTTTTTCAAAGAGGGAAAATGTTATCAAAGAATAAGAGTATTATTTTTCAAAATGAAGAATTTACCTCTTGATTATTTTGGCCCAATCAAAATATCAAATGAAACCAAATTTGAAATTCAGTAAGAGATGGGTTGACTCCATCTAAACCCAAAAAGGTTAGGGATTTAAAACTTGCTAACCCAAGTCAAGCTCCCTACAAGCTAAACTGGGTTCTCTCCCTTAGATTAGCATTGTTTGAATTAAAATCTAATTCAAAAGATATAAATTAGAAGAAGAAATTGAATCTTCTCAATTTTCTTGCACGGAAAATATTTTATATCTAATAGATTATCAATGCATAATAATAAATTCAAAGTCATCATTTTCAAACTCAAGTATCAAAAATATCAAAGGACACATGAGTTTTCTGAGATTTAGAGATTTCCAAGAAAGGCAAGCCATTTACACTTTCACTTTAGGCTCATTTTATGCCTGCTTTGTAAATTTTTGGCACTTTGTGCTTCTTTTCACTTTTGATACACTTTGTGTATCTTTAACTTTTGGCGCTTTGCGCATCTTTTCACTTTTGATGCACTTTGTGCATCTTTCATTTTTTTGGCGCTTTACGCATCTTTTCATTTCTTGTAATTGGCTTTCTTTCTAAATCTCTAAAATAATACATTCTCAGCTGTGAAATTATCTTCCAAACATAAGAGAAGAAAACTCACTCTCTTATGTAAGGAAGAATTCACAAAACAAACTCGATCCTATGATAAGAATGAACAACTTAATTAAGAAAATTTTGAATTAAATTCATAAGCATGCAAAAGATACCTATGAGATAGAAAATTGCAAGCTAATGGAGAAAATTTTTATTTCTAGATTTAATTTCATTTTGATATAGATTTGAGTTCAAAAATGAAATCATCCCACACAAGGAATGGGAGGGAGAGACATGCTCTTTTTATGGATCATTAAAAGAAATTCTCTTTAAGTGTTTAAAGGAGTCAACCAACACTTACTTCATTTTTTAAATAAAAAATAGTAGGTAAATTTTTATTAAGAAAGATAAGTCACTTACTCTCTAAAAGAAATTTCCTCAAAAGTTTATATCAAATTTTAAATTCTCAAACTTTTCTCAAATTTAATTTTCTTTTGAAAAATTCATATATGTCAAATTTAAGGATCCTTCCATTGAAAATAGCAATTGAATTTCTATTTGGACTGATATGAATCAAAATTTAATCTGAAAGATCTCAAATTAGGGACATGATAAAGATTAGAATTTATCCCAAATATATGAATCATGTAATCAAGGATATAATATAGATTCTCATTTGAAATGATATGGATCAAGATTAAGCTTAAAAGAAATTCAACTAGGAATTGATAGATATGGAAATTTTGATTTGAATGAGATTGACCTGAAATAGATTGATCTGGATTTGAATTTGAAAACTAAAAAAAAAACACAGGTCTAATAAACTCAAAATTTTAATTAAATCCTTATGCATTAAAAATGTCTAACTCTCACTAAGGATTAAAAGAAGATAGTGGAGTAGAAAATAGGAACTCAAACTAGGCACCAAACTAGGATTACCTACAGAAGCGAATAATACAACATCCAAAGATGGAGAGAGAAACCTGTCCCACCGTGGTCGCCAGAAATCTGTGGGTCTCCGAAAGGATTCCGCTCGTGTGGCTCGAATGCAAAGGGTACAATCGCACTATCCCGTAGGACAAAGTGGTCGTAGGCCTTTACACTCGACACGAGCAGGCCGATGGAAGAGCAGATGGAGTTATAGATACGATTAGCCATGGAGGATGTGGCTTTCACCTACCAACCTCGATGGATAATAATATCTATAACCCAAAAGTTCACGAGATTTCCCCTATTCGATACATCAACATCGAATAAGGTTTATTTGATTGTGGGGATCGGTTTCCTACGGGCGCAAGCCCCCGTAGTTAATTACATCCTAGGCCTTGACCTAGGAAAAACTCTCGATTAAGGACGATGCATTATTCACTTCTTAATTTGGTGCACAAAAAGAGTTCCTAAGTTCTATTCCAAAGAGTCTCTTCTATTTACCCTTAGTGAAGATTAGACATTTTTGAATGGATAAAGATGGAATTAAAATTTTGAGTTTAGAAGATCAAAGACCAGATTACTATCCTAAGAGAAACGACAGACTCAAAACACAGATGAAA
Organism: Dendrobium huoshanense; assembly: GCA_016618105.1. Classification (NCBI taxonomy): domain Eukaryota; kingdom Viridiplantae; phylum Streptophyta; class Magnoliopsida; order Asparagales; family Orchidaceae; genus Dendrobium; species Dendrobium huoshanense. Next base: position 2,751,135 of record CM028349.1, on the reverse strand, counting down.
GGAGACACACTGAGAGGTGTACAACCTGGACTTATGCTTGCCTGGAGTGAGCTGCCAGCTAACATCCTAAACACAATCAATCGCCCTATATGTATACAATATAGGAAGGCTCTATCCTAGGAAATCAAGGATTCGTAGTTTAAAAGATTTCAATCAAGGACTCTACAATATGCAAAAGAATGTACCTAGCGCCATGTATGATGCATGAAACAGATACGAAATATCCTTAAGTCTACTGATGTAATGCATGTATGTAAGTGAATACAATGTGAAGTAAGGTGTGTAAAGACAAATGCATGCATGACATCCAGAGTACAGAAAAAATAAATAAACACACCCTAAGGGTACCCTCCAGGCAAGGTACCCGCACAGAAAATCATTCAAACGGTGCTCACCGGCACAAATAGGTGGCCTACTCTACAGGCCTAAATGACCCTAATGGTCTCTAAGGCTCACAAAAAAAAAAAAAGAAAAAGAAAAAGGGGGGTATCGTACCCAAAACCAGAAGGCCAAAAACCTAGCGATGCCCACTTCGTGTGGGAAAACGACGATGCCCAATGGCGCAAGTAGGTGGCCTACTCTACAGGCCTAAATGACCCTAATGGTCTCTAGGGTTCACAGAAGGGAGGCAAGCTTTGACCTATAGGGTCAAAGCTTCGTCAGTGAACTAACCTAAGGCTGGCTACCTAAACATGCTAGAATACCTACTAACAAGTAGTGTGTGATGTGAAGCAGTTCGACATATAACTAAAAATTTACTTTACAAATTGCAGAAATTATACCTGACTGTATGTGGCGCTGCCACTTAAAAGCTTATAAGCAAACGGTCCCGTTTAGCTCCCGATCATTAAGCTCCAGTGTACCTCGCAAGAAAAGATAACAGAGAAATATATATATGAGCGTAGATGCCATTCAGAAAAGAAGTGCAGGTAACTAACAAAAATATAACAAATAGAAAATTAAATACAGCTAATAGGAAATTTAATAATTGCATTTATAGAACATGTGTACGTAGTAAACACTGAACAACAAAAGAAAGACATTGGCCTAACCTAAAGCTAGTAGTCGTGTCCTAGCAAATCAATCTAAGTTTGTGTATGTTGTGTAGTTTTGGATGGGTCCTATGTAGGGAAGTTTAATTATGATTGCTTTCATTTGATTTGTTAAAGGTTAAAAGAGAAATTTTAATTTAAGTTTAAATATTAGTATTTTTTGGATTGATTTTAAAGATTTTATTTTTAGTATTTGATTGATTACCACCTTTGTTTCACACCGAGGCCGTGAGGTTTATTTCACCCTCCTTGGGGCTAACTTAATAGCCTCGTAGGCCTGGGTTACCCAGTGGCAACCAATTTTTGTTGAATTACTTTAGTTGGTTATAAATTAGAAAAAGAAAGGTATATTATGTGATTTATTATCAATTAGGGTTTGATTCAAATCATTAATAATCAATTAAGTTTAAAGTTTTGTCACTCCATCGAATTCATTCGTGGCGTTGTGCCACCAGGCTCGAGGAACCAGGCCTCCTTAGGACACTTAGCCCCGCAGCCCGGAGTAGTCCATCCAATAAACTTCATCTTTGGAGTGATTGTTATATATTAAGGGGTTTGTTGACTGATTTTAAAAGATTGATTTAAGAGATTTTATTTTATGATTTGATTGAATTATTCAATAGTTACAAATTAGAAAGAAAGATAAATTAGGCAGCTTATTATCAATTAAGGGGTTAGATTAAGTTTGCTATCAACTGGTTCGTGGCGTTGTGCCACCAGGCTCGAGGAACCAGGCCTCCTTAGGACACTTAGCCCCGCAGCCCGGAGTAGTCCATCCTAAAAACCAAGTTGATATAGTTATATTAAGAGGTTTATTGATTTATTTTAAAAGATTAGCTTAATGTTTGATTGAATTTTAGGTGAATTAGTAGGTTTTGGATTTTAGAAGATTTTAACTTAATGAATTTTAGTTTAGATTTGTTGTCCTAACTCAATCTATATTTTTTAAATTTTAAGTTGATTAGAGGTTAATTAAGAGATTGGTTAGCTTTAATTCAAGTGTATGTTCAAGCTTTGCATTTTGATGGTTATGTATATTAATCATAGTTTGATTGAGAGTTAGGTATTTTAATGTCTTTTTAAGAGTTGAATTAAAGTTAACTCGTTGGTTGATTGTTAGTAAATTAGATGACACTAAGACTAGGAAAATGTGTCACTAAGTTTAAGTTTTAATGTCTCTATCCTATAAGGAACATGCATCCTAAGTCTATGTTATCTAAGACTTGATCCTTAATTCTTGTCCTTAGTTGTCACTAGTGTTATAGGAAACGAAAGGAGATATTTTTTTTTTAACTCTTCTAGACATTCATACATGTATTAATATGTTTAGTGATCTATAAGTGAAATAAGACAATAAGTAAAAGAATAGTAGAAATGCAAGAAGAATGAAAACTACAAAATACAAAAAAGAGAGGGAAAAATGAGAAGACAAAATAATAAAGGAATGTGGGCATTTTGTTATTGGGCATGCTTCTTCGAAGCCAAGCATGTCTCTAAAACACCCTTCACTCCTATTCAATGTAAAATGAACAGGAGAGAAGGGGTCTTAATGCCATTTTACTGTCCCCATACTCCAAACTCAGCACTTGATACGTACCCGACTCGACTACACAAACTATTCTCAAAAAAAACAAACTTAAAGCAACAAGGGAAATTCCAATTCCTAAAACTAGAACTAAAACAATATCTCTTTCTACCCACCGCATTCTTCCAACCTTACACCTTAGAAACAAACACTAATGAAGGAGAGACAACCTATGCAAGATAAATCACTTCATCCCAATAAGACAATTCTAGACATAAATCCACCTCATTAAGGTCTCGACCCCAAAGCAATATCTTATGAAAAATTCTTCAAAATGAAACAACACATAAAGCCCCTTATCAAAAAGAAAACAAAACACCAAAGACTCCTTTTGACACAAAATCAATCAAGTGCTTTTTAAGTTTGGCGTGGGGTTGAAATACAAAGCTTTCCAACAAGAAAGTTGTATAAAACCTCTCGTTGTAAAGCCTTCATGAAACTCGTCGCATAAAACTTTTTAAAACAAAACTAATCTAAAGCTACCGATAAATCATCTCAACATAAGTAAAACAATATTTTTTTTTTAAACAAAAAGCAAATTCTCAAGTTTGCAACAAAAGGGGTGAATCGTGAAATCTTTCAACCACAACAAAAAAAAGAAATATTTCATAAAGCTCTTCGCCACAGGGCGTTCACAAAAATTCATCACAAAACAACTTATAAAGTCCTTTAACAAGAAGAGATACAAGAAGTGTGATTCCCTAGCACAAAACAAAATCATGTTATCCTTCTAATTTTAAAACAAATCATAACTATTTCATGAGATAAATCAAAACTCTTTTCATTAAATCATTCACAAATGCTATAACATAAATATACATGAAGACTTTCCGGTAAACTTTCGTAACAATAACATCAAAATCCACATACACTTGTAACATCTTCGACGCTACTGAAACTTATCGAATACTAGAGCACAATCTTAAATACAAATTTCTCTAAGTGTCAAGCTTCAATGGCCATACTCGCATCAATGCAATTACGCAGAAAAGGTCCATCTAATAATGTAAGATAAGGAGAAATGCTTCACAATTGAAATATAAACTAAATAAAGTCATCCAGCATGGTTATGAGCTCATTCGCCACATGACATCACACATGCGAAATTACAAATATTTATAGAACTCATCAATACGGGAAATCATGCTTTATGCCTTAACAGGGAAAAGATCTATACTCCACATGCTTATTTAACCCCACAACAAAAACACTCCATCCATTTCACTAAGAATCTTAAAATAAAAGAAGATATCCTTAAAACATAGCCTTTTGAGTAGACCTGTTAAAGCATAATCATGACATTTTGAATCAAGTTGTCCAATACAATCCACATAAGGTGTGCCCATTCATATGTCTGCACGGCAATTACTAATAACCATAAAGCACAACGATCTTTCATAAGCAATAATAATGTAAATATCTCCATAAGACACCATGTGAGAGGTATTTCTCAATCCGATTTAAGCAAGAGTGGAAGGTACCAAACATAGAGAATAAATATCAAATGGCATTAGAATCTCTCCAACAACAATCCATGCTCATGAGAATCTTTGATTTGAAAGCATGCAACTCTTGTGTAGCCATGAACTTTATGAGATACCACTAATTTAAGGTTCCAACATAAATCAAAACATCATAACTCTCCTATAACAGCATTTCATCAAACACTTGGCATGCGATGCTTACAAGATTATACAGAAGAAAATCATCACAAAAGTCATGGTATATATACACCTATTCGATCAAAGCTTCTTCTAAATAACTCATAACAGAATTCTCATAATCTGTATAGTGATTGTCCACCTAAGGTGTCACATGAAAGTTTGTTCGCAAATACTGTACATCACCTTGTGTCCTATGGCATTTATGAGAGCAAGGGTAAACCCGATGAAACCTCAGCAACTTCAAGAAGAAGATTGCAGTTACATCTTTCCTGAATTCTCATGAAGATGAGAAAGCAATCAACATTTGATAATATCAGCACTTTTTGAGAAGAAGGAAACCAAATCTACTATCACCATTACATCCTTAGCAAGAGAGACCCCATGAAGAATCAGATTCTTGCTTATCTTAATAAAGAGGACTCACAATATCTATCATTCACAATATCAGGGAAGATAAAAAAAAAGGATAAATTTGATTCAAAGGGTCCTTCATAAACTTCAAATCAGATCTATCATGGCTTCTTGCTAGGCTTTGGGAAAGAAAAGCAACCCTTCTCAAGAGAAAGCCAAAAAAAAGTTAAGGCTATTTTAATCCACAAGACAAACTCATTCCAGATTTTAGATAATCACATAACCTCAAACCATTCATCAACCCTAGTCATTCAGATCAAAACAAAGAAAATGATGAAGATAGGGCAAGAAGGTAGTGAAAGAAATAGAAGAAATCAGTGAACGAAGAGAAGATGAAGGAGGAAAAATAGAAGAAGAGGAAGAAGAAAATGGGGAAGTGATTACCTGCCCTAGCGAAGCATGAGAAGTTTCGGTTGAGACGAGGAGAGCGGTTGAGTCCGACGACGGCGCCAGTTAGGGTAGCGTCGAGTCGGAGATGGTTTCGTCCACGTCGGGCTCCGCCTGAGGTTCGCAAACATAGAGAGGGAGGACGGAAGGCGTTCGGGTCACACGAGGGAGGCCGGCGTTGGGTTTGGTGTTCCTGGCTCACGCGAGAGAGGGAGAGGGTCGGGGCATTGAAGTTTTGAATGGGAGCTTCTACCGAGAGTGAAAGGGAGAGAAGGATCTGTCGCCTGGCTTCGGTGAGGGCAGATCGTCGGGTAAGTCCGTGGCAGAGGAGAGGGGAGATCGGGTGTGTGGGAGAGCAGGAGAGTTTCTTCCGCCTTCCCCTTGTCTGTTCCGAACCGAGCCTCGATGGGATGGAGGCTTTTTTTGGCCTCATTTAGGGCACCAAGGGAGAAAAGGGGAATCGCAAGCCGTCGGATCAATTTCTCGATATAACATCAAATTCCACATCATGTAGAAAGTAAATTGACTTCTTAATAAAAATTAAGTGAAATCTACAAGGTTAAAATCAGACCAAAGCCGAGCCCAGTTTAACATGATTTGGGTCGATTAAGGTTTGACTCGACTCGACCCGATCACCTTAATCAAATACACTCGAGGGCTAATTAAGCCAAAAACGAGGTCAACAGTTTCACTATGACTGCCTTTTTTCTACTAATTTTTCAGGACTTGAAGATCGGATAGAAATCAGAATTAGCTCAAGACTGGGTAGATTAGGGTTGAGTCAGTCTGTAATTTTCTTTTTGCTTTCTTGACTCAATTGTAATTGTTTGAAGTAGCTGATGTTAAGTAACCCTACACACACACTTGAGTGATTTAGAACTTGTGTTTTTACACACATTGGCCCGAACGATATTTATATCGTCCTGGACGATCAAGTTCCAAACAAAAGATCTAATCAGGATTTCTTATTTAAGGCAGCCATAAACTGATCATCCTAGATGATACCTGTATTGGCCAGGACGATATGCTCAATACAGAAAGAATTTGCCGCCATGATCAGTTTAGGTATTCTATATTTTTGGAAATGGGCCAGGACGATCATGAGATCGCCAAGGACGATATCACATAATTATGCCTATATTAATCCAGAAATCGAGGAAGTAATTAAGGATGATGGATATGATTACATCATCCGGGACGATCGAAGGATTGGCCAAGATGATCTATTCCAAAATCCTTAGTTTCTTCTGGATGATGAATATCGGCTAGATCAAATACAGAGCGATGCTCTGGACGATTTTTCTCTGATTTGAACTGATCGGCCGGGACGATCAAGCAAAGTTTCAATCATCCATTTTGCATTCAGGGAGATGCTCTGGCCGATCTTATGAGATTTATACTAATCGGCCAGGACGATTTCAATATCGTCTTGGACGATAAAGTTAACAACTTGTAATTAATGATCTGCTTTGAAGCACTTCTATTTAAGAGCTCTTGTTCAATATTTTTGAACATCCTTGGCTGCTGTCTTGACCTGAGAAAACCTAAAGGAGAGAGAGAGAGGATCTTGTGAGGGGGAGCTTATGAGGGGATTCATAAGGGTTGCTCCAAGCATTATTCCACTTCTTCTTTCCTAGAGTCTCTTGTCATTGGAAGGGTTGGGAGAGGTAAGTTTCAGCAAGTGATCGTGGTTCTCTGCCTGCTTCAGGAGGAAGCAAAAGAAGTTGGGTTCTCTGCCTTGCCGGGTGTGGCAAAAAAAGAGATGTTTTTGTGTGGGCTTCTCCGCCTAGATTTGGGGGATAAAGAAGAGTCACGTTGGTAGTGCAATACTCGGAGGAAGCCTCCGGGGAGTGGACGTAGGTCGAGTTGACCGAACCACTATAAACCCTTGTGTTCTTATTTTTACTGCTTCCGCATTTATTTTCTTCCGCACTTGTTTTTATGGTGATTTAGTTTGTGATAATCGTTATTTTTGCTTAAAGAAATTTTTAAATACCAATTCACCCCCTCCCCCCTCTTGGTTAGTCTCGGGCCAGTTCTATAGGGCTTAACATCCCTAACAAACTTTCAAGTGGTATCAGAGCGGGATTCATAAAAACTAAGTTTGAAAACTTTTTGAATTTTGATCCATGACTAACTTTGGGAATCATAATACACCGGAAGGGTATTCTATTACCCGACCACCTTTGTTTGATAATATCCCATTTGATTTTTGGAAAACTTGCATGTCTAAATTTTTATAATATATTGATTATCGCATGTGGATACTTGTTAAGGATGGTTACACACCTCCAACTGGTAAACTTAATGACATTACTATTCCACTTCCTTTTATTGAATGGACTTTAGATGATAGGAATTTGGCTCAATTAAATACAAAATGTCTTAATTGCTTTTTCTGTGCTTTAAAATCAGAAGACTACATACGTGTTTCCACTTGCAAAATTGGTAAAAAAATTTGGGATATTTTGTGTATCACTTATGAAGGCACTAATGAAGTTAAACAATCATGTTTGAATATTCTCTTGCATGACTACGAACTTTTTTGTATAAAACCTCATGAATCAATTTCTGAAGTGTATACGAGATTTACTCATATTATTACTTCTTTACATGCCTTTGGAAGAGAACTTTCAAACTATGAAAAAGTAAACAAGATTTTAAGATGCTTGCATTCGTCTTTTGATGCTAAAATTACTGCAATCACTGAATCTAAAGATTTGAATAAGTATTCGATTGACAATTTACTTGGCTCAATTATTACTTACGAGGAAGGAGTGAATCAAAGAAATCTTGATGCATGTGAGAAAAGAAAGGAGAAAATGGTGGCACTCAAGGCACAAAAATCGGTCTCTGATTCTTCCGGGTCTAAGAGCGATGACATTGCCTTTATCACAAGGCAATTCAAAAGCTTTCTAAGGAAGAAGCAAAACCATCATCAAAATTGGAGAAAAGGTAAGGATAGTAAATATTCTAAAAGATCTTCTGATGTTGTTTGCTTTGAATGCAAGAAGCCTGGACATATCAGAGCAGATTATCCTACACTTTAAGATCACTCAAGCAAAGAAAAGGGTGAGGAGAAACCCAAGTCTAGAAAGGATAAAAAGAGGCTTCAAAAGGCGTTTTGGACGGATTATGCATCTGATTCATTGGAGACTAAACCTGAAGATAAAACAACAAACTTGTGCTTAATGGCAGAAGATCATATTGATCAAAGTGATGTAGAAGAGGTATGTAAACCAACTTATGATCAATTTTTCGAATTTTGTGAGAAAATTCATGAATCATATAAAAAACTTAAAAAGACTCATGCTAGTTTAAAGTTAGATCTTTTGAATTTACAAAAAGAATATGAAATTATTCTCAAAGATCATTCTACGATTGATTCAAATTACATGTCTCTACTTGATGAATTTGATTATTTAAACAAAAAACATTCGAAATTAACTGATGAGCATGATGCATTAAAAGTTTCACACACCTCACTCAAATATGATTTGAAGAAATCTAAAGAAATAGAGCGCAACTTGAGGATTGATAATAATGCTTTGGAAGATTCTAACCTGAGGCTTAAAGATGAATTGGACTCTATTAAGAGAAATTGGATGACACCTACTTCTGATCTAAAGCCAAGACCTAGGAAGAGGCATTACAATCCAAACCATTTAAGAAATCCTTTTCCTGGTGTTAGATGCTTTTCATGTGGCTTGCTAGGACACATCTCACAAACTTGTACTATTCACCGTAGTACACATTGGGTATGGAGACCAAAATTGCATAATTCACAGCATAGCACACATGCATTACATTCTACTTTTCATGAGAAGGGACCCAAACCTATTTGAGTTCCTAAATCTGACAGTTATTGATTCTTGCAGGATTGCTCTCACCAAAGACCTCATGAGAGTATAGGATACTTGGACAAACAGACGCTCGTAATTCATAACTGCTTAAACTTGCTGCTTAACAGATTCTTGAATTGCATTTTGATTATTGTTATTTTTTTTTTGTGATAGTTTTTGTTTAGTTGTTCTAGTCATTTTTACTGTTGTTTTTTTTATGATGATTTTTCTTTGTTCTTAAACTTTGGAGATTTATGGCCAATGATTAACATTTCTAAATCGGTTAAAGGGGGAAAACACCGTTGATGGTTTCCCTCCCTCTAACCTCTTTTGGTGATATAATTTTCTTTTCTAAACAAAAAGTCTATCTCATTTTAACAAATGGTTTTTGAAATTAAGATCCTTTTTACCTTGCTACAATAGTCTATCTTATATATATGATCCAAAGTTCTTATATATCTTTCAAGTTAATTGAAATCTTTCTGTTGTACTTATCATATGATTTTAATTTTCATTTTATGGTTTGTTCTTACCTATGTTAGAGAGAGAGCTCCTCTTTTCTAATATCTAGAAGATGTAATCACAACTAAGAACCCTTTTAAGGGTTTGTTAAAGAGTTTTTAGCTTGCAAAAATAAAAAAAATAAAAAAATGGCCAATGACGCTAAATTAAAAAGAAAAGTATATACAGGAAAGTGTAACAAAAATCAAAAGATGCTCAAATATCTGATCAAAGTGAAAAGAGGCATAAAATGAGCCCACTAAATGCAAGCAATCCTCTTTTTTCAAAACTTTTGAAACTTAGAAGGACTCATGGGTTATTTGATGTTTTCAAAGGCTTGATTTCAAATTCCATGATAGAGACAAATTACTTTGGTATACTATTTTATAATATATTTTATTTGTAACCAAGTTTTGAACAGATCTTCTTTTTATCCAATTTATTCTGAGTTAGACCTCTTGTTTTCAAAGTATAATTTTTATCCTGAAAGAAGTCTGAGCTAGGGTAAACAGGATCGGATTTTCTACCATTTTCTAATTATGATACTATTAACTCATTGATCCTTCTAATCTTTAAAATTTAATTATTTTGAAAATTTGTCATATGCTTGCTTTGCAAAAAAAAAAAAACAAAAACAAAAAAAAAAAAAAACAAAAAAAAATGAAAAATTAAAAACTAATTTTTTTTTATTTTCTTTTCTTATTTTTATCTATTTTTGTTGTTTTTAATTTGTATTTATTTTTTAGGGTTTTCTCTGATCATCTCCATCATTCCTTGATTTTCAAATTCATGTCACATCGTTCTGGTCGATACAGCTATCGTCCTGGACGATATGATGATTTCTCTTCAAAATTCCATCTGCTGATCTTTTCTTAGCCTTCAGAAACTCATTGTCTCGGACGATACATTATTGTCCTAGACGATCCGATGGAACTCTGTTACAATCATCTTGATTATCTTGGCTGATACAATTTTTTTCATGGCTGATGCATTTATGGTCATCGTCCTAGCCGATACACTAGATCGTCCTAGACGATCCACGTGTCAGTACGTTTAAATCCTTAAGTCGGCTCCGGACGATCCAATATTAGACAATCGTCCTAGCCGATCCACTGTTCGTCCTGGACGATACACGTGGCACAATTTAAAATATTTTAACTTCGGCCGGTACGATCAATTATTGTGCATCGTCCTGGACGATACACCTAATCAGCCCAGACGATATGCTTTTTCAACGATCATCCTGCTTGACTCCTTGGGACGATCACCTTTGTCTAATGGTTCTGGCCGATATCCGATCGGCCCGGATGATCGGACCGCCATTTTGACCAATTGGAAACGCAATAATTGAACCAAATCATCCTTGACGATTCTGGACGATGTGGCCGTTTCTTTAAATTCAGGCCATTCCAGCCATTATTTTTACCTCAAAGCTTCTTCATATCTCATTTTTACTTACTGATTTCTTGCTATGGTTGGTGGGAAGCGAGTCTGACAGGCTTCTAGAAGTTCCTCGAGGGTCACTCTGGACCCTCGATTCAGGAAAGTGGAGGATCAAGCAGCTTACCATCGGTACAAGGAATGCAGCATCACTCTCTCCAGGATAATCAATCATGCCTACCTTTCATATATGGTACTAGATCTCTTCGCTCATACTTCTCTCTGCTTCATTCTTACTCTAGAAGTCCCTTTTGCCTCCAAACTTCTGTTTGAATTTTTTACAAATCTCCAAATAAATGCTGCATACACTGCCCTAACCTCATATGTGAATCGACGCTCAATCGAGATCACATATCAAGACTGTGCTGAACTGCTGCAGCTATCCACCACTGGGGATAAGCTGCATTTAATTGTCTCTTATCCTGATTTCCACTGGTCCGCTACAAATCATTTTCTATGCCAAACCAACTCTCCCTTTCATGTTGGAGAGACTAGCTCTTTAGTCAAAGATGCTAGGAAAATCCAACATGTCCTTCGCACCTTCATAATTCCAAAAGCTGGAGACCGAATCCACATCACCCCATTACTTTCTCTTACCACCTTTTACATCATGGCCCATAGAGATTTTAATGCTACTGATCTAATCTTTCGATACATTGATCATTTAATTACAATTCGTGATCCGGGTCATAAGAGAAAACCCAATCTAGCTTTGGGACACATCATCTCATATGTTCTTGAAACCAAATATAAACTTCAATATCCTACTCACCCCAACCATCCGCCTCCCTGCTACTCAAACAATTCGTTCAATGTCCTTCACAGTACTCATCTCCACCCAGGAGATGGGGAACCTCAGGGGGCCGAGGTGGAGGAGGCTCACGCTCCCATTCCTAATCCTGTTCCTCTTTGCCAGCACTCACAGTTTGACCAGTTAGTGGAGAGATTTGATCGTTGGGAGACCCATTATGACGCTTACGTTGCTGCACAGGAGTAGCAACATTTTGAGGATATTGCCCGCTACGAGCAGCACCGCACAGATGACTTAGCCTGTTTAGACAGCTACATTACTCACCAGCAGCAGCAACATGACCAGGACATAGCCTGGTTCAATGCTTAGTTTACTATGCTAGCTAGCTACTTTTAGCAGGCTCCACCACCTCCACCTCCATCTGATGATCAGGATCCCTCATTTTTTTAGTTTTAGTTTCTATTTTTAGTGGATTGCTTTCTTTTTATGTATTGTGTTTTTTAGTTGCCTTAGTTTTTGTTTTTAGTTTTCTCCTTTTTTTTGAGATATTAAAAGGGGGAGTAGTATGTTTGTACTTGCTCTTGTAGTTCTCTTATAATATGTTTGTACTTGCTCAGTTCTAAAAATTGAAAGCTTGTTTAGTTTTGCATTACTGTTTTAGAATTGATTATCGATATATTTGTCATCATCAAAAAGGGGAAGATTGTTACAAACATATTTTTGGATTATGATTTTGATGATAGCAAATAAATCTTGTTTCACTACGACTGCCTTTTTCTACTGATTTTTTAGGACTCAAAGATCGGACGGAAATCAGAATCAGCTCAAGACTGGGTAGATTAGGGTCGAGTCAGTCTGTAATTTTCTTTTTTCTTTCTTGAGTCAATTGTAATTGTTTGAACTAACTGATGTTAAGTAACCCTACACACACACACTTGAGTGATTTAGAACTTGTGTTTTTACTCACATCGGCCCGGACGATATTTATATCATCCTGGACGATCGAGTTCAAAACAGAAGATCTAATCAGGATTTTTTAGTTAAGGTAGCCGTAATTAACTGATCATCCTAGACGATACCTATATCAGCCAGGACGATATGCTCAATACAAAAAGAATTTGTCGCAATGATCAGTTTAGGTATTCTGTATTTTTGGAAATCAGCCAGGACGATCATGAGATCGGCCTGGACGTTATCACACAATTATGCCTAAAATAATCCAGGAATCAAGGAAGTAATTAAGGATGATTGATATGATCACATCATCCGGGATGATCGAAGGATCGGCCAGGACGATCTATTCAAAAACCCTTAGTTACGTTTTGACGATGAATATTGGCCAGATCAAATTCAGGGCGATGCTCTGGACGATTTTCCTCTAATTTGAACTGATCGGCCGGGATGATGGTGATATCGTCCTGGATGACAAGCAAATTTTCAATCATGTAGTTTGCATTCAGAGCGATGCTCTGGCCGATCTTAGGAGATTTGTACTAATCGGCCAGGACGATTTCAATATCGTCCTGGACGATAAAGTTGGCAACTTGCAATCAATGAGCTCCTTTGAAGCTCTTCTATTTAAGAGCTCTTATTCAATATTTTTGAACATCCTTGACTGCTATCTTGACTTGAGAAAACCTAAAGGGGAGAGAGAGAGAGAGAGAGAGAGAGAGAGAGAGAGAGAGAGAGAGAGAGAGAGAGAGAGAGAGAGAGAGAGAGAGAGAGAGAGAGAGAGAGAGAGAGAGAGAGAGAGAGAGAGTGGACCTTGTGAGGGGGAGCTTGTGAGGGGATTCACAAGGGTTGCTCCAAGCATTATTTCACTTCTTCTTCCCTAAAATCTCTTATCCTTGGAAGGGTTGGGAGAGGTAAGTTTCAGCAAGTGATTGTGGTTCTCTGCCTGCTTCAGGAGGAAGTAAAAGTAGTTGGGTTCTCTGCCTTGCCGGGAGTGGCAAAAAAAAGGTGTTTTTGTGAGGGCTTCTCCGCCTAGCTGTGGGGGCTAAAGGAGAGTCACGTTGGTAGTGCAATACTCGGAGGGTGCCTCTAGGGAGTGGACGTAGGTCAAGTTGACCGAACCACTATAAACCCTTGTGTTCTTATTTTTACTTCTTCCGCATTTATTTTCTTCCGCACTTATTTTTGTGGTGATTTGGTTTGTGATAATCATTCTTTTTGCTTAAAGAAATTTTCTAAATACCAAATCACCCCCTCTCTTGGTTAGCCTCGAGCCAGTTCTATAGGGCTTAACATCCCTACCGAACTTTCAAATATAATATTTATGGTCTCCTCAACTATCAATGTTATTTTGTTAAACACTATATTATTTTCCAACACTAGCGTATCCAAGAAAAATTACGCATTTTTGTTTTTATCAATTTTAGTTTTGTGGTCTCCTCTTGGTTTCCACAATTTTATTTTTGAACATAACCACTATAAATATTTGTGTTCTTTTTATATTTCTGTATTTTTATTTTCAGTAATTTTAGTTTTGTGGTTGAATTTTTTTTGTTTGAAAAATATATAAAAAGTAGTTTTCATTAATATCAAATATATATATTTTTAAAATTTCAATTTACCCCCTCTTGGTTAACCTTAGGACATTTACATAGGTTTAATAACCTATACGGACTTTACACAAAGCCTTATGTTAAAAACATAATAGGATTTTCCAATAGTTTAATATCCCAAAAAAATGCACTCATCAAATTTAGGATTAATTTTTTTAAAAGAGTTTTATCATTGTTATAAATAAACACCTTTTATCCAAAGACATATATATAAAAGATTGGGTGATCTTCTCTTAAGAAGTTCATAGGGTGTCTTGTTCAATTTAGATCTAATATTTACCCTATTTAAAACATAATAAGCCATACTAATCACTTCAGCCCAAAAATATTTTAAAAGTGAATATTCAGCCAAACATGGCTCTATGAGCTTCTATCAAAGTTTTGTTCTTTCTACCAACAACCACATTCTATTAAGGGGTCCTAGGAGCCAAAATGTTTTGATCTATTCCTTGATCTTTAGAGAAAACTTCAAAATTTTCATTTTCAAATTTTCCTCCATAATCACTTTGAATTAAAAGAATTTCACTACCTAGCTTCCTTTAAATCTAAGTAAAAAATTTTCTTAACTCTTCAAATTATTCACTCTTACATGAAAAGAATTTAATCCAAGTGAATCTTTAATAATCATCAATAATCACATACCCAAAAACTTTCTCTTCTAAACTTACAGTGCTAATCGGTCCAAAAAGATCCATGTGTATGACTTCTAATTGTTTGGTAGTTCTAAGATCTTTAATTGAATGAAAGGAGGACTTGACTTGTTTTCCTAATTAACATACATCACACAGGTAATCTTTAATGAAGTCTAATTTGGATATTCCTCTAACCAATTCTTTTTGGGCAATCTTCCTAAGATTTTTCATACTCGTATAAAAAAGTCTTGTATGTCATAACCAAGATTTACCAGTGATAGTTTTGAGACAAAAAACATTAAAATATTAAAAATAATTTGAATCAAGCATGTATACATTATTTACCTTATTTTCATGCAACACATCAATTCCATTTAGGTTCATAATGCAGCTTATAAGTAAACAATTAATGTTAAAACCTCTACAACAAAGCTAACTAATATTTTACAAGTTATATTTTAAGCTTTCCACTAATAAAACATTCTTAATAAAGAAATTGTTATTATTGTCATTATACCTGTACCTACTACTCTTCTAGTGGTATTATCTCCCAGTGTCACTTTGCCTCTATCCTTGGCCTCCAACGATATGAATTGAGTTGTATCTCCAGTCATATATTTTGAACATCAGCTGTCTAGGTACCAAATACTCTCACGAGGACTTATATGAGAGCATTTTTATAAAATTATCAAATGTTAGACTTGAGAACCCAAATCTCCTATTAATAATAAAAATCTAGATGTATGCTTGATATGATGTGATTTATACATCTTAGGTTTCCACACTAGATATATTCTAATATGAATTGTTCAAGTGTGGGAAATATGTCATATCGTTCCACATGAAAAGCATTAATAATAGGAAAAGGATTTACTAAACTATGTGTGTTATAATATATTCTCCTAGATTTTGAAATTGTATGCTTTTGATCAGGATTATAAAATTATTCAAATATGGGTCTTATTTTTCTTAAAAGCTTTTAATTTTTCTTTATGATATGAGTTTGCACTTTATAAAACTAAATTATCAACTTTTAACTCATGTTCTCTTTAACTGCTTCAGCTATAAACACCTTAAAATTATTCTCAAGATCAGTATAGGATGTTTTCAATAAATCATGTTTGTTATTCAAATCATCAAATTCATCTAGCAAGGCCATGTAATTGCTATCTATGAATGCATGATATTTTCTATGAATTTTATATTCATTTTTTAAATTCAAATGCTTGAGGTTATGATTTGCATTCAAATTTTTAAGCTTCCTATACACATCATGAATTTTCTTAGAAACTTCAAATAATTCATCATAGGTTAAGTCACATACATCCTCTTGATCTGAATGATCAAATTTATTTTCCATTAAGCAAAAGTTTGTGATTTCCTCTTTAGCTTATATTTTTGAGGAGTCTGAAGCTGAGTCAACCTAGAAAGCTCTTTGAATTATTCTCTTACCCTTCCTAAAATTAGTTTTCTCATTAACTTTCTCATTACGAGGATTAGATTTGAGATTTGGGCAATCTATTTTTATATATCCAAGCTTCTTGCATTCATAACAAATGACTTCATTTAAAACTTTTGCATTCTTATTTAACTTACCTTTTTTTCAATGTTGATGTCTCCATTGCTTTCTTCTAAGGAAACTTTCGAACTGTCTAGTCATGTGTGAAATATCTTCTTCATCCCCTGGCATTGATTGTTCACTTTCAAAATTATCCACTTTCGAAGTAATATTCTTCTCTTTCTTCTTATCATCTGCATCAATCGCTCCTTGCTTGTAAGCAATTAGTGATCCAAATAGATTGTTAATTGAATTTACATTCAGATCTTTCGACTCTGTTATGACAGTTATCTTTGCATCATAAGTAGTATATAAATAATGTAGGATTTTATTAACCTTTTTGAATTAGTTAGTTCTCTACTTAAAGTATGCAATGAAGTAACAATATGAGTAAAATGAATATACATATCACAAATTGACTCATTCGGTTTTATGCAAAGTAATTTGTAGTCGTGTAATAAAATGTTCAATCTAGATTATTTAACTGCATTTATCCCTTTATAAGTTATAGCCTATCTAGATTTCTTTTTCAGATTTATAAGTAGAAACACACATATAGTCTTCTAACTTCAATGCATAGGAAAAACTATTTAAACATTTTATATTTAGTTGTGCTAAGTCTTTTTCTTCTAGTGTCAAATCAGTGAATTGTGTTTAAACTCTAATGCCATTAAAAAGTATAATTGGTCTAGTGTAACCTTCTTGTACTAATATCCACATGAAATAGTCCAATAAATGCAGAAAAGTAGACATGCGAGTTTTCCAAAAATCAAAAGGGATGCTATCGAATGAAGGTGGTCTAGTGATAGATTATCCTTCATGAGTATTCTGGTTTCCAAAAGTAGCCATGATCTTTTTAAAAAAAAAAATAGTCTAAACTTTAATTTTTGAAATAGGCTTTGATACCACTTGAAAGTTTGAGTAGGTTGTTAGACCTTATTGAACTCTCCCAAGGCTAACTAAGAAGGGGTTATTTGGTAATTTTAAAAAAAAATTAGATTTTCAAAAATTATTTTTAAAAAGTTTAAACAATAATCCAGAAATATGCAGTTGTGTAATAAAATGATTATCACAATAAAATTTTCAACCACAAAAGTTTAAAGCATAGAAAAATAAAAATACTAAAAAAGTAAAGTGAACAGAAGAACACCAAATTTGTAGTGTTTCGATCAAAATTAGACCTCTTTACACTTCCTAAAGACTCCATCTCCAGGTATTGTACCAAATTAAAGTTACTATCCTTTATCTCCCACAGCAAGGTGGAGAAACCCTTACAAACTCGCTTTTACGAACCTAGTGTAGTAGAGTACCGACGACTTTTCTCTCCCTCCTGGTGACGATAAAGAACCTTCATCATTTTTCACCCTCCTCGTGATGGAAGAGAACCATCTTCCTTTTTCATCCTCCTGGTGATGGTAGAGAAACTTCATTCTTTTTCACCCTCTTGATGACGTCAAAGAACCTTCATCCTTTTTTACCCTCCAGGTGATGGCAGAGAACTTTCATCCTTTTTCACCAACCTAGTGATGGCAGAGTACCACGACACAACATTGAAGATCTTCTCTAAAAAGCTTCAAGAGGAGATGGATAGAAATTTGAAGAAGAAAAAAAGTTCCCCACTTTAGGTAACCTTGTGAATCCCTCATAACTCCCCCTCACTCGATCTCTCACACTTCACTCTCATAATCTCTCCCAAACACTCACACTAAATGGCCATTCTCAAGAGAAAATCATAGCAAAGGTTTTGAGTGTTAGTTTTTAGGACTCTTATATATAAAATACAAGAAAAATTATCAAAAAAGTGAAAATGACAAGTGAACTGACTTAAGGTCATACAATACAATCGAGGGTCATCTATACGAATAGTTCAAAAAACTAGGTCTGATCCTATACGAACCTTATTTCATATTCTATACGTCATATTTATGAACTAACATCATACTATATGAATAGTTCAAATTTGAACCAATTCATTTACTATGATACTGTATAAACCTTATTTTATACTATATTAGTCCTATGTACGAACTGACATCATATTATACGAGTAAATCAAAACTAAAATAATTTGTTTGGAACGATCCTATATGAACTTTATTTCATACTCTGTTAGTCGCATGTATGAACTAACATCGTACAGTACAAATAGTTAACAAAAATCATGCTTTATTTGGTATGAATGTGGCAGACCCTATTTTGTACTCTATCATTCATTTGTATGAATTTATATCATATAGTATGAACATTAAAAAAATAAATGAATTTATTTTGGATGAATTGGTATGCATTCTATTTTGTACTTTATTAGTCGTCTGTATAAACTGGCATCATACAGTATGAATAGTGTAAAATTATAAGGCATGATTTGATTAAAATCATTTTGAAGGAAAAAAATGACAAATCATTCAGTACGATTATAAATTATATAATATAATTAGTTTTAAAAGTTTATATTTTGACTCTCTCCCCGAGTATGTATGTGCATGGCTACCCAATTATAATCACACTCTCTTAGACTCAAGAAAAAAAATTACATACTTCATTAACTGAAACCCTAATCTACTCTATCTTGAAGTCTTCAACATTTGGTGTATGATTTCTCTGAAATATTAGTACACATAAACAACAAATAAAAAATGTCTAGTACATGCTAGGATAATTGATAAAATTAATGAACAATAAAATTTTTCTATCATAAAAAACACATTCTCAAGCTAGATTCCTAAGTTGCAAAATTTACTAGTTTGGTAAGGAAAACATAATGGCAGATGCTCTAAGTAGACATTTTTTGGATTATTCTGTAGTAGCTTACTTTTGATGAGTATTTGATATGAGATATGGAAAGATTCAACTGAGGTGATTGCACTTATTAATCTTGATTCTATTTTAATGTCTTAGATGATTACTCAACTTTCTTTGTAAGAAAAGATTCAAGTAGCCTCGGATGTCAGATGCAAAATATTTAAAGTTGATTGATCAAATCAGATCTGATAAGAAATATAAACTACAAGTGTTCGATTCTTGTATTATCTTCTATAAGAATAGATTATTGATTCCTTAATATGTAGATCTAAGTTATGAGATTATATTTGAGGCTCATTAATCTGGCTATATTATCCAACTAGAAAGCAATAAAATGTATATTGATTTGAACGATATGTTTTGGTTGCCTGGATTGAAGAAGGATGCGGTAGGCTTTATTTCAAATTATGAAATGTGTCATTCAGTTAAGGTGGAGCATCAACAATTTGGAGATTTTTTGTAGCCATTACCTATTTCTAATTGGAAATAAGAGAAGTGACTGTGGATTTTGATATGAGTTTTCCTAGGTTAAGACATGGACATGATACTATTTGGATTATAGTTAATCATCTGATGAAGTCTACTTTTTTATTCCAATTTTAAAATTTAGGTAGATTATAATAACTCTTAAATTTTAAAAGATATACTTTGACCTACAATAGTAAAAAATGATTTCAAACATCATTATAACTCCAAATTACAAATTGTCTTCATCATAACATGAATATTGTTGAGCTCTAATTATAATATTTTTTTTTCTAATTTGATGGGCATTGTTATAATTTCTTAAGAAATTGATACATGTTGATGCAATTGGGTCTTCGTGTACCGTTAGGTCTCCATTTTGCAAACCCATTTCATAAGAGCATTTAAAACATGCTAAACTAATTTTTGAATATTTTTTCTAAATTTTTTAATCCTGAAATTTAAAGATATAAAAGAATTTATAAGAATTTTGAGCTAAAAATAAATAATTGGCATAATTACCTTTGTGTCCTAAATATATGTTATTAAAAATTCTTATTTCATTTTCAACAATTATTTTGTTAACAGAGAAGGGATGAAAAGGGGAGAGAAGAAAAAGAGAGAAGAGAGAAGAGAGGAGAGAGAAAGTCAAGTTAGAAAAGTGGCTCAAATTGAGATATGTCACATTTTGCCTATCTTAGTTTTAAAAAGCACAAAGATATTTTTGAATTTCTTGATTAAATTTTTATTTTTATTATAAAAAAATAGTGATAACTTTGCACTGGTAAAACTTTCA
This sequence comes from Dendrobium huoshanense, assembly GCA_016618105.1. NCBI lineage: Eukaryota > Viridiplantae > Streptophyta > Magnoliopsida > Asparagales > Orchidaceae > Dendrobium > Dendrobium huoshanense. The sequence continues at coordinate 2,730,685 of CM028349.1, read as the reverse complement.
CCATGTAACTTTTTATATGTTATAAAGATTGAAATTTGAATATTTTAAATATTTATTAGAATTATTATACCTAGGGTTTTGGAAATTTGTGTTTTTTATCAATTAGAAAATAATCTAGACTCTAAAAAATAATGATATATTATAATTAAATTCTTAATATAATATTTTGCATAATCTCAGCTAATTTGGTTATTTCTTAAAAATGTGCTCTTTTCTTAGTAAGATTTTTTAGTGCCTACCATTATGTTATTTATTAAAATATGTGCTTAATTAGTTAAAATAGATGATTCTACTGAAATCTGAAAGTGGTGGAAGAAGATTTATTGTAAGGATATATGTTTGTTCTGCTTTAGAGTTATTTAACTTTATCTGTTACTCAGAGTTATTAAACTCTATCTATTGGGAGGAATAAGGGGCATATTTTTTAAATTCTATCTATTGGGAGGAAAATATTAAGTGTTTAAGTATTTTTTCTTTATTTTCAATAATTACATTTAATTTTATGCTCAATTAAACTTTTAATACTTGGTGAATGTTTGATAGGTGAAATGATTTGAAAATTTAAATCGATTGAAACTTGGAATACTGAGCTATTTTATATCATAAATATTTTGCTTACTTTTTTATGGTCTATAAAGAGAAAGGATTCAATTGAGTAACAATTTCAAGAATTTGATCTAGGTTTATAAGTATTTTTTTTTTGTACAGTGATGGCTAGTTTTATTACTATGATCTATTACTTTATTTATAATGCTATATGATTTTATATGCCTTTTTGATGATGAAGGAAAAACACAAATCTTCTGAATGAGTTTATTTTTAGTT